>CM034534.1:26011068-26611068 GCA_020002185.1 Paraescarpia echinospica | reverse complement strand
AATCTGTATTGAATCATTCTGAGGGCACTTCAGGGCCCCCCAAAACAATTATATGCAGCTATCATGAGAGCCACCCTACTGATGTAACTGGATAGTGGACTTTGCCCTGATCACTGGGTTGGCTCTGAATGGAGTAGCCAGCTGTAAATATGTGTATTGGTTTAGCCTTCTGCCTGCCATTGTCCCAGTGTCAAACTGAATGCCTGTGTGTGCATGTGTTTGAATGGGGGGGATGAAATGAGGTTTCTTTCTTTTAAAGAATGTTTGCAATAATAGCTGTTCATCTGCACCCTGGACTGGCTGTGAGTTGACAACGGTGCTGGGTGGTTGTTGTGCGCTGGTGCCCTGGACTGGCTGTGAGTAGACGACGGTGCTGGGTTGTTGTTGTTGTGCGCTGGTGCCCTGTACAGGCTGTGAGTTGATGATGGTGCTGGGTGGTTGTTGTGCGCTGGTTCCCTGGACTAGCTGTGAGTTGACGACGGTGCTGGGTGGTTGTTGTGCGCTGGTGCTCTGTACTGGCTGTAGCATTGTTTTTCTGGTGATTAACAATTAATTACAGAGATATTGAACACAGTTATCACTAAATTAGGTTTTGACCATTTTTCAGGGAAAACGAGCCCAGTTTTAACCCAGTTAAAACCGGGCAGTTAAAACTGTTCCACCATGTGCTCAAGACTTGCTGTGAGTTGACGACAGTGCTGGGTGATTGTTGTGCGCTGGTGCCTTGGACTGGCTTTGAGTTAACGACGTTGCTGGGTGGTTGTTGTGCGCTGGTGTCCTGGACTGGCTGTGACTTGACGATGGTGTTGAGTGATTGTTGTGCGCTGGTGCCCTGGACTGGCTGGGTGGTTGACGGCTGTGCTTGGTGGTTGTTGTGCGCTGGTGCCCTGTACTGGCTGTGAGTTGACGACGGTGCTGGGTGGTTGTTGTGCGCTGGTGCTCTGTACTGGCTGTGAGTTGACGACGGTGCTGGGTGGTTGTTGTGCGCTGGTGTCCTGGACTGGCTGTGAGTTGACGACGGTGCTGGGTGGTTGTTGTGCGCTGGTGCCCTGTACTGGCTGTGAGTTGACGACGGTGCTGGGTGGTTGTTGTGTGCTGGTGCCCTGTACAGGCTGTGAGTTGATGATGGTGCTGGGTGGTTGTTGTGCGCTGGTGCCCTGGGCTGGCTGTGAGTTGACGACGGTGCTGGGTGGTTGTTGTGCGCTGGTGCTCTGTACTGGCTGCAGCATTGTTTTTCTGGTGATTAACAATTAATTACAGAGATATTGAACACAGTTATCACTAAATTAGGTTTTGACCATTTTTTAGGGAAAACGAGCCCAGTTTTAACCCAGTTAAAACCGGGCAGTTAAAACTGTTCCACCATGTGCTCAAGACTTGCTGTGAGTTGACGACAATGCTGGGTGATTGTTGTGCGCTGGTGCCTTGGACTGGCTTTGAGTTAACGACGTTGCTGGGTGGTTGTTGTGCGCTGGTGTCCTGGACTGGCTGTGACTTGACGATGGTGTTGAGTGATTGTTGTGCGCTGGTGCCCTGGACTGGCTGGGTGGTTGACGGCAGTGCTTGGTGGTTGTTGTGCGCTGGTGCCCTGGACTGGCTGTGAGTTGACGACGGTGCTGGGTGGTTGTTGTGCGCTGGTGCCCTGTACTGGCTGTGAGTTGACGACGGTGCTGGGTGGTTGTTGTGCGCTGGTGCCCTGGACTGGCTGTGAGTTGACGACGGTGCTGGGTGGTTGTTGTGCGCTGGTGCCCTGGACTGGCTGTGAGTTGACGACGGTGCTGGGTGGTTGTTGTGCGCTGGTGCCATGGACTGGCTGTGAGTTGACGACGGTGCTGGGTGGTTGTTGTGCGCTGGTGCCATGGACTGGCTGTGAGTTGATGACGGTACTGGGTGGTTATTGTGCACTGGTGCTCTGTACTGGCTGTTGCATTGTTTTTCTAGTGATTAACAATTAATTACAGAGATATTGCACACGGTTATCACTAAATTAGGTTTTGACCATTTTTCAGGGATAACGAGCCCAGTTTTAACCCGGTTAAAACCGGGCAGTTAAAACCATGTGCTCAAGACTTGCTGTGAGTTGACGACAGTGCTGGGTGGTTGTTGTGCGCTAGTGTCCTGGACTGGCTGTGACTTGACGACGGTGCTGGGTGATTGTTGTGCCCTGGACTGGCTGGGTGGTTGACGGCTGTGCTTGGTGGTTGTTGTGCGCTGGTGCCCTGGACTTGCTGGGTGGTTGGCGGCTGTGCTTGGTGGTTGTTGTGCACTGGTGCCCTGTACTGGCTGTGAGTTGACGACGTTGCTAGGTGGTTGTTGTGTGCTGGTGCCCTGTACTGGCTGTGAGTTGACGACGTTGCTAGGTGGTTGTTGTGTGCTGGTGCCCTGTACTGGCTGTGAGTTGACGACGTTGCTAGGTGGTTGTTGTGTGCTGGTGCCCTGTACTGGCTGTGAGTTGACGACGTTGCTAGGTGGTTGTTGTGCGCTGGTGCCCTGTACTGGCTGTGAGTTGACGACGTTGCTAGGTGGTTGTTGTGTGCTGGTGCCCTGTACTGGCTGTGAGTTGACGACGTTGCTAGGTGGTTGTTGTGTGCTGGTGCCCTGTACTGGCTGTGAGTTGACGACGTTGCTAGGTGGTTGTTGTGTGCTGGTGCCCTGTACTGGCTGTGAGTTGACAACGTTGCTAGGTGGTTGTTGTGTGCTGGTGCCCTGTACTGGCTGTGAGTTGACGACGTTGCTATTTGGTTGTTGTGCGTTGGTGCCCTGTACTGGCTGTGAGTTGACGACGTTGCTAGGTGGTTGTTGTGCGCTGGTGCCCTGTACTGGCTGTGAGTTGACGACGTTGCTAGGTGGTTGTTGTGTGCTGGTGCCCTGTACTGGCTGTGAGTTGACGACGTTGCTAGGAGGTTGTTGTGTGCTGGTGCCCTGTACTGGCTGTGAGTTGACGACGTTGCTAGGTGGTTGTTGTGTGCTGGTGTCCTGTATTGGCTGTGAGTTGACGACGTTGCTAGGTGGTTGTTGTGCGCTGGTGCCCTGTACTGGCTGTGAGTTGACGATGTTGCTAGGTGGTTGTTGTGTGCTGGTGCCCTGTACTGGCTGTGAGTTGACGACGTTGCTAGGTGGTTGTTGTGTGCTGGTGCCATGGACTGGCTGTGAGTTGACGACGTTGCTAGGTGGTTGTTGTGTGCTGGTGCCCTGTACTGGCTGTGAGTTGACGACGGTGCTAGGTGGTTGTTGTGTGCTGGTGCCATGGACTGGCTGTGAGTTGACGACGGTGCTGGGTGGTTGTTGTGCGCTGGTGCTCTGTACTGGCTGTGAGTTGACGACGGTGCTGGGTGGTTGTTGTGCGCTGGTGTCCTGGACTGGCTGTGAGTTGACGACGGTGCTGGGTGGTTGTTGTGCGCTGGTGCCCTGTACTGGCTGTGAGTTGACGACGGTGCTGGGTGGTTGTTGTGTGCTGGTGCCCTGTACAGGCTGTGAGTTGATGATGGTGCTGGGTGGTTGTTGTGCGCTGGTGCCCTGGGCTGGCTGTGAGTTGACGACGGTGCTGGGTGGTTGTTGTGCGCTGGTGCTCTGTACTGGCTGCAGCATTGTTTTTCTGGTGATTAACAATTAATTACAGAGATATTGAACACAGTTATCACTAAATTAGGTTTTGACCATTTTTTAGGGAAAACGAGCCCAGTTTTAACCCAGTTAAAACCGGGCAGTTAAAACTGTTCCACCATGTGCTCAAGACTTGCTGTGAGTTGACGACAATGCTGGGTGATTGTTGTGCGCTGGTGCCTTGGACTGGCTTTGAGTTAACGACGTTGCTGGGTGGTTGTTGTGCGCTGGTGTCCTGGACTGGCTGTGACTTGACGATGGTGTTGAGTGATTGTTGTGCGCTGGTGCCCTGGACTGGCTGGGTGGTTGACGGCAGTGCTTGGTGGTTGTTGTGCGCTGGTGCCCTGGACTGGCTGTGAGTTGACGACGGTGCTGGGTGGTTGTTGTGCGCTGGTGCCCTGTACTGGCTGTGAGTTGACGACGGTGCTGGGTGGTTGTTGTGCGCTGGTGCCCTGGACTGGCTGTGAGTTGACGACGGTGCTGGGTGGTTGTTGTGCGCTGGTGCCCTGGACTGGCTGTGAGTTGACGACGGTGCTGGGTGGTTGTTGTGCGCTGGTGCCATGGACTGGCTGTGAGTTGACGACGGTGCTGGGTGGTTGTTGTGCGCTGGTGCCATGGACTGGCTGTGAGTTGATGACGGTACTGGGTGGTTATTGTGCACTGGTGCTCTGTACTGGCTGTTGCATTGTTTTTCTAGTGATTAACAATTAATTACAGAGATATTGCACACGGTTATCACTAAATTAGGTTTTGACCATTTTTCAGGGATAACGAGCCCAGTTTTAACCCGGTTAAAACCGGGCAGTTAAAACCATGTGCTCAAGACTTGCCGTGAGTTGACGACAGTGCTGGGTGGTTGTTGTGCGCTAGTGTCCTGGACTGGCTGTGACTTGACGACGGTGCTGGGTGATTGTTGTGCCCTGGACTGGCTGGGTGGTTGACGGCTGTGCTTGGTGGTTGTTGTGCGCTGGTGCCCTGGACTTGCTGGGTGGTTGGCGGCTGTGCTTGGTGGTTGTTGTGCACTGGTGCCCTGTACTGGCTGTGAGTTGACGACGTTGCTAGGTGGTTGTTGTGCGCTGGTGCCCTGTACTGGCTGTGAGTTGACGACGTTGCTAGGTGGTTGTTGTGTGCTGGTGCCCTGTACTGGCTGTGAGTTGACGACGTTGCTAGGTGGTTGTTGTGTGCTGGTGCCCTGTACTGGCTGTGAGTTGACGACGTTGCTAGGTGGTTGTTGTGCGCTGGTGCCCTGTACTGGCTGTGAGTTGACGACGTTGCTAGGTGGTTGTTGTGTGCTGGTGCCCTGTACTGGCTGTGAGTTGACGACGTTGCTAGGTGGTTGTTGTGTGCTGGTGCCCTGTACTGGCTGTGAGTTGACGACGTTGCTAGGTGGTTGTTGTGTGCTGGTGCCCTGTACTGGCTGTGAGTTGACGACGTTGCTATTTGGTTGTTGTGCGTTGGTGCCCTGTACTGGCTGTGAGTTGACGACGTTGCTAGGTGGTTGTTGTGCGCTGGTGCCCTGTACTGGCTGTGAGTTGACGACGTTGCTAGGTGGTTGTTGTGTGCTGGTGCCCTGTACTGGCTGTGAGTTGACGACGTTGCTAGGAGGTTGTTGTGTGCTGGTGCCCTGTACTGGCTGTGAGTTGACGACGTTGCTAGGTGGTTGTTGTGTGCTGGTGTCCTGTATTGGCTGTGAGTTGACGACGTTGCTAGGTGGTTGTTGTGCGCTGGTGCCCTGTACTGGCTGTGAGTTGACGATGTTGCTAGGTGGTTGTTGTGTGCTGGTGCCCTGTACTGGCTGTGAGTTGACGACGTTGCTAGGTGGTTGTTGTGTGCTGGTGCCATGGACTGGCTGTGAGTTGACGACGTTGCTAGGTGGTTGTTGTGTGCTGGTGCCCTGTACTGGCTGTGAGTTGACGACGGTGCTAGGTGGTTGTTGTGTGCTGGTGCCATGGACTGGCTGTGAGTTGACGACGTTGCTAGGTGGTTGTTGTGTGCTGGTGTCCTGTATTGGCTGTGAGTTGACGACGGTGCTAGGTGGTTGTTGTGTGCTGGTGCCCTGTATTGGCTGTGAGTTGACGACGGTGCTAGGTGGTTTTTGTGTGCTGGTGTCCTGTATTGGCTGTGAGTTGACGACGTTGCTAGGTGGTTGTTGTGTGCTGGTGCCCTGTATTGGCTGTGAGTTGACGACATTGCTAGGTGGTTGTTGTGTGCTGGTGCCCTGTACTGGCTGTGAGTTGACGACGTTGCTAGGTGGTTGTTGTGTGCTGGTGCCCTGTACTGGCTGTGAGTTGACGACGTTGCTAGGTGGTTGTTGTGTGCTGGTGCCCTGTACTGGCTGTGAGTTGACGACGTTGCTAGGTGGTTGTTGTGTGCTGGTGCCCTGTATTGGCTGTTGCATTGTTTTTAGTCCTTTGGCCGAAGGTCCAAGGGACTATTGCCATCACTCTGCGTCTGCCGTCCGCCGTTAGCTGCCGTATCTCAGAAACCGTTCAGCAACTTTTTCTATAATGTTGCATAGACATATCATAGGGTACTGCCACTATGCACGATAAATCTGTATTTGATTGAATCATTTTAAGGGCTCCCTAGGGCCTCCTAGGATACCCAAAACTGGTAAAAATGTAACATTTGGCCTATTTTTTCAAAAACTGTTTAGCAACTTTTTTTCTAATTTTGCATAGATGTATCTTAGGGTGCTGCCACTACAAGAAATTTGTATTTGATTGAATCATTCTAAGGGCAACTAAGGGGCCCCCAAAGTGCAAAAGGTTTACATTATCTAGTGATGTGGTTTTGAGAAGGGCCCTTGAGACCACCCCCAACATTAGATGTTGTGTATTGTGCCACAAAGTCAACAGCTGTGACTAATCTCTACAGCCCAGTCCATTGAGACCTTGACTAATCTTTAATTGGTCACAGCACCCAGGCAGATTAGACACACTTGACCCCTGTTAGACTGAACAGTTGCCTAACACTTTTAAACTGTATCTTCAAAACTATTTTCTATAATTGCAAGTTGTGTTTATTTTGATGTTCATTTAATTATTATAAAATGGTGTGACTGTGGTGTCTGTTGGTTAAAGATGTATTGTCTGTAGAAACCTGTAGGTGACAAACATAGAACATTAATATTCTGTCACCTGTAGGTGACAAACATAGAAAATTAATATTCTGGACAACTATAGAGTGAAATATCCTACACTTTATTTATATCAAATGCATTCTACTGTTCTGTTTACACTTGCCATGCATTGTGTAGACATGGTACTGTGTAAATAAATTGTATCAATATAGACTAATAATTACAGATTCAAAATGTAGTTGACACCTGAAACAACCAAATGTCAATCATTAGAAGAGTTGACATAGTTAAGGCACAATAAAGCCTTTTGTGTCAAGACAAATACAATTCAACCAATACCCCTATCTGAACACTGCCTGTTCTTCACCTATTACATTCGCTTTGTTTAGGTATGTGGTTCTTTTTATAGAAAATTTTAGTTTCTTTCTGTACCTGTCTACGTATGATAACCATTTGTCCGCCCTGCTCACAATAAACATCACATGAATGATAAAAGGAAGATCACTGCCATTTAACTTGTGGATTATTATTATTATAAAACTGCTCTGCTACTGCTTGGTGGATCAAGTTCAAATACATCAGCACGTTTTTCACACCTGCATGGTAGTTTAGCCTCAGTAGTGTGCTGGCAGCTACTAAACCTATAGGCTTGTGTGAAAAGGAGAGTTGGCAGAAGAACTAACTTCAAAGCACCATTGCATCCATTTAGCCAGGCAGTAGTCACACTGTCCCAGTGTCTGCTGCTGTGTTTATATAATAATTATATAGACTTAATGATCCCAATACACCAATTTGTTGGCACAATGTCAGATAATGGAACTAGGTTAAACATCTTAACAATAACTATAATTAGTTCTGTGGAGCCGTTTTTTTCAGTGAACAGTAAACATGTAAACATTTTACTTCCATCATAACCCTTAATGATCTGTAACTATGATTCACCAAAAAACATTTGATTAATAATTACCTACAGGGTTGTTTGATTTATGCCGGGCAGAAACTGTTTCTGCCCGGCAGAAACTGTTTCTGCCCGGCAGAAACAGCAACAATAGGAAATACATGCCATTGATATGCAAACGTGTTCTTTTTATAGAAAATTACAGTTTCTTTCTGTACCTGTCTACGTATGAAAATCATTTGTCTGCCCTGCTCACAATAAACATCACATGAATGATAAAAGGAAGATCACTGCCACTTAATTTGTGGATTATTATTATTATAAAACTGCTCTGCTACTGCTTGGTGGACAGTAAGCTGCAACTGTCTTTAAGTTTGTTTACATTTTGACAAACTACTATTATATAGCACTTTTTGAATGAATCACATTTTGAGAATGCATGTCATTGTTTGCGGTGTAACTTTTGTATGCTTCATTTTCTGCTGCTACAAGTTGCATTCATCTGAAAGATTATTCAATTACCTATCCAATGATAATACATATGTTGTGGTGTTAGAAATATATAGCTTTGGTATATTGTACACGAGGGTTGTGATAGGAAACTATTGGACATTGCGACAGTGCAGAGAGACAGTACGAGATGTGTCACTCAGTATATGAAGTGTGACTTTCAGATACTTCATTTTGTAGTGCTATGGATTATGATGGGCCTCTCCATTAGCTCCCTATATATTTGTAAGTTAGGTGAGTAACACCTTCGAACTTCTGACAGCAGGACACCGCCTTCTGTGAAGTCGAGACAAAAGTTTTACAAAGGCTTCAATTTCAAACGGTCTATCACCGTCCAGCTGACCCATTTTTGTATATGTTGTATACAACTTTCAACACAATACCATTAATACCGTATGAAATTATCTTAGACCATAGGGAGGACTGGTCTACTAAATCAAATGCTTTCTTATAATCGATGAAGGCACAATAAAGCCTTTTGCGTTGAGAGAAATACAATTCAACCAATACCCTTATTTGAACATTGCCTGTTCTTCACCTATTACATTCGCTTTGTTTAGGTATGTGGTCAGTCTGGTGTTCTGAACAATCACTAAGGATTAATGAACACTTGTGCAGAATGTCACCCACTTGGCAGGTTTAATTGATCTATTCAGCAATGAGGACACTGCTTAGGCCTTACTCTGGACACTGTCACTCACAGTGTTGTGTATTGTTTTAGTTGGTGCATTGAGCTAATCTACTTGACCACAAATCAGTGGTGGCTCTGGTTGTGTATTACACCCAGCTGTGGAGCTAAGATTCTCTGCCTGCTATTGTTTGATGGAAACTGTGAGTAATGTGTAATTGGTCACTGGCAGTAGCTTGTGTCAACAGACAGCATTAAGCCACTAGACCCCTGTTAAACTGGACAGTTGCCTGTAGGTTTTAAACTGTGTCATACAGTGAGTCTACCTTTTGCTCTCAAATAATCTGTCCTCTTAGTTTTACACATGAAGACATAATCTGGCATAACTTGATAAGTCTTTGTAGCAGCACATTTGTATTTCCAGTGTATCATTGCAACATAACATACATATTATATACTGTGTGCCACATTTGAATGTTGTGCATGTAATATTTCCATGCAATCCATTTGCATATATAATGTAAAACTTCAACAGCTGTTTTCTTCTTTTTCACTTTTTGATCCCTACCATGTTCAATGCTCCATAACTTTGCCAATTTTTGTAGCAGTCATATTTTTTGAAACCGTGTAAAGCACCCTACCAAACCTTTACAAGGATGTAAGAAAACAATGTTACAATTTTTCCGACTTATCACTCATTTGGTCAGCCGGGGTCACATATAGACGTATTAGTCCAAAGGACTTCAGGGCCACTTGGCCCATTTTTAGTGATTAACAATTAATTACAGAGGTATTGCACACAGTTATCACTAAAATAGGTTTTGACCGAGTTTTGACCATTTTTCAGGGAAAACGAGCCCAGTTTTAATCCGGTTAAAACCGGGCAGTTAAAACCGTTCCACCATGTGCTCAAGACTTGCTGTGAGTTGACGACAGTGCTGGGTGATTGTTGTGCGCTGGTGCCTTGGACTGGCTGGGTGGTTGACGGCTGTGCTTGGTGGTTGTTGTGCACTGGTGCCCTGGACTGGCTATGAATTGACGATGGTGCTGGGTGGTTGTTGTGCTCTGGTGCCCTGGACTGGCTGTGAGCTGACGACGGTGCTGAGTGGTTGTGTGCTGGTGCCCTGGACTGGCTGTGAATTGACAACGGTGCTGGGTGGTTGTTGTGCCCTGGACTGGCCGTCAGTTGACAACAGTGCTGGGTGGCTGCTGCTCACTGGTGCCCTGCACTGGATATGCGTTGACAACAGTGCTTGGGGCAAGCTGCCCATCCGTGACCGCACTTGCACTGAATGTGTATATACTGGAGCGTCTGAAACTGCCTATGATGCTCGTGCACAATAAATAATTACAAAAAAGAGCTACACTTATCCAGAATTAAGGGAGTTCATTGAGTCAATAGTACCATGCTATAATTGGTCACACATTGTTAAATTTTTCCCTTGTGCAGGTTAATCCTGTTTTCCATTTCCTGTGCCCACTGATCCACTCTCTTCCAATAAAATTAGATTAAGGCACCCACTGTTAATTAAATGCTTGCTAACCTGACCCTGTGGCAGGCCAGCTGATACACTAGTCATCCATCTGATAATGACCCAAGTTAAAGCTGAATTAATGATCAAAGCATGCAACTGGCTACAGTTGGTCAACTAATAAAAGAGCTGTAGGAAGGCCAGTTTTCTCTTGGTGAATGTCAAGTCTGGGTGATCACATAAGTAACATGAGTGACCTCTATCAACTGCCTATATGGTATACCAAGCAACAATTTAATTAAGCACAGCTATGATAACAGTTTTCATTAACAGAATTAACTGCTATAAGTATTTGAAAAGTATTTGATTTTTCAAATACTTTTAAAATGTATTTAAATGCAAATGCAATTAGTTTTGGCTCCAAATTTGCAAATGCAAATACTGGATCAGTCGCATCTAAATGCATTTGCATTTGACCCCATGTCTGTCCTGGACTCATCGTGCGACTAAAAGTATTGGCAGTGAGGTGACACACGTCATATCGTGTAACCACTCGACCAGGATTCTTTCTGAGGAAGTTGCTGCTGTAGTAGAAGACCTTGAAGGGCCCGAATACGCCGATGTCAAGTGGCTGTAAAAAGTGGCTAGTATGGGCGGGCAACAAGAACAAGATAATGTTGTGTTTCTGAGCCCACTCGATCATCGGCACATTTATATGTGAGCTGTGGCCATCATAGAGCAATAACAGAGGCTTGTCTTTGTTTGTTGGAACATGCTTCAGGAAATGTTCACTGAGGTATACCTAAAATATTCGACTGTTTGACCACCCGCTGCCAGGGAGTGCTCCAGCTAGGAGGTCTTCAGACATTTTCTTCCCTTTGAATATACGATAAGGTGGGAGAGACTGGTCTGTGGCATTAATGCAGCTGATGATGGTTGTTGTAGCAGATCTTTCAGAAACCACAGCCAAAGGAATGTGGCTTCGTTTTGGCTACTACTTTAGGCGGTATACGTTCTGTGGAGATACCGGTTTCATCTACATTATAAATGCGCTGTGGTTTCTCCAAAAGGTCATATTTTTGAAGAATCAGTAGGAGCTGCTTGTAGTAGTTACCGACGGTCTCTCTAGTTGCACTGCATCCTCTGACCATAGCCAAACTTTTTGGCTTCGATAATTTTAAGTCCGGCCATCTTTTCAGGAAACCATTGACCCATGTTTCATTTAGCGGGGCGTTGATGTCTACCTTGTTCAAGAAGAACACTGTTTCCCCAGCTAGATTCCTTAGTTCACAACGTATGTATCCATAACCACATGTAGCAACTTCCTTCACATGACCCACAAAAGCTGCTTCTTCGGTCTTGCTCTTAATTGGGTCGGGCCCAGATGTATGTTTATATGCATTGTAGCGGCCTCAAATTTTACTTCGCAGAGTCTGTACTGGAATGCAATACAACTTTGCTGCTTTATAAACCGATATGTTTTCCTCATATGCCTGTTGAGGGGCATACTGTCTGTATTTCTTGGGTACACTTCATTTCTTTTTCATTGCTGAAAAAGCCACAAAGGTGCTTAATAAAATAAAAATATTTGCAAATTATTGTGTCTTTATAAAGTTGCTTTATTGTTTTAATTATTCTAGCTTATATGCCAGTAGTGGTTTGCCACACACACCTTCCATACCTGTTGAAATAAATACTTACAACATATGTTTCAGTGCTTAAATAGATAATGTTATTTAAATTAATGACATGTTTTTCTAATTATTCTAGCTTTTATGACAATATTGGCTTGTCATAGTTCTTTTATATGTGTTGAATAAAATACTTGCAAAATATGTTGCATTGAAGTTGTGATGTTAGTTAAAACTAATGCGTTTCCTGTTTTATAATTAAGCACATTCTACATAATTATTATTATTCTAACTTTTTGACAACACAGGCTTGACATACATCTTCCATATAAGGGAATTACATTTCACGTGGGCAGTCCGAGAATTCGCTCCAGCAGACGATGAAAATAATTTCCAGCAAATATACAAAGGTGATTTTAATCTGGATATTTGTCATACACGCATTCCATCTTGTGTTAAACATGTAAACATGTTTCTATAAACCTGCAATGGCAGCATTTTCATGGATTATTTAATCTTGTTCGATTTTGCCGCTAGACGCTTGGTCTGGCAAAACACGCTTGTATTCAAATGGCTTAGTGGCCTACCTAGCGCCTAGCAGCGAGATCTCAGATGGAGCAGAAACTGAGATAGGACAGGAACCGAGTAAGTGACTATATTCACTGATGTTGTGGGCTATAATCGTGGCTTCAATCGTGTTTTGCCATTTAACTAAAACCTGATAAAATTCTTCCGTAAGGTATTTATTTTCAATTTCTGCAACTAATGTTTCGAGTGAAGTACTAACGGAAATATACTGGCAAAATCCAAATCTCGTCGAAGACGCCTTCGTCAAAATTTGTTGGTCCTATCTGCACTAGGTAGATGCTTACTCCAGTAAGAAAACCTATCCAGCTTCGATCGTGTAGTTCTGACCTACTTTTTGTTCCTAGAGTCAACACTAACATTGGAACTAGGGCTTTTGTTGTTGCTGCACCAATTCTTTGAAGTATGCTCCCTCTTAGTGTTAGATCAGTTGAAAATATTACAAAATTCTGCCGGCATTTAAAAACGTATCTTTACAACCTTGCTTATCCACCGTTGCTCTCTAGCGCCTTAACCCATCTGTTGACAATTGGAATACTGCTTATGGATTTTGAGATTGACGAATCCTTTTGTTTTGATGCACCTCTGATCTTAGTTTCCAAGGATTTAGCTGCAATAGAAGTTATCTGATTATTATTATTATCTATTACATCAATCTGCAGCAAGTTGATTGAACACGTAATATTCAGCCAGGTCATGGAGTATTATGATAATTGCAGTATTCTCAGCACAGTTTCAGACCCGGCCGTTCCTGTGAATCACAACTAATTATCACAACCCAAGACCTTGTTAAATCCCTAGAAAATCATGAACAAGTTGACGCAGTGATTCTAGACTTCTCCAAGGTATTTGACCAAGTCCTTCACCAACGATTACTACTGCACCACTATGGAATTTGAGGCCCCCACAGTAACTGCTGTGGACACAAAACTTCCTGACATCCCGATCCCAGCGAGTGGTGGTGGACGGAAAGTCTTCAGACCGGGTTCCCGTCACCTCAGGAGTGCCCCAGGGAACAGTCCTCGGCCCATTGCTTTTTCTATCCTTCATCAACGATCTACCAACAGGAATAACATCTAAGCTCTAAGCTCCGTCTTTGTGCAGATGACTGTCACCTCTATAGACCTATCTACTGCCCAGCTGATTCCATAGCACTTCAGGAAGACCTGAATAAACTCCAACAGTGGTCAAACATATGGCAGATGAAATTTAACATAGACAAATGCCACACCGTGTGAATTACCCTCTGTCGCAATACAGTCAATGCTGTCTACCATCTTGGAGGATGTACACTTCCCATGGTCATACAATACCCATACCTAGGCGTCATTATATCTAACACAATGTCAACAGAACCACATCAGTAACATCACCTCCCAGTGCCAACAGAATGCTGGGCCTAATCCGGCGAAACCTTAGAGGAACCCCACAGAAGCTACGACAACAAGACTACTTTTCACTTGTCCGTCCCCATTTAGAATATTGCAATACTGTCTGAAACCGATACACCAAGAAGGAGGTAAACCAAATAGAAAATATCCAGTGCTGGGCAGCCAGATTTGTCCAGACAAACTATAGTCGGAGATAAAGTGTGTCCGCAATGATTAACCACCGCCATTGGGACACCATTGAGAGAAGAAGACAACTCTCTTGCCTTCTGTTGATATATAGGATCCAAAACCACTAGAATGCCGTCAATGGTACCTTGCCCCAATGCTCCCCACCAGTACAAGATATTATCATCAAAATAAATATCAGATTATCGCAGCTCGCATTCAGGTCTACAGTAATTCTTTCTTTCCATGCACTGTCTTCTGGTGGAATGCCCTCCCCAGGAATGTGTTGGTAGCTCCAACTGTCCAGGCCTTCAGGGGAGGGGTTGTTTCACACTTCTAAGCTGCAGTCTTTGTTTTTACTCGCACCTCATTCATACATTACTCACACTTTGAATGTACTTTTTCTCACACCTGGCACTGCACAATTGTGTACACACACGCACGCACGCACGCACGCACGCACGCACGCACGCACGCACGCACGCACGCACGCACGCACGCACGCACACACACACACACACACACACACACACACACACACACACTCACACACACACACACACTCACACACACACACACACACACATCGGCATAAAAATCCAAGACTTATGGACTATGCTGATTAACCATGTAGAAGTAGAAGAGATAAAAATACATGCGATTAATAATATAACGTGGAACATTTGCATGATAAGTTACAGAAATAAAAAAAACACCATTACGTACCTAGCATGGCATGTAATAATTACCGTACATTAAGCGACTATTTACGCCAGCGTATCTTTGCGGTAACACAATTTCGTTCTAAAATTGTAAGCACTTCACTCAAAACAACTTTTCGAACAAATTAGTTGCTCAAATGTGATTAGATATGTGGTAGGGATGTAAAATAGGAATACCTTATGGAAGAGTTTGTCCGGGTTTGTTGTTAAAATTATGTTTTCCTATTGCCTACTGCAAAATTTGCGACCTCCAGTATAATTGTCTTTGAACAGTTGAAACAAGCACAAGCTGCACACGGCTAACTATCCTCCTTCTTTGTGTTGAGCAGCCAGCATCCATTGAGCAAAGTCTAATCGCAGATTATGCTGCATTTTGGGGTGTAGCTGTGCTAAATAAAATGATACGTGATGAACTTGTAATTGGGGAAAATAAATATTAAATTTAAGTTAAAATAAATTAATTAATAAAAAATGACGAAGTGGGAAAAAGTGGACAATGTGTTAACTAGACCATTTGGGCTGCCATAGCAGTCACCCGGGTTAAACCCTGACTGACACAGCTCCAGCCTTGACTTACCCACTTTCGATAATAGATCAGAGTTTGAAAAGAGATTTCTTGAGGAAGGCTATTCTACCCTAGTATGGTTCGACCCCCCAGCCTAGGGGAGTACCTAACAGACGGATACTGGTCATAATTTAAGCTAGTTAAGTAATGGTTTGTCAGTACAAGTGTCGGTACTTGTGTTGAATCAATGAACCCACCTCGGTTTTGTCATTATAACTATATTTCCATCATTATACGTAATCCGAGGCATAGTCACGTTATAAAAATATTGCATCTTAGCACACTTTTGATCCCTAAAACACGGTGCGGTCTGCATCACCATGTTCTGTTAATAGCTCATTTCAAGCATGCAATGCAGTAAGGCGCAACAAACTGGAGTGCTATTTGGCCCACCTTAAAATGATCTAAGATGCAATATCTTTGTAGCAATGACGTTGAAAGATTTAATTTAGCACGGAGGTACCAATTTAGGCAAGAATATAGTTAAAACAGCAAAATCCAGGTAGGGGTCCATATTCTACACCAATATCCAAGTGCCTCAACTTATGCTCTTGGGAGCACAAATTGTGTGTTCTAATGTTTTATGCTGTTTTAACAAAAACCTGAACAAATTCCTTGGCACTTGTGAAGAATTCAGGTAATCTTTTGGTATCAGTCTTACTTAAATGGCCCAAATTATGTTCATCCTACCGACTCTTAGTCCTAACCTGTATGGCGGATGCTGCTAATAGTTTAGGCCAGTTAAGTGAAGGATTGTCTGAATATGGGTCCCCCTCGATTTCATCATTACAACTATATTTTTGAATAAATTTGATACCTCAATACCTTAATTCCATCATTCAAAATCCCAGGCATATTTGCATTATAAAAATGTTGCGTCTTAACCCATTTTGAGGCTAGAATCTGAATCAAAACTAATTTCAAGCACATGGTGCAGGAACACATTTCCACAGCAACGCAAACCAAAGTACTATTTGGGCCTAAAAAATGCAGTAAGATACAAAATGTTTACAATTTAAAAATCATTTCTATTGTTTTACTCCTCACATTTCAGTGGTATTTGTCCCGGTATATTTTCCTCGTCAAGTATTCAAAAGTTCATAATATGTATGTCTACCTTTGTCTAGAATGAATAATTGATTTTATAAACTTATTTCTTAGTCATCACCATATGCTAAATACTTTTTAAAGGTGTATTAATATGTCTATGTTGTTACACGGTGGATTTAATATGCAAGTGCAGAAGACTAACTTTCCTTCCTATTACTGTTACTATTACAGGGTGAATTCTTCCTATTACTATTACATTTGAAGTAATTACTATTACTTTCTTATCGGAACATTTTATGGTATAATGCACTGTATGCATAAATACAATAAGTACAATTGTTTGACTCACAGTCTCAAGAAGTTAAACAAGACAGGTGAATAACAAATCTAACTTACCATTTATTGATACCCATGCCCAAAGTATTTGAAATAATATTTGAGAAAGTCAAGTATTTTCATCATCGTTAAGTATAAAAAAATAATAAATATTTACAACAAAATATATCTATATAGTATATACCATTTAGTATAATCTACTACTAACTACATTGACCATTTTATAGTTAAATACCACACTGGAATTAAAGATAAAAGCAATAGTCAATGCCACATAACTTGGATTATATTACAGTCTAATTAAACCACATTGCTCTACTGATGCTTGGTGCTTGGTGGACTGTAGTGAATTGTGGGCACCATGGAGGCAGTCACTAAACCCACAGGTTTACTTGAAAAGGGTAGTTGACAACTTGGCACTTGGTAGAACTGGCTTCAAAGCTGTGAAAGCCCAGTTTAATCCCTTTAGTCAATGCAGCAGTCACACTGTACCAGTGTCTTTTGCTGTGTAAACGCTCATAAAACTCTAGGATAAAACTTCACCAGGGCCATGTTAACAAGAGGGGAGCAACCATAAAACCCAGAGAAACTAGTGGAATCTACAGCCTAATCAAATAGATTTAACAAGATTGCCATCCAGAAAATTACTCTGGATGGCAGGTGGACAAGGAAGCCTTTTGGCTTATCGAGAGTTCAAAAATAGAATTGTTATGTAGTTGAAATTCAGTTTAAATGTTCAATAGTAATATAAAAGTAATAGGTCAATTACTATTACATTGCTTCCTATTACTGTTACTATTACATTGAGTTTTTGCTCAACCTATTACTTCAATATTTGTAATCGTTACTATTACATATTACTATTACCCCAGGCCTGAACATAGATAGACAGAGACATAGTGACTAAGACTCAGTCTGAGTGACTAACTACATCTACAGGCTGAGATGTGCTACATGTGTCAATTATGTGATGTGCATTTGCTTGCAGAATTTGAGAATGCGGAAACACTATTGATCTCTGAGGTACAGATGTTACTAGAACACAGGTAATTCTTGGGGTTCAATGACCACTGTATGGTCTTCTGTTTTTGGGTGCAACTGTGGAGGGGTGTCTACAAAATTAGTGCATCTTGATTCAATCATATTTTGGGGTTTGGGTAAAAATGTTTTGTTTTGACGTAGATGTTAATATCATCAACATAGGTTTTGACTTCTCTTGATATCTCCAAGGCATGTTCTGTATTGAACTCTCTTGATCTTGCAAAGCAAATGTTATATTTGTCAGTTTACTCAATTATCTAACTTCATTAATGAACTGATCTGATTAAGATATTTTGTGCAATGTTTGTGAAAGGTGTTTTGTCCTTCTGTGAATGGACGTATGAAGGAGAGGTTTGTTGCAGGAAGTGACAGAATGAGAGTGCAATGTTTGTGAAAGGTGTTTTGTCCTTCTGTGAATGGACGTATGAAGGAGAGGTTTGTTGCAGGAAGTGACAGAATGAGAGTGCAATGTTTGTGAAAGGTGTTTTGTCCTTCTGTGAATGGACGTATGAAGGAGAGGTTTGTTGCAGGAAGTGACAGAATGAGAGTGCAATGTTTGTGAAAGGTGTTTTATCCTTCTGTGAATGGACGTATGAAGGAGAGGTTTGTTGCAGGAAGTGACAGAATGAGAGTGCAATGTTTGTGAAAGGTGTTTTGTCCTTCTGTGAATGGAGGTATGAAGGAGAGGTTTGTTGCAGGAAGTGACAGAATGAGAGTGCAATGTTTGTGAAAGGTGTTTTTTCCTTCCGCAAATGGACGTTTGAAGGAGAGGTTTGTTGCAGGAAACAGCAGAATGAGAGTGCGGAGGAGGAGCAGGAGCTTCCAGAGGTCTTTGTCAAGACACTCAACTACACCAGTCGCTTCACCAAGTTCAAGAACAAAGAAACCATCGGAGCTGTGCGAAGGTAGGACCACATTGGATATATTGATGGTAGGTATTTGTGAATTTGAAGTGGCTTGTTGTAGTTGTAGTGTAAATAGTTGAGACAGTGAGACTCCCCACAGAGATGGATGCTGTGTCATTCATCAAGATCAAGCTGTATTAATTTTCAGTTGGTTTCCGTGTTTTTGCAGCCTGCTTATGCAGAAGAAGTTACACAAGTTTGAGTTGGCGTCGTTGGCCAACCTTTGCCCGGAGACCGCAGAGGAGGCGAAGGCATTGATACCCAGGTATAGACAGGAACTTGCACACAGTTAAAACATCTTTCTTTCATACCAGTAATTGCTTTTGTGATAGTTTAACCCATTTCATACCAACAAGTCTTGCATTCCTATATAGCATAGCAGATTAAATGAATTAGGAATTGTACTGTATTTGGAATGAAATAGGTTAATCAGGGGCTTAGCCAGAGACCCATCTGCCCGTTTTCAAGACTGGCAGGTGACTGGCCAAGACGAGTAATTACAACTGATGAGAATGGTGGCAATTAGAGGGGGCCAGTTGGCCAGTCGATTAACTTCTTCCGTCACAATTATCCCTCACGGGGTCGGCCTGGAATGTAGGAGTTGTCTCAACTTTTTCCAGTCTTGCATGTCTTCTTCTTTCAGCCCCCTCAACTCCATGTCCTTCTTCACACTGTCTTTCCATCTTTTTGTTGGTCTCCCTCTTTTCCTCTTCCCAGGGACTGGCAAGTCTGCTGCTGTTCTCACATAGTGCTCTTCTTTGGACTGGCCATACCAGTGAAGCCAGGCATTTCTCAACTTCTCTTCTATGCCCTGAACTCCTGCCAACTGTCACATCTCCTCATTTGTTTTCTTTTCCCTGAGCGAGATGTTCATCGCCCAACTGATCATCTTTATCTCAGTTCGCATGAGGAGGAGCTCTTCTTTTCTCTTCAGGGTCCATGTCTCCACGCCGTACGTAAGGACAGGCTGAATCACTGCTGTAGATCTTGATCTTTAGCTTGTGTGGTAACTGCCTTGACTTTGAGCCCTTTCTTCTCTAGGGATCCCTGTCACTTCTGCACCTTCTTTTCCAGTTTCATCAAGGACTCCGCAATGAGGGACAGATCGTCTGCATACAATGGAGATTGGCAATCCGGTTCTGCAAACATTGAGCCTTGGTGCAATTCTACTCCTATCTGAAAGCTAGATGTATCGCTGTATGGTGTTCTAACTACAATGTTTGCTCCTTCGTACATGCATATGATCCACACCAACTTCTCCTGCACTCCCTTCTGTCTTAGGCACCATCATGCCAGTTCTCTTGGTACTGTATCGTATGCCTTCTCAAGGTCTACGAATGCATGGTAGAGCTTCTTCTTCTGTCCCTCTAGGGTCTTCTCCTGGATCTGTCTCAGCACGAAAATGGATTCGTTTGTTCTTCTCCCTGGTCTAAATCCAAACTGCATGTGGTTTACTTCCTATCTCCCTCAGTCTCTTGTCTATGATCTTCTCTAAGATCTTCAAGATGTGCTTCAGTAGCTTTATTCCACAATAGTTCTTCACGCTAGCACATCGCCCTTCTGAAGATGGGATGATCAGCAGGCTTCTTTTCCAATCATCAGGGATCTTTTCTTCTTCCCAGGTCATCAACTGGAGTCTCCAGATGTATTCTTTTCCTGCTTCTCGCAGTGCTATGATCATCTCTGCTGTGAGTTCTGATGGTCCTCCTGCCTTCCCTTTCTTCATCGTCTTCAGTGCAGTCTTCACCTCGCTCTTGTAGATGGTAGTTACTGGTCCTTCTACAGGTAATGCCTTCGTGAGTTCCTCATGCAGGTTTTTTGTGTTGAGTAGGCCAACTTCTTGACTCTCTCTCCAATGTCTTGCTTGAGCCTCTGTTTTGCTCCCCCTACCTTGTAGACCATCCTCTATTCTTCTTCGGATTCAAGGTTTCTGTACCTATATCCACTATCGCCACTGCCCTGTTTGCTTCTAGCTTTGCTTCTTGATATATTTCTCTCGCCTCCTCGGACTTGTGATCCTGCCAGCTTTTGAATGCCTCTTTCTTCTGATGACAACCTGGGTCTCTCCTGATGACCACCATGTCTCCTTTCTCTCATGCTGGTCTTTCCGCACTTCTCAGTTACTGTCTTGACTATCGTGTTTGGTCCAGTTCTCCTCGACTGTTGTTACCTCGCACTTGTCCAATTCTCTGGCTACTTCCTCAGCAAACTCCTCCTTCGTCTCTCCTTCCAGCTTCCATATCTTGATATTTGGGGCTCTCCTAGTCTACTTCATCTTCCTTTTCTTCTCCAACTTCATATCCATGACAAGCAGCCTGTGCTGATGTGCAACTGCTTCACCTGGTATCACTTTCAAGTTATTCACCAGCTTTCTGTCTTGTCTTCTTATGAGCAGGTAGTCAATCTGCATTTTGATATGTGGGCCACTCTTGTAGGTGGTCAGGTGTTCCATTCTCTTCTGGAAGCTGGTGTTGGCAATGAACAGCTGTAGGCTCTCTGCCAATTCCAGAATTCTTTCACCTTCTGGGTTTCTGTTGCCATATCCCCATCCTTCATGGCTCTCCTCATAACCCTCTGCAGAGTCTCCCACATGCCCATTTAGGTCAGCTCCTATGACCAGCTCCTCCTCTTTGGATGTTCTTCTGACCAGTTTCTCTGTGAAACGATCCTTCTCTGCCTCTTTGCACCCATGCTGTGGGGCATATGTTGAGGATACCAACTCCAGTCGCGACCTTTACCCTTATCGACCTGTCTGAGACTCTATTCACCTCCACCATCTTCTTCTTCCAGTCCTTGCACAGAATGACTCTCATTCCGTTCTTTCCTTTGTTCTCTCCAATGTAGAACAGTTTGAACCCACTTCCCAGCTCCTTCGTACTTTGTCCCTTCTATCTTGTCTCTTGGACGCACGCTGCGTGCACCTTTCTTCTCTCCAAGGCTCCACGACCTCTCTCCCTCTTCCAATCATGGTGCCGATGTTCCAGGTTGTGAACCTGAACTTCTTGATGTTGGTTTGGTCCACTCGCTTCTTTAGCCCCAGTCGTGGTTGCTGCGGTACCCCTTGCTCACTTCTCACGGCAACCGGGGGGGTCGGCTGCAGCACATCACGTGATTCAGGGGACACCCTGGCCAAATGACGATTTCTACTTATACACTCCATAAAAGTTTTTAGCTGGGGTTTTTACGCCGCCTCACCAGGGCTGACACAACGCTCCTCCTTCATCCTCATGGTTTTGGGACCGACATCGATGGAGTTGCCCAGTAGATTTTAACTACCAGTAATATTTTCAAGCCTAGAGGCCCACCTTAATGACTGTCATTGGCACAACAGGTAGTGAAACAAATCAAATGGATCAGTATTAATTAAATAAATGGCTCAAATGACACAAGTTTGTCATTAAAAAAAACTAAACTGGCAAATAATGGCCGTGATTGACATGACTGGCTTCCACGCAAGTCGATCGTATGTTAAAAGGCACACTTTGGATAAATTCTAGACTGACAAAAAAATATTTCCGCCTAAGGGCCTGAGGTTAACATAGTAGTATTCTAAGGATGAATACATTTGATGTTGTAAATTATTTTGTTTATCAGATGTGTTATGTGATTGATGGTTCAGAAGATTTAGAATGTCAGACCGGCTGCCAATGAAGTTACGCCAAAGAAAAGGTGGTGGTTAATAGGCAATTAATGAAATAAATATACTAAATATATCAGAAGTCATGGTGGTTTGGTCACATTTATTTCAACCATAAATCGTGAGTTTGTGACACATTTGCAAGACATTTTTGTTTGTGCAGTTTTGTCTGGCATCGAACCCGATGACAGATGCCGATCTTCTTGTAGAAACCAACAGTTTGCCAAATATCTACCTAGAAAACCAGCAAAGTCATTCTACTGTCTGAACTACTTCCAGGAAGACTACTAGGCGTAATTCTGAGATATTCGTGCGAAATGCTGAGAACCAATGGGAACTAAAACATAGAACATTTGCCTGGATATATCTCCTCAGTGAGGCCATGCTATCTTATGCAAGAGATGCCAAGATTGAACAATAAAACATATTTCCAAAGACAGGTTTTCATTATCAGAATTTGAATGATGAATAAATTTATGAATAGAAATGAGGTACGAAGACAAATTATTCTATTGTCTATTAGTGACTTACATTACAATGTTGAACATTGCATTGGAAAATATTGTCTTCGACTTTATATTATAAAATTAATGCAGTTGTGACTACTGAAGTGCATGCAAGTTGAATAAGACAATATAACATGATGATTTTTGTGCACCATTTTATTAGTCCTTTGGCCGAAGGTCCAAGGGACTTTGCCATCACTTAGCATTCGCCGTGCGCCGTTAGCTGCCGTATCTCAGAAACCGTTCAGCAACTTTTTCTATAATTTTGCATAGACATATCTTAGGGTACCGGCACTATGCACAAGAAATCTGTATTTGATTGAATCATTCTAAGGGCACCTAATGACCCCCCCAAAAAAGGACCCCAAAACTGGTAAATTTTCACATTTTGCCTATTTGTTCAAAAACTCATAACTAACTTTTCTCTAATTTTGCATAGACATTTCATGTGGTAGTGCCACTATACACAAGAAATCTGCATTTGATTGAATCATTCTAAGGACACCAAAGGTCCCCTAAAATGCTAAATTTGCTAACTAAATTGTCTACTTCAGCAGCAGCTGCTGCAGCTCTATCTGGCTAATCCCTTTTCCTACATCTGTCACACCTCACTGTGGAGGGCCAGTCTGCCTGACTGAAACTGTGACTAATCTGTAATTGGTCACTGGCAGAGGCTTCCAGGTTCCTTTTCTGACACAATACACAACATCTACTGCTAGGAGATAGTCTCAAGGGCCCTTCTCAAAACCACATCACTAGATAGTGTACAAATTTTGCATTTTTGGGGGCTGTGTCAGCTTTCTTCTGATGTGATGTAGAGTTACCACAAGGAGAAAATGTGTCTCCTTTGTTATTTGCTATTTACCTGAATGATTTTGAACAGATTGTTAGTCAGAATTATAAGGGACTTGACATGGCAGCTGGTGAAATTTACAACAACCTTAGTAATGATGATGATGAAAAAATATGTTCTACTATAAGCTGATGACACTAGAATGATTCAATAAAATACAGATTTCTTGTGTATAGCGGAACTATGTCAACTCTTCTAATGGTTGACATTTGGTTGTTTCAGGATGACCCCTTAAAATGTAAGCCCAACTGTCCAGGGGTCTAGTGGGTGCTGGCTGGCTGGGAAGCTATTCCCCTTCCCAAAACATCTGACACATGCGGAGTCTATGTCTTGTAAGGATATACATTTTTATGCAGTTGTTTTATATAAGCAGAAAGTTAATTGAAATTAGTTATTCTTAGGCCACACAAAAGTAATTCCCGGTTTCTCATCGATGCATGTATTTAAAAATATGTGCCACAACATTTTATTTTCTATTATAATTATTACTCTAAATGCAAGATGTGGTGCAATAAGTGAACAGTAAACATGTCAACATTTTACTTCCATCATAACCCTTACTTATCTGTAACTATGATTCACCAAAAAGACATTTGATTAATAATTACCTACAGGGTTGTTTGATTTATGCCGGGCAGAAACTGTTTCTGCCCGGCAGAAACGGCAACAATAGGAAATACATGCCATTGATAGGCAAACGTGTTCTTTTTATAGAAAATGTCAGTTTCTTTCTGTACCTGTCTACGTATGATAACCATTTGTCCACCTTGCTCACAATAAACATCACATGAATGATAAAAGGAAGATCACTGCCACTTAACTTGTGGATTATTATTATTATAAACTGTTCTGCTACTGCTTGGTGGACAGTTAATTAGTGGGTCAAGTTCAAATACATCAGCACATTTTTTACACCTGCATGGTAGTTTAGGCTCAGTAGTGTGCTGGCAGCTACTAAACCTATAGGCTTGTGTGAAAAGGATAGTTGGCAGAAGAACTAACTTCAAAGCACCATTGCATCCATTTAGCCAGGCAGCAGTCACACTGTCCCAGTGTCTGCTGCTATGTTTATATAATAATTATATAGGCTTAATGATTCTAATACACCAATCAGTTGACACAATGTCAGATAATGGAACTATGTTAAACATCTTAAAAATAACTATAATTAGTTCTGTGGGGCTGTTTTTAGTCCTTTGGTCAAAGGTCCAAGGGACAATTGCCATCACTCTGCGTCCGCCATCTGGCGTTAGCTACCGTATCTCAGAAACCGTTCAGCAACTTTTTCTCTAATTTTGCATAGACATCTTAATGCACTGCCACTATGCACGAGAAATCTGTATTTGATTGAATCATTTTAAGGGCTCCTAGGGCCTCCAAGGACCCCAAAACTGGTAAAAATGTAACATTTTGCCTATTTTTTCAAAAACTGTTCAGCAACTTTTTTTTTATTTTGCATAGATGTATCTTAGGGTGCTGCCACTATACACAAGAAATCTGTATTTGATTGAATCATTCTAAGGGCATCTAAGGGGCCCCCAAAGTGCAAAACGTTTACATTATCTAGTGATGTGGTTTTGAGAAGGGCCCTTGAGACCACCCCCAACAGTAGATTTTGTTTATTGTGCCAGAAAGCCAGCAGCAAGACTAAACTCTGCAGCCTAATGCTATTGTTCCATTGAGACCTTGACTAATCTTTAATTGGTCACAGTTGCCTAAAACTTTTTAACTGTATCTTCAAAACTATAGATTTTCTATAATTGCAAGTTGTGTTTATTTTGATGTTCATTTAATTATTATAAAATGGTGTGACTTTGGTGTCTATTGGTTAAAGATGTATTGTCTGTAGAAACCTGTAGTTGACAAACATAGAACATTAATATTCTGTCACCTGTAGGTGACAAACATAGAAAATTAATATTCTGGACAACTATAGAGTGAAATATCCTACACTTTATTTATATCAAATGCATTCTACTGTTCTGTTTACGCTTGCCATGCCTTGTGTAGACATGGTACTGTGTAAATCAATTGTATGAATATAGACTAATAATTACAGATTCACAATATAGTTGACACCTGAAACAACCAAATGTCAACCATTAGAAGAGTTGACATAGTTCCGCTATACACAAGCAAGAAATCTGTGTTTGATTGAATCATTCTAGTGTCATCAGCAAATAGTAGAACATACATTTTCTACATCATCATCACTAAGGTTGTTGTAAATTTCACCAGCTGCCATGTCAAGTCCGTTATAATTGTGACTAACAGTGTTCAAAATTATTCAGGTAAATAGCAAATAACAAAGGACACAAGTTTTCTCCTTGCCATACATCACATGAGAAGAAGGCTGACACAGCCTGGCCCTGATTTATACATGATTTAGCATTTTTGTACATGTTGTATACAACTTTCAACACATTACCATTAATACCGCATGAAATTATCTTAGACCACTGTGAGGACCGGTCTACTAAATCAAATGCTTTCTTATAATCGATGAAGACACAATAAAGGCTTTTGCGTCGAGACAAATACAATTCAACCAATACCCCTGTCTGAACACTGCCTGTTCTTCACCTATTACATTCGCTTTGTTTAGGTATTGGGTCAGTCTGGTGTTCTGAACAATCACAAAGGATTAAAGGGAATAAAAACATCTATTGCTCGAATTTATTCAAAGCCAAAAAATTAAATGAATTAGAAATTCCACATTTTATGGTGTGCATCCAGACATTTTCGAATATGCATATTTTTGGCGCGCTTTTTGGGATGCCGAGATGTGACATCACTTATGACTCAAACTCGCATCAGGCCGACCCTTTCCATGCATTCAGAGCATGTTTACAAGTATAGCTTTTGGGTCGAAACGAGCGTCAGAACGAGTTATTGTGCAATATTCTGACGTAATACAAACACTAGTCATCATAGAGGAACAAGCAGTTATCTTACGGTTCCACATGAATCGAATTTTATTCAAAACAACGAATGCGAATGGGCCTACAAGTCGACTAGGTTTTGCCGAGCTTGGGCTCGTTTTCTGAATAATTATATCGAATGCAACCAACGCGAGATAATCTACACCAATAAACATACATAGCAAACATATATTGTATCCAGCTACATAAAGAAACGTGTATAATCTCATAATATCACTAGAATATCGATATATGACAGAGTTGTACAATTTATCATAACAACTTAAATCAGTCAGAGTTTCCGTTGGTCCCGCTAGCTCAGTGGGTAGGCGTGTTGGTTACTTGTCATTTATTTTACAATCGGGCGACGCCGGTTCAATCCTGACTGCATGCAAACCTTTGATTTTCTATACACTTTTTTTGTTTATGTTTTCACGAAGTAATATAAACAAAATCATTTATTTTTGTAGTAACTATTTATTCGCCACAAAAATGAAAATATGGTCATTATATAACGATGTTTCTCAATTTTATTTATCCAAACAAATATAATGTAATGGATATATAATTTATTAGTTGTAAATATATTGTACGGTAATATATTGTAATTATATATGTGAAAACAGATTGATATCTGTCTGGATAAATACAATTTAGAAGCATCGTTATATATAATGACCATATTTTCATTTTTGTGCGAATAAATAATTACTAAAAAAATATAAAAAATATTTACAAACAGTGCATTATAGTATAAAATGATTTGTTTATATTACTTCGTGAAAACATAAACCAAAAAAGTGAAAAGAAAATCAAAGGTTTGCATGCTGTCAGGATTGAACCGGCGTCGCCCGATTGTAAAATGAACGACGAGTAACCAACGCGCCTACCCACTGAGCTAGCGGGACCAACGGAAACTTTCTGACTGATTTAAGTTGTTATGATAAATTGTACAACTCCTTCATATATCGATATTCTAGTGCTGTTATGAGATTATACACGTTACTTTATGTCGCTGGATACAATATATGTTTCCTATGTATGTTTATTGGTGTAGATTATCTCCCGTTAGTTGCATTCGATGTGATTATTCTGAAAACGAGCCCAAGCTCGGCGAAACCTAGTCGACTTGTAGGCCCATTCGCATTCGTTGTTTTGAATAAAATTCTATTCATGTGGAACCGTAAGATAACTGCTTGTTCCTCTATGATGACTAGTGTTTGTATTACGTCGGAATATTGCACAATAACTCGTTCTGACGCTCGTTTCGACCCAAAAGCTATCCTTGTAAACATGGTCTGAATGCATGGAAAGGGTCGGCCTGATGCGAGTATGTGTCATAAGTGACGTCACGATACCACGTGATCGCCTAGCTCATTAAAATTTCATTTTCCACAGGAATCGCTTCACAGATGGTCTTAAAATCGAATTTATGCTACAAATGTATTTTTCTGTATTTGTTTAATGTTGTCAAATGTTACATACAATGTTAAACTTTGTGTACACATGGAAAAAGGATTTTACCTAATGCCTTATTTTTATTTCCTTTAATGAACACTTGTGCAGAATATCACCCACTTGGCAGGTTTAATTGATCTATTCAGCAATGAGGACACTGCTTAGGCCTCACTCTGGACATTGTCACTCACAGTGTTGTGTATTGTCTTAGTTGGTGCATTGAGCTAATCTACTTGACCATGAATCAGTGGTGGCTCTGGTTGTGTATTACACCCAGCTGTGGAGCTAAGATTCTCTGCCTGCTATTTGATGGAAACTGTGACTAATCTGTAATTGGTCAATGGCAGTAGCTTGTGTCAACAGACAGCATTAAGCCACTAGACCCCTGTTAAACTGGACAGTTGCCTGTAGGTTTTAAACTGTGTCAAACAGTGAGTCTACCTTTTGCTCTCAAATAATCTGTCCTCTTAGTTTTACACATAAAGACATAATTTGGCATAACTTGATAAGTCTTTGTAGCAGCACATTTGTACTTCCAGTGTATCATTGCAACATAACATACATATTACACACTGTGTGCCACATTTGAATGTTGTGCATGTAATATTTCCATGCAATCGCATATATAATGTAAAACTTCAACAGTCGTTTTCTTCATTTTCACTTTTTGACCCCTACCATGTTCAATGTTCCATAACTCCGCCAATTTTTGTAACAGTCATAATTTTTGAAACCGTGTAGAGCACCCTACCAAACCATTACAAGGATGTAAGAACACAATGTTAAAAAATGTCCAACTTCATTGAGGGAAAATCAGGTCCTGTAAAAAATCAGCATGTCCAGTGAACTGTTGAGTTCACAAGACCTGATGTCCTGTGAACTGAATTCACAGAACCTGATGTCCTGTGAACTGTTGAGTTCACAAGATCTGATGTCCTGTGAAATCTTGGAGTGTTCTGCATTCCCTGCAGTGTGCGACAGAGAAAACATTTAAATTTGATGAAGCTGGGATAATAGTTTAATATATTATTGTGTCATTTCAGTCTTGAAGGCCGATTTGAGGATGATGAAATGCAACAGATTCTGGATGACATACAAACGAGACGCAGCTTCCAATACTGAAGACATTTATCACTGGAATGAACAACACACAGTTATGAATACATCAGAGGAAGCTATCACTGGAAATAAACACAGGTTTCAGTACTAAAGACTTTTCACTGAAACTAAATGCAGCTTCCCACGCCTGAAAGCTGGCGAGAGGCAGTTTAGTGAGCAAGAGACGTGTTGAGGTTGTCAGTTAACTTTCACTGGTGGTGACGGTCAGGCTGAAGCAATGTCATCTACTTCTTCAGTTTGGTACGAAACTGGAATGCGCAGAGATGTCAACTAAACCCAAGTTTTTGGTATTAGTAGTGTGAATCACTGATACAAGCTTTGGCATAGTTGAGATCCGTTTATGTTCGACCAAACTACATTATTACCAGAGGTAACAATCATTTAGATGGCTGTTGGTACATCCTTTAGCATGATTTTTTTAATTACTTTGTTACATTTCTTGAAGCTCTGTACCGTTGATACCGAGTTCTATATACTGTTTCATAAGGTAATT
Source organism: Paraescarpia echinospica (assembly GCA_020002185.1). Taxonomy (NCBI): domain Eukaryota; kingdom Metazoa; phylum Annelida; class Polychaeta; order Sabellida; family Siboglinidae; genus Paraescarpia; species Paraescarpia echinospica. The sequence continues at coordinate 26,581,497 of CM034534.1, read as the reverse complement.
CACACAAGTCACTAAAGATCAGTATCAATAATTTTGGTTATTTGAACAAAAGTATGTGTACATTTAACCTGACTGATTTCCAGTTTATTAATGTTTTGCACATTTGAACACTAAATAACCTGATTCGCCAATGTATCGAATATAATATTATGATGTATTTTGTAATATAACTAGTCAAATAGTTCAGCGTTGTTTATTGTATTCAATGTAAAATCACCGGGTAATATCTACTTATGACTGTCGGTTTTTCATTGGTCGTCCGGTGGCGTCACTGTATTTAGAGTTACCACAACTTGCAATTGCTTCTTTCCCACCATCTGTTCTTCATCTTTCGTAATGTGGCGTCACTGTTTGTCGCCATCACTACAACCTAGAACAGAACCGATACGCATGCCAAAAGTAGGCAAATCATGCAGTGAGCAGGCGTGATCTGACGTGATCTTGAAGTTTGTGCCTCGTGTCAGAAATAGTCAAGTTCTTGTTTTGGTGTTTCATCTCGTTTGAAGTAATGTCGACATCACGGAAGAGCAATTAGGTAAATGTTCGCATAAAATAAGATCAGTAAAGTCAGTATATCAGTTATTCTATGTGCTGTATTAGATCTATACCATGACAAAGCAACTATGCATATAATTATAAAGCGCCGCAGATTGATGTGAGTCAGAAAATACAACGCTCTAACGTGCTCAGGGTCTCCATAATTGTTTCTTCCTGCAAATAAGTACACATGGTGTTCAGTTTATACTATCAACATATATTATTTGGCCGAAGGTCTTATCTTAGGGCACTGCCACTATGCACGAGAAATCTGTATTTGATTGAATCATTCTAAGGGCTCCCTAGGGCCTCCAAGGACCCCAAAACTGGTAAAAATGTAACATTTTGCCTATTTTTAGTCCTTTGGCCTAGGTCCAAGGGACTATTGCCATCACTCTGTGTCCTCCGTCCGCCGTTAGCTGCCGTATCTCAGAAACCGTTCAACTTTTTCTCTAATTTTGCATAGACATATCTTAGGGCACTGCCACTATGCACGAGAAATCTGTATTTGATTGAATCATTCTAAGGGCTCCCTATGGCCTCCAAGGACCCCAAAACTGGTAAAAAGTTAAGATTTTGTCTATTTTTAGTCCTTTGGCTGAAGGTCTAAGGGACTATTGCCATCACTCTGTGTCCGTCATCCAACGTCCGTCGTTAGCTGCCGTATCTCAGAAACTGTTCAGAAACTTTTTCTCTAATTTTGCATTTACATTTCATGTGGAGTGTATTTGATTGAATCATTCTAAGGGCACCTAACGACCCCCCAAAAAGGACCAAAAAACTGGTAAATTTTGCCTATTTTTTTTAAAACTCTTAAGTAACTTTTTCTCTAATTTTGCATAGACATTTCATATGGTAGTGCCACTATACACAAGAAATCTGTATTTGATTCAATCATTCTAAGGGCTCCAAAGGTCCCCTAAAATGCTAAATTTGTTAACTAAATGGTCTACTGTAGCAGCAGATCTAGCAGGCTTCCAGTCCTTTTGTTCAACTAATCCCTTTTCTCACAATATCTGTCACACCTCACTGTGCCTGTCTCGTGAAAGTGTGACTAATCTGTAATTGGTCACTGGCGGAGGCTTGGGTCACTGTGGCTGCTGGTTGGAAGTGTGACTAATCTGTAATTGGTCACTGGCAGAGGCTTGGGTCACTGTGGCTGCTGGTTGGAAGTGTGACTAATCTGTAATTGGTCACTGGCAGAGGCTTGGGTCAACAAACACAGCATCTTGTACCAGAAACAGAACACTATTCCCCTTCCCAAAACATCTGTCACACGCAGAGTCTATGTCTTCTATTGATATACATTTTTATGCAGTTTTTTTATATCAGCAAAAAGTTAATTGAAATTAGTTATTCTTAGGCCACACAAAAGTAATTCTCGGTTTCTCATTGATGCATGTATTTAAAAATATGTGCCACAACATTTTATTTTCTATTATAATTATTCCTCTAAATGCAAGACGTGGTGCAATAAGTGAACAGTAAACCTGTAAAAATTTTACTTCCATCATAACCCTTAATGATTTGTAACTATGATTCACCAAAAAAACATTTGATTAATAATTACCTACAGGGTTGTTTGATATATGCCAGGCAGAAACTGTTTCTGCCCGGCAGAAACGGCAACAATAGGAAATACATGCCATTGATAGGCAAACATGTTCTTTTTGTACGAAATGTCAGTTTCTTTCTGTACCTGTCTACATATGATAATCATTTGTTCGCCATGCTCACAATAAATATCACATCAATGATAAAAGGAAGATCACTGCCACTTGTGGATTATTATTATAAAACTGCTCTGCTACTGCTTGGGGACAGTAAGCTGCAACTGTCATTGAGTTTGTTTACATTTTGACAAACTACTATTATATAGCACTAATTTTTGAATGAATCACATTTTGAGAATGCATGTCATTGTTTGCAGTGTAACTTTTGTATGCTTCATTTTCTGCTGCTACAAGTTGCATTCATCTGAAAGATTATTCAAATACATATCCAATGATAATACATATGTTGTGGTGTTGGAAATATATAGCTTTCGTATATTGTACACGAAGGTTGTGATAGGAAACTATTGGACATTGCGACAGTCCAGAAAGACAGTATGAGATGTGTCACTCAATATATGAAGTGTGACTTTCAGATACTTCATTTTGTAGTGCTATGGATTATGACGGGCCTCTCCATTAGCTCCCTATATATTTATGTGAATTATATCATGTCATTAAAATATTTCAGAACGGGCTAACGCTAAGCTGCAACTGTCTTTGAGTTTGTTTACATTTTGACAAACTACTGTTATATAGCACTAATTTTTGAATTGGCACGACTAATGCTTTTGTAACCCACAAAATGACTTATTATTCTTACTGACAAAGACCTGTAAGTTAGGTGAGTAACACCTTCGAAGTTCTGACAGCAGGACACCACCTTCCGTGAAGTCGAGACAAAAGTTTGACAAAGGCTTCAAGTTCAAACGGTCTATCACCGTCCAGCTGACCCATTTTCAATTTTCTTTAGACTACCTTTTGCTCTCAAATAATCTGTCCTCTTAATTTTATACATAAAGACATAATCTGGCATAACTTTATACATTTTTGTAGCAGCACATTTGTATTTCAAGTGTATCATATATTTATCACTTGTTGTGTATTGCACCCAGCTGTGGAGCTAGGATTCTCTGCCTGCTATTGTTTGATGGAAACTGTGACTAATCTGTAATTGGTCACTGACAGTAGCTTGTGTCAACAGACAGCATTAAGCCACTAGACCCCTGTTAAACAGAACAGGTTTTAAACTGTGTCAAACAGTGAGTCTACCTTTTGCTCTCAAATAATCTGTCCTCTTAGTTTTACACATAAAGACATAATCTGGCATAACTTGGTTAGTCTTTGTAGCAGCACATCTGTACTTCCAGTGTATCATTGCAACATAATATACATATTACATACTGTGTGCCACATTTGAATGTTGTGCATGTAATATTTCCATGCAATCCATTTGTATATATAATGTAAAACTTCAACAGCCGTTTTCTTCATTTTCACTTTTTGACCCCTACCATGTTCAATGCTCCATAACTTCGCCAATTTTTGTAGCAGTCATAATTTTTGAAACCGTGTAGAGCACCCTACCAAACCTTTACCAGGATGTAAGAAAACAATGTTAAAATTTTTCCGACTTATCACTCATTTGGTCAGCCGGGGTCACATGTAGACAGACGTATTAGTCCAAAGGACTTCAGGGCCACTTGGCCCATTTTTTTTTTATGTTTTCACCAAGTAATATAAAGATTATATACCAAATCATTTTGTACACTATGATGCACTGTTTGTAAATATTTTTGTAGTAATTATTTATTCGCCACAAAAATGAAAATATCTGGTAATTATATATAACGATGTTTCTAAATTTTATTTATCCAGACAGATCACCATTTGTTTTCACATATATAATTACAATATATTACCGTACAATATATATACAGTTAATAAATTATGCATCCATTACATTATATAATTAATACTTCTTTACAACAAAATAGACCGCTCAAAAGTTAGCATTTAATCGTAGAAATCGCCTGCGGACGCATGTTTTGGAATAATTCCTGGGTGCTTCCATGTTTATGCCCGCAGCAAATGTTAAACTTTAATCTCATTGGCTGAAAATCACCATTAAAATATAGTTGACACCTGAAACAACCAAATGTCAACCATTAGAAGAGTTTACATAGTTCCACTATACACAAGAAATCTGTATTTGATTGAATCACTAGTATCATCAGCATATAGTAGAACATACATTTTCAAGAAAATGTCTACATCATCATCACTAAGGTTGTTGTAAATTTCACCAGCTGCTATGTCAAGTCCCTTATAATTATGACTAACACTCTGTTCAAAATAATTCAGGTAAATGGCAAATAACAAAGGAGACAAGTTTTCTCCTTGTGGTAACTCTACATCACATGAGAAGAAGGCTGACACAGCCCCGCAAAATATAAAATTTGTACATTATCTAGTGATGTGGTTTTGAGAAATGAGGTGTGACAGATGTTGTAGGAAAAGGGATTAGCCAGATAGAGGTGCTCCTGCAGTAGACAATTTAGTTAGCAAATTTAGCATTTTAGGGGACTTTTGGTGCCCTTAGAATGATTCAATCAAATACAGATTTCTTGTGTATAGTGGCACTACCACATGAAATGTCTATGCAAAATTAGAGAAAAAGTTACAGAAGAGTTTTTGAACTAATATGTCAATATGTGACCCCGGCTGACCAAATGAGTGATAAGTCGGAAAAATTGTAACATTGTTTTCGTACATTCTTATAAAAGTTGGGTAGGGTGCTTTACGTGATTTCAAAAATTATGAGTGCTACAAAAATTGGCGAAGTTATGGAGCATTGAACATGGTAAGGGTCAAAAAGTGAAAATAAAGAAAACGGCTGTTGAAGTTTTATACAGGTGTATTATATATGCAAATGGATTGTATGGAAATATTACATGCATGACATTCAAATGTGGCACACAGTATGCATGTTATGTTGCAATGATACACTGGAAGTACAAATATGCTGCTACAAAGACTTAGCAAGTTATGCCAGATTATGTCTTTATGTGTGAAACTAAGAGGACAGATTATTTGAGAGCAAAAGGTAGACTAAAGAAAATTAAAAATGACGAAGCTAATACAGAGTTAAGAGAATTGGCTAGTGGGTATAAATGCTTTATAAAACAAATATCAAAATGCCACCATAAACAGTTACATGAAAATTTGCGCAACCTAAAACATAGCAAGCCTGCAGAATACTGGGTTATACTTAATAAAGCAAGTAACAGCAGTGAAAAATGTGGAAATATGTCACTGGATAAGTTTATGAACCACGTTGTAAAACTCGGTGAAAAACATGAAAGTGAAACTGCAGCTAGTGAGATACCTTTTGATCCAAGAAAGATTTCCCAGTCAAACGAACACATAAACAGACCATTCACGCAAGATGAGGTACTAATGCAAATAAAAAAACTCAAAAACAAAAAGGCATGTGGTATTGATAATGTTATAACTGAATAGTTAAAAAAACAGGGCCAGGCTGTGTCAGTCTTCTTCTCATGTGATGTAGAGGTACAGCAAGGCGAAAACTTGTTTCCTTTGTTATGTGCTATTTACCTGAATTTTGAACTCTGTTAGTCATAATTATAAGGGACTTGTCATGGCAGCTGGTGAAATTTACTAATGGTTGACATTTGGTTGTTTCAGGATGACCCCTTAAAATGTACGCCCAACTGTCCAGGGGTCTAGTGGGTGCTGGCTGGGAAGCTATTCCCCTTCCCAAAACATCTGTCACATTCGGAGTCTGTGTCTTGCATGGATATCTATTTTTATGCAGTTGTTTTATATAAGCAGGAAGTTTGTGCAATTAGTTATTCTTAGGCCACAGAAAAGTAATTCCCAGTTTCTCATCAATGCATCTATTTAAAAACAACATTTTATTTTATATTTTAATTATTCATCTAAATGCAAGGCATGGTGCAATAAGTGAACAGTAAACATGTCAACATTTTACTTTCCTCATAACCCTTAATGATCTGTAACTAAGATTCACCAAAAAAACATTTGATTAATAATTACCTACAGGGTTGTTTGATTTCTGCCGGGTAGAAACTGTTTCTGCCTGGCAGAAATGGCACAATAGGAAATACATGCCATTGATAGGCAAATGTGTTCTTTTTATAGAAAACGTCAGTTTCTTTCTGTACCTGTCTACGTATGATATGATATATAATTTGTCCGCCCTGCTCACAATAAACATCACTTGAATGATAAAAAAAGATCACTGCCACTTAACTTGTGGATTATTATTATAAAACTGCTCTGCTACTGCTTGGTGGAAAGTTAATTAGTGGCTCAAGTTCAAATACATCAGCATGGTAGTTTAGGCTCAGTAGTGTGTTGGCAGCCACTAAACCTATAGGCTTGTGTGAAAAGGATAGTTGGCAGAAGAACTAACTTCAAAGCATCATTGCATCCATTTAGCCAGGCAGCAGTCACACTGTCCCAGTGTCTGATGCCACCTTTTGCTCTCAAATAATCTGTCCTCTTAGTTTTATACATAATTTGGCATAACGTGATAAGTTTTTGTAGCAGCACATTTGTACTTCTAGTGTATCATTATAACATAACAAATGTGCCACATTTGAATGTCATGCATGTAATATTTCCACGCAATCCATTTGCATATATAATGTAAAGCTTTAATAGCCGTTTTCTTCATTTTCACTTTTTGAACCCTACCATGTTCAATGCTCCATAACTTTTTTGTAGCAGTCATAATTTTTTGAAACCGTGTAAAGCACCCTTCCCAACCTTTACAAGGATGAAAGAAAACAATGTTACAATTTTTCCGACTTATCACTCATTTGGTCAGCCGGGGTCACATATAGACGTATTAGTCCAAAGGACTTCAGGGCCTACGCAAAATTTTACCAAAATGTAGTTAAGGAACTATGTTAACCATTATTTTTAGGATATAGTCAGTGGGTTACAACTTTCCAACCATTTTAGATTTTGTTCACACATATCATCGCTTATAGTAGAAGACGTTGGCAAGACACAATTTGGATTTGTGGTTAATTATGGGTAATGTTTTGAATCAAATTTGACACAAAATTGGTCATAAAGCTGTTTTGTTCACAGGAACAGGAAATAGTTATTTGTCCCGAAATGCAAAATACAACAGTATAATTGTTAAGAAAACAAAAACACGAGGCCTGCTCGCCAGGGACTAATAGAGGATAATATTTGTGCCTGTCATGACTGCGACATGCATCATGTGCCTAGAAATTGTACCCATCCAAATGACGGGTTGACACAATTTTTATCCGTTCCCGGTTGATATATATATCATACACGCACACGCACACACATAGTCACCATATTAATAACAACACTGCGTCACCAGTAGAATAACATTTATTGAACTAGCCTGCAACAGCCACATAAGAAACAGCCAAGCAGCTTCGAGTGGAAAAAATTCAATTGTGGATTGTCCACGTGCTAACGACGCCAAACGCGACGACACGGACAGAGATGGCGACGACACGAGCAGAGATGACGACGCCGAACGCGACGACACGGGCAGAGATGACGACGACGACGAACGCGACGACACGGGCAGAGGTATCACCGACGACACTGGCGTCGTCCTCCCGGTGAATGATGACAGTCAACGTAATTTTCGTTGGTTTTGATTCGAAAAACGCATAATGTCATTTTGACATTTCTTCGACGGCGGCGGCATGGCGAAGACAAAAATGCTACATTGCTGTTTCAATTGATAGTGTCACGTGCTTTCAATTAACTGGAGCCATCTAGGGAAATAACGAAATACGTGCGTTCAGTATACCGGGCGCCAATAACCCGAACGCTCATGATTTACTCGATCTTGCATACGGATAATAACGGCAGTGATGAGGGAACGACATTCATATGTGGGGGGGCTAACGCAGCTTCAGCACCACTGAATATTTTTCGCCGCTGTAGCTTCAGTTTGTCCGCTGTCTCGTCGGCTGTGAATACATGACATCCGAACAAACACGAGGGGACAGTGATGTTGAAAATTTAAATTTTACGTCGCGCCGCTGCTGTCAATTTATCTTCTTCAGCTTCTCTCCGCTGTCTCCGCTGAAATGATGACATCCGAAGACGAGAGGGGGGTGCTTTTGAAAAAAATATTTCGCCACCACGCCGCCTATTACTGGGGGGAAATAATATGTGTACCCTCCGATTGCACACACCTTTCACAGTCGACAAAAATACACATTAATCGTCTCATAAAATGTACATTTCCATCCGCCATTGACGCTCGTCACAAAACCAAACATTCACGCTCACATTTAATGGGGGGTAAAACCATATGCTTGCCCCCAAACAAATTCCTGTTCCCGCGTCTATGAATAACGGGCTAGCACGCGAATGCTAAATAAGGAAACCGTCCGTAAACTCGGCTAAAACGATGCCGTCGTAATTTGACCGAATGGAATGTTACAAAACTGTTTAGCGGGCATAGTTAACGCAACGTTAGTAGTAATATAGGTGGCTTACGACGGGTAGCAACCGTTTTTCCGTTGGTGGAAGTGGAAAAGTACCCGGATGTAAAAAAAGTTGGGGTTAATCTCGCGAAAATTTTCGCGAGATTAACCCCAACTTTTTTTCTCTATCTAACCTAATTATATATTTGTATCCGCTAGATGGCGCCATCATGTGACGTAGTACTACGATTATCCACTAGGGGGCGCTATACCAGAAGTGACGTCGTACCGGAAGAAACTTGACTGTCATGGCAGCCTCTACTAGGGACGTTACGTCGGAAGTAACGTCGCACCGGAAGTTATTTGACTGTCATGGCGGCCTCTATGCTTCCGCTATTCCCGGAAGTGTGTCGACGAATAGAGATCTGTCATGGCCGGTAGAGGGCAATACTCTGACTAATTACATTGGTATCCGTTGAGTGGCGTCGGGAACCGTGATGGTCACCTCTTTGAATGAAGTCATGACAGGTGGCTGTCCTTACATGTTATCGACATAGTCGTTTTCGATCATAGCAGTTTTCAAATTCACTTAGGTAAATTGAGCGCCCCTCACACTGATATGTTAACTACACAATTGTTGTCAGTGAAATGGGAAAAGTGAGGGGTGTCTTGATGACTATGAAAACTAAAAACAAAACACGATTTTATTTGCATATTCCCCATATGATCTCTCTTGAATATTGTTCCTGTGGATTGTATGTCCCACGCCAACCTGTTGTTGTCGCAAATCGGTAATACTAATATGGTTCCCAACGTGTGATTTGCAAAGGTGTCACCGAATGAGGTGCGCGCTACGATGATGCAGGTCGTCTACGATTCCGATGACGATCGCTGTCAAATGGAATGCTGGTTTCCTTTGACATATCGTCGTCCACTGACGCTGTCTGCATGTAAAGCCAACGATCTGAGTTCCCAACTAAATCCATTGGCGTGTTGACGTCCTTGAGACCACGAGCGAAGGTTTCCCATCCCACCGGTTCAAACGACTTCCGTTTTCTCAACACGTCATTCACGAGATCTACAATGTTACTTCCGGGTACCACCTTGTTTCTGTACACCATCTCTCCACGATCTTTCCAACTTACGGTACCTTTCAGTTTAACCAGGAGTCGCCGTGCTTTCTGCTGCATAGTTTTTTGGAACACTGTCGATGATTTCCTTTTCGATGTTCTTATTTTCCATTATTTCATTTTCGTTAGCAGGTTGTACTTTGTTTTTCTCTTCACTGGGAAATTTTTCGATGACCACACGCAGCGGTTCCTGTACACGTTTGTCGGAAAGATCGTTGTATCGACTCAACACCTGGTTATACAACACGACCTTTTCCCTCTCGTCCATATTGCTTTGTTCTAATATGGCTTGCATTTCATTGTCGAGTCGTCGCAAGACACTTTTTATAGGATTGATTAAAGGATGCTGCGATTTAATGTTTTCCAAAATACAGGGATCGACCAGGGCCATCTTCTTTGTATTCTCCATGGTGACTTGAGCTGGAGACGTGAATGTCGAGCTTGTTGTTGGGGCCAGAGACACAGGTATCGTAGTAGGCGCTGGGACAAGTGAATTGAACAACGTAGCGTTTGTCGACGTAATGTTTGTCGATGGCCTACAGCGATTGTGGGCAATGTGCCTTTTCCAGTTGTTCCGACGTGTGAAATGTCTCTTGCAATCTGGGCACCGGAAAGGTGCCAGGGAGGGTGACGGTGTGTGCTTGTTGGCAGCCAGTAGAACAGTCGATAAGCTCATGATGCAGGTGTTTATTGTTCAAATGCAAACAACGAAATGAACCGCGAGTTGAATTTTACGCACTAAAACATGAACTCGTGCTCCCTTTTACCTGTCTATTTGCTCCATTGCTCCCTTTTACGTGTCTATTTGCTCCATTGCTCCCTTTTTACGTGTCTATTTGCTCCATTGCTCCATTTTTACTTGTCTATTTGCTCCCTTTCTACCTGTCTATTTGTTCCATTGCTCCCTTTTTACGTGTCTATTTGTTCCATTTTTACGTATCTATTTGCTCCATTGCTCCCTTTTTACCTGTCTATTTGCTCCATTGCTCCCTTTTTACGTGTCTATTTGCTCCATTGCTCCCTTTTTACCTGTTTATTTGCTCCATTGCTACCTTTTTACCTGTCTATTTGCTCCATTGCTCCCTTTTTACCTGTCTATTTCCTCCATTGCTCCCTTTTTACGTGTCTATTTGCTCCCTTTTGTAAGTTTAAACGTGTTTTGGTACGTTTGTCAGTGAAAGTTTACACTCGTCCGTAGTATCATGTGATGTCTCATCTGTAGTCTCGTGTAATATCTCGTCTATAGTCTCGTCTCTTGTCTCGTCCGTACTATCATGTGATGTCTCACCCGTAGTCTCGTGCGATGTATCTGAATAGTCTCGTGCAATGTGTCTGGTTCTGTCTATGTTGTGTTAAGTTTGGTTCATGAAAGTCGTTGGTCTTAGTTTGGTTAAGATTGATCAGTGTTCCTGTGTCTTGCATATCGTACACGAACCTGTTTTACGCAAATGGATAACCCTAACATTGACAATACCGATAGTATCTCTTTAGTTGTGAAGTGTAAGACTATTAGTAAGGTTCCCAACGTATGTTTTGCATTATACTACGAAAAAAGACACAATATAAGGTTTGCACAGTTTATTCGTGAACAACACAAACGTATTTATAGGTCACACTCCATAACTGCAAGAACAAGAGACTGAACATTGTTTTTTCACTGCTATGATACAACCAACTGTCGATATTACACAACGCTGTGTCTACAAGTGATTTTCACGGACATTGCACAATAGTTTTCCGAGAGTGTTTGTGTTTTGTATGTCGGTGTTTTTGTGTTGTAGGTCAGTGTTTAGCACTGTTTACGGATTGTAGGTTGGTGTTGATGTGTTGTAGGTCGGTGTTTTTGTGTTGTAAGTCAGTGTTTAGCACTGTACGTGTTGTAGCTCGGAAGTTATATGTTGTAGTTCAATATTTGTGAGTTGTTGTTCAGTGTTTGTGTGTTGTATGTAGGTATTTGTGTGTTGTACGTCAATGTTTGTGTGATGTAGGTAGGCGTTTGTGTGTTGTAGGTCAGTATTTAGCAATGTATACGTGTTGTTGGTTGGTGTTTCTGTGTTGTAGGTCTATGTTTGTTTGTTTGTTGTAGGTTAATGGTTGTATGTTGTGGGTCAGTGATTTGCGTTGTAGGTCAGTGTTTAGCATTGTTTACGTGTTGAGTGAATGAGTGAGTGAGGGAGTGAATGAGTGAGTGAGTGAATAAATGAGTGAGTGAGTGAATGAGTGAGTGAATGAGTGAGAGAATGAGTGAATGAATGAGTGAGTGAATGAGTGAGTGAGTGAATAAATGAGTGAGTGAATGAGTGAATGAGTGAGTGAGTGAATGAATGAGTGAGTGAGTGAGTTAGTGAGTGCGTGAGTGAGTGAGTGAGTGAGTGAGTGAGTGAGTGAGTGAGTGAGTGAGTGAGTGAGTGAGTGAGTGAGTGAGTGAGTGAGTGAGTGAGTGTTATCTCTCTCTGTCTCTATGTATGTCTCTATGTATGTATATATGTCTGTCTCTATATCTGTCTATATATGTGTCTATGTATATCTCTATGTCTGTCTCTATGTATATCTCTATGTATGTATCTATGTATGTCACTATGTATGTGTCTATGTCTGTCTCTATGTCTGTATCTATGTATTTCTCTATGTATGTATCTATGTATGTTTCTATACATGTATCTATGTATATCTCTATGTATGTCTCTATGTATGTATCTATGTATGTCGCTATGTTTGTATCTATGTAAATCTCTATGTCTGTCTCTATGTATGTATCTATGTCTGTCTCTATGTATATCTCTATGTCTGCTCTATGTATGTGTCTATGTCTGTCTCTATGTATGTATCTATGTATTTCTCTATGTATGTATATATGTATGTATCTATGCATGTATCTATGTATATCTCTATGTCTGTCTCTATGTATATATCTATGTATGTACCTATGTATGTCTCTATGTATGTATGTATCTATGTCTGTCTCTATGTATGTGTCTATGTCTGTCTCTATGTCTGTATCTATGTATGTCTCTGTCTGTCTCTATGTATGTATATATGTATATCTCTATGGCTTTCTCTATGTCTGTCTCTATGTATGTTTCTATGTAAGTATCTATGTATGTCTCTATGTCTGCTCTATGTCTGTATCTATGTTTGTCTCTTAGTATGTATCTATGTGTGTATCTATGTATGTGTCTATGTATGTCTCTTTGTATGTATCTATGTATATCTCTACGTCTGTCTCTATGTATATATCTATGTATGTCTCTATGTATGTATGTATGTATCTATGTCTGTCTCTATGTAGGTGTCTATGTCTGTCTCTATGTCTGTATCTATGTATGTCTCTGTCTGTCTCTATGTATGTATATATGTATATCTCTATGGCTTTCTCTATGTCTGTCTCTATGTATGTTTCTATGTAAGTATCTATGTATGTCTCTATGTCTGCTCTATGTCTGTATCTATGTTTGTCTCTTAGTATGTATCTATGTGTGTATCTATGTATGTGTCTATGTATGTCTCTTTGTATGTATCTATGTATATCTCTACGTCTGTCTCTATGTATATATCTATGTATGTCTCTATGTATGTATGTATGTATCTATGTCTGTCTCTATGTAGGTGTCTATGTCTGTCTCTATGTCTGTATCTATGTATGTCTCTGTCTGTCTCTATGTATGTATATATGTATATCTCTATGGCTTTCTCTATGTCTGTCTCTATGTATGTTTCTATGTAAGTATCTATGTCTGTCTCTATGTATGTATGTATGTATCTATGTCTGTCTCTATGTATGTATATCTCTATGTCTCTCTCTCTCTCTCTCTCTCTCTCTCTCTCTCTCTCTCTCTCTCTCTCTCTCTCCTCTCTCTCTCTCTCTCTCTCTCTCTCTCTCTCTCTCTCTATGTATGTATCTATGTATGTCTCTATGTATGTATCTATGTTTGTCTCTATGTATGTGTCTATGTCTGTCTCTATGTATGTATCTATGTATATCTCTATGTCTGTCTCTATGTATGTATCTATGTATATATCTATGTCTGTCTCTATGTATGTATCTATGCCTGTCTCTATGTCTGTATCTATGTAAGTATCTATGTCTGACTCTATGTATGTATCTATGTATATTTCTATGTCTTGTATATATGTATGGTAACCAGAAATGACATAATTTGACTTATTTTACTAGTTCTCTACCGATTCGTCAGATTTGGACCTATGTTAAAATTGTAAATGCATAGACTAGGAGGACTTTATACCTAAAAAAAAAGGTCCACAACCTATATCATATAAGAAAAGACACCATTGCGCATGCGCAATGGCCTATTTAACGACGTCACTGACCTATTTAATGACATATTTGACCTGTTTTTATAGTAAAAAGAGTAAAAAGAAACAAGAGGCACGAATTTAAGCAGTATCCATATTTGGTTCACTGACATCCGCCAGGAGGAGTTATTTGTACTTCTCTTTCAGTTCGTAACCTTTCCACTAAGGGGCGCAAATTTTTATAAATAAGACGCACCAATTTAGGCAGGACCCATATTTAGTTCATGAATTATCCGTCAGGGAAATTTAGTTCACGATCTGTCCGCCAGGTGGCGCTATTTTAGTTCACTACCTATCCGATAGGTGCGCCACTTAACATTTATCTTTGAATTTGACCTACATCCGGGTACTTGACTTTGACCCTTGACCTACATCCGGGTACTTTTCCACTTCCACCAACGGAAAAACGGATGCTACCCGTCGTAAACCACCTATATTACTACTAACGTTAATAAGGTGTAAAATACGTTCGTTTTGTTTATTGGCAATTCAAACGCCGGAAACTTTCCCACAACAGTGCCGACACAAGTCTTTGTAGTGCCAATTTTTCACTAACAGCAGTAATTAACAATGTATCTACGATGTGGCATTACAACAGTATCCATTTGAATATAGTGACAAACTATACACACGCCACGGATGCGCAGATTATTTCTAGGAACAGCCCCGTGAAGGCTGTGCCAACGTGAAAGGCTCCGCGTGAGCGGCGCCTGTCACACAGCCCGTCATATATAAAGGGCTAGTTCGGATCATTACATAGTTGACGGGTTTGTACCCGTCAGTCAAAATTTGTACTCGCTCCCGATCGACGCAGCCCGTCCAAATGACGGGGTGACGGGTCTCTGCATTAGTCTATTGGTTCTGTATATATTGGGCTACCCCGACTGCTGCTGCAGGAGACAGTACTTCATTTGGACTCACTTCCCCATGTAGTGCTGGTTCGATATATCGAAGTATCGCGATACTTGTGAAAGTTCGATGCCGATACTTCGTGGTATCGCGATACTTCGATATATTTGGTATCGAACGGCCACAGTTCGATACCTTCGATACGTCGATATTTCGATACCTTCGATACTTTGTCGATACCTATACTTCAATATCGAGTCCATTCGACGTCGATGCGAAGACGTAACATCGTTTTCGAAGACGAAGTTACGGCCGGATGTACGGAAAATACGGCTACTCCGCTGCGGGCTTCGCTTCCTAACTTGACAGGGTTGACTATGTTGTATGTATTAGGCCGCTTAGGCGTGGTTCTTTTTCAAAAAACATAATAAAATGTCACATCTCAGTGGTTCTATACGGCATTATTGTGGAGTCAGTTTCCAAAAAAGTCTATAAAATTATAAATAATTATTTGAGTGCGATCTCAGCTTAGCCTCGATTATTCAAGCCTCGTTACGACGTTAGGTGGCACTACCGTTTGCTTCACCACTTTACCTTGCCCACTCTACAGCGTATCAAAAACACACTACATTCCAGTAATTTTATAGAGTGCTTATTGCACGCATTATTATTCATGAATCTAGTTTAATATTATAATAATAATATAAATAATTGTTCAAGCGCGACACACTAGACTCGTTTACCCAGGTTCCGTTTGGTGGCGCTATGTTTTGCTGTTTGATGGTGCCACTGTTTGCCGTACTCGCTCAACCAAGATGAACGGCAAAATGTTAAAACGCACATCGCCAATTTGGCAGTTTTTTATAACAAATACGGAAACACTGTAGTGTCTACTATGCCAGAAACGCTCCCCCAAACTAGAATTTGACGAAACATGTCACTGTCCATCATCCAAGAGACTACCAAACATGATGATTTAAGGAAGTGGTAACAACGTCAACGAGAACGACGTGTTCCATCAAAATTTTCGTCAAAAACCAAGCAATGGACATTTGGTAGTAGTTACAGTCGAAGTGAATCGCCATCGGTTGCAGAGTCTACTGCGGCGACCGCGCCAAGAAGTGACGTACGCGATGTGACTGCCAGTTTTATTTATTTATTATTACTAGGTATTCTATTGCTATTGTATGTAATACTGTATTGTTTTAACGTTACATTACCATTACTTTTACAACATTAATAAATTAGAATTAAACAATTACAATTTACAACTGCTATTTGGTTATTGAAATAAAATGAAAATTGCATATTAATCGTTGTTTGCATAACTATACCAATTAGTATACGTATCAATGGTTAAATTTAATAGGTGTACCGTATAGACTACTATAGTTCCCAATAGACGCTCAGAGCGTGTGCTAAGACTTTGGTGCACGACTATTTGTTTCTCAAAAGTGGTACCAGGCAACACTTTTTCAAACACATATAGTCAGCAGTGCACATCTACCAAACTGACTGATGCAACATCGACACATGACAAGAATGCAACATGTTGCAGCTAAAGGCACACACGCATACTATGAATGACCTATCAAACATCTGCTAGGTGGCGCTAGCAACAGAATTGCCATCAGTTATGTCTAGCATGCATTCATTCATAAAAAATCTACTTTTATACATGTTTCCCTAATGAAAACCAGTGTGTGCTTCTATGCCATTAGTCTAGATGGATAGTGTGTTTCTGTTGGGATCTATAATGTATATGAATTAGACATACAACGTAAGTATCGAGTATCAAACAAAATTCTGGTATCGATCGATATCGAAGAATTCTGGTATCGAACCAGCACTATCCCCATGTAACAAGGTCAGTGAAGATATCTGGAATTGCAGGAAATGTTGACCAAACTTCCGCCAACCCCTTGTATATGATGGTTCGACTATTTGCATTGCATCAGCTGGCTGCAGCCCATTGTTCTACCTTGACCCCAATAAGGTTCTGGATAGCCGGACATCACGTCTCACGTCTTTTTAAACAACATGAACGCTGCAGAATTCTCCCTTTCCCCAAACTCCAATTAGCGCGGTTTGTTTAGATGCAATGCCTGCAGTATTGGTGATTTGGTAGTTTTGATTTACCAAAATTACATTACATCACCTTTACGTACGTTCTGGGTGTAATGATAGATCACATGCATCTCGTACCACCATTACCCTTACGGGCCTCGCGCACTTACGGGTCGCACATGTTTGGTTGGCGGTTGCGGCGTGCACGGCCATGTTCTGAGTGTACGGTTATACACAATAAAAGTATTACATCTTATACCATTATCTATATCATTTCACTGGGTGATTTTTTGCCGATATAATTCAGTAAACGTGCGCGTTTTGTGAGCAC
Source organism: Paraescarpia echinospica (assembly GCA_020002185.1). Taxonomy (NCBI): domain Eukaryota; kingdom Metazoa; phylum Annelida; class Polychaeta; order Sabellida; family Siboglinidae; genus Paraescarpia; species Paraescarpia echinospica. The sequence goes on along the minus strand of CM034534.1, from coordinate 26,564,237 downwards.
CGTTTTTACGATAACATTTCAGTGCAATTACTTTTTGTCAAGGATTGTATTCTTACAACGGCCAGTTTTGACGAGCTGATATGAATACTGCTGTAAACGTGTTAATTACCCAAAAAGTAGACGGTAACATAAACTCAAAAAAGTTACTGACACGTTGAGAAAATAGATGGCCAATTTCGACCGGATCAGGGTATATTTATTTGAAAAATGTAAAGAAAGCAAGATGGTGGCCATATTAGAACAACCAAGATTGTCAGCACGAAACGTACAAAATCAACTTATTCTGATATTTTCGCAACCCGATAACATAAAAGTATGAGTATACTGGTATTATATATGTTTCCTTATATAAACAACGTGATGCTACCGTTATTTATTTGAAAAAAATATATATAAAAAACAAGATGGCGCCAAAGGCTTTTGGTATTCTGAGGACATTGAACATCTTAAAACCATCAGAGACGAGTACCACACTTAGGCTATAGACTCGCAAGATCCTCATGCCTGGGATGTGTGTAAGAAACTCCGGAATCATATTACTAACTTGTGTCGTGAGGCCAAGAAGAATTACATACAGGATAAGATATCAACCTCTAGTGGTAACCCCAAGGACATGGGGGTTGTATTTAGGAACTTACTCCCACAGAAACCTCGCAGTGACATCAGTGGGCTCGATATCAGTGAACTATGGTAAACATAGCTAAGTATATGGCCAATGAATTCAACTCATTCTTTGTGAACATTGGCATGAAACTGGCCGATAAGACACATTCATCATTAAGTTACAGAACATACCTCATCAAGGCCAGGACAACACCAAACAAATTCCACTTTAACAATATATCGGCAGAAGACGTGGGAAAACTTTTCAGTGGCCTCAAGACCAACAAGGCGACAGGTCTGGATAACACCCCAGCCATGATAACCATTTGTCCGCCCTGCTCACAATAAACATCACATGAATGATAAAAGGAAGATCACTGTCACTTAACTTGTGGATTATTATTATTATAAAACTGCTCTGCTACTGCTTGGTGGACAGTTAATTAGTGGATCAAGTTCCAATACATCAGCACGTTTTTCACACCTGCATGGTAGTTTAGGCTCAGTAGTGTGCTGGCAGCTACTAAACCTATAGGCTTGTGTGAAAAGGATAGTTGGCAGAAGAATTAACTTCAAAGCACCATTGCATCCATTTAGCCAGGCAGCAGTCACATTGTCCCAGTGTCTGCTGCTATGTTTATATAATAATTATATAGGCTTAATGATCCCAATACACCAATCTGTTGGCACAATGTCAGATAATGGAACTAGGTTAAAAATCTTAACAATAACTATAATTAGTTCTGTGGAGCTGTTTTTTTCAGTGAACAGTAAACATGTAAACATTTTACTTCCATCATAACCCTTAATGATCTGTAACTATGATTCACCAAAAAATATTTGATTAATAATTACCTACAGGGTTGTTTGATTTATGTAGGATACTGAAGACAGCTGCACCAGCCATAAGTGACAGTATCGTGTATCTGTTCAACCTATCCCATGACTGAAAACGTGCTAAGGTGTCAGCGATATTCAAAAATGAGTCTAAGCGGGACATTGGTAACAATAGGGCTATTTTTGTGCTCCTATCATCAGTAAACAGTTAGAGTAATATGGTCATCAACAGCTGTATATATTTCTCGCGGATAATAACATTCTCTGTTCCGACCAATTTCAATGGTTCAAATCATACCTTACCAACAGAACTCAAAGTGCCACTATAAATGGACATTCATCAGAATATATATATATGTTGATACAGGTGTACCTCAAGGGTCCATCCGTGGACCCTTGTTATTTCTTGTATATATATATATATATATATATAAATGACCTACCAGTATCTCTAGATCACTGTAGAGTAAACATGTACGCTGACGATATTGCATTCTATATTCCAGATAATCTTGCTAACAACATTCATGATATCACCCATATTCTTCAAACATATCTATATAATGTTAGTAACTGGTTAGATGCCAACAAACACAATCTTCATATTAGTAAAACCTCATGTTCCAGACCAAAAATTTAACATCTAAATGTACCAACTCTATCTCTACAAGGTCAATAAATTGAACAGGCTGAATCCTATAAATATCTCGGTGTCACTATTGATCAAGATCTCACATTTAATACACATGTAGAGAATGTTATCAACAAAATCAACAGGTCACTCGGTGTATTAAAACGTACTAGTCCATTTTTAAATAATAATATAACTTCTCATGCGCCTAAATCCTTGGAAACCAAGCTCAGAGGCGCATAAAAACAAAAGGATTGATCAATCTCAAAATCTATACGTAGTATTCCAGTTGTCAACAGATGGGTCAAGGCGCTAGGGAGGTACGGTGGATAAGCAAGGTTGTAAAGATAAGTTTTTAAATGACGGCGGAATTTTGTAATATTTTCAACTGATCTAACGCTAAGAGGGAGCATATTCCAAAGATGCAGCAACATAAAAAGCCCTAGTTCCAATGTTAGTATTGACTCTAAGAACAAAAGGTAGGTCAGAACTAAATGATCAAAGCTGGATAGGTTGTTTTATAGGACTAAGCAATGACTGCAAATAAGACGGTTGCTTACTGGTCAGTGCCTGGTATGTAATGGTACAGATCTTTAATATTATACGATATCGTACAGGAAGACAATGCAAAGACTTCAGAAGTGGTACAGAGCGAAAAAAGAGGAGATCTTGTAACTATTCTTGCTAGACAACTTTGGACACGCTGAAGTTGTGTGATAACCTTGCTAGCTATGTTATAAAGGAGGGAATTGCAATAGTCAAGTCTGCTGCTAACAAGCGCTGTTGCACTAGTTTTAGCAACAGAAAATGACATATACGGCGAATATCACGAATATGATAAAAACAGCAGCGACATATTTGAAATATGTGTTGTCGGAAATTGAAGTTACTATCAAAGAAAGTGGAAGATATCTTGAAGGCAATCATTAAGTTGGTTAAGGGGGCGATTTGTATCTGGGGTACCCAATGAAATGTAGATCTGAGTATCATCACCATAAAGGTGATGATCCAAGTTATGTCTTTGTATGACAGAGCTTAGTGGCGTGGTGTAAAAAGCAAAGGCCCAAGAAAACAACCCTGGGGAACACCAAATAAAGCCGGTAGTGCAACTGAAAAGCAGCTTCCAATCTTTATAGTTTTGTATATATATCAGTTAGATATGAAGAAAACCAGCTTAGAGCTGTGCCAGATATGCCGTACCACTTTAATAAGCGTTCAATGAGAATGTTGTGATCAATCGTGTCAAAACCGCAGAGAGATCTAGTAAGGTAAGTGCAGTCACTTTACCATTATTAATGTTCAAGTTAATGTCATTATGAACCTTTAAGAGAGCAGTCTCTGTTGAATGAAACTGTCTATATGCCGATTGTGACACATTAGTTAAGACATTTGTGTTAATGTGAGACCTTAGACGACTTGCTACAACCTTTTCTAGTATTTTGGAAATAAAGTTGAGGTTAGAAATAGGTCTATAACTGTTTAGGTTTTGGTTAGGCAGAGATGACTTCTTAAGAAGTGGTGTGACATGGGCGTATTTGAAATCATCAGGAAAACAGCCAGAGCAAAGTGAAGCATTTATAATATTTGTTATAGGTCCAATTAGTGTATCGAGTCATGCTTTTAGCAGTATTGTTGGAAATGGATCAAGTGCACAAGGTTTATTTGGCGAGGACATAATTATTTTCTCAACTTCATCAACTGTTGCAGTTTCAAATTATACAAGCAGAGAATTTACTTGTGGAAAGTCCACACTGACATTACTTAAAGTATGACGTCGGAAAGCAGAACGAATAGCACTGATTTTATTCTCTAAATGATAGAGAATGAATCACATAGAGACTTAATTGACACATGATCAGGTAGCGATGGCGTAGTTACAGAGGTGACAATGCTTAGAATAGCGCGACCTATCTAACGGCGAGCGCGATTTGCGCCATAAATAACGACGACGCCTTTTAGATAGTATAATTTCGGAAGTCATCCATGGAGCCGGTGGCCTTTCTGACACACATTTGGATTTTATAGGTGCATGTTTGTTAAGTAATGCATTGAGTACTTGACAGTACTGTTTATATAAGTCAGATATATGTTTTTTTTATCTGTAATAAGGTCGGATATAAGGATATCATACATTAAAGCTGTAATGTCAATCCTATGAATCTCTCGAGTCGGGTTACATTATATAACACTATGGTATTGCCTCATTTGGACTAATGTAGTACTCTCTGGGATATTTGTTCAGATTCTACCATAACTAGACTTCAGAAATTACAGATTCGAGGAATGCTTATTATCCTGGTGTGCCATTATAGGACCCACATCTCTGATATGTTAACATCTCTAAGCTGGTTAAATGTTCGTCAAAGATTTATTCTTCTAAAGTGTACTATTATGTACAACATTATACACTGTAAATGGTAAAATTCCAAATTAACTTAAAATGGTACCTCCTGGTATATCTCCCAGTTATGGTACAAGATCTAAATCATCCAATAATATCTTCCAAACTCATTGTCACCAAAAGTCTCTAAAATATATTGGCACATCATTGTGGAATCTACCATCTAAAGTAAAAAATCAAAAACTGTTGTCAATTTAAAAAAATAATGTGTTCTGTACACCATTGGTAAACAATAAATATCAGGTATTAATGCCTGTCTTTCATATTGTAAATATTTTCGTTTTAAATTGTATATCGTATCACATTCTTATACCTTGGTTAGGTGTTGTGGCATTATCACTTTGGGGTCTAATTACACTCAAAATCATATCTCTATATAACTAATATAACATCTTAACATTAACAAAATGGTCCCCCCTGGGTACTGATACCACAACTACACAATTATACTTCAGTATTATATTTCCATCTACTGTACCTGCTCACTCACTTTTATGTACACAATTTATTATATTGTTTACCTTTTTTACGTATGTCTTATGGTTTTAACATAATGTATGTATGTCACCAAAACATTTGTAACTGAACGTAGTCTGTGAATAAATATCTTGTTTCTTGGAGAAAAAAACAAAATTGTCCGCATGAAAACGTAAGAATCAACATTTTCTGGTAGTTTTGCAAACAAATATTACACGAACATGACTAAACCGTGACTTTTTAACGTTGTCAAATATATTGGCAAGTTGACCAAGCCGTTATTTATTTTTAAAATGCGAAAATATCTGAATAAGTTGACTGTTACGTTTTCGTGCTGACAATCTTGGTTGTTCTAATGTGGCCGTCATGTTGCTTTCTTTACATTTTTCAAATAAGTAACGGTTTAATCAACGTGTCTACATAGGAAAGATATAAAAGAACAATTGATTCAGATGTGTACCTGGTTGCACAAATACCGCAATATGTTCATTTTTACGTTTTCGTGCTGAGAATATTAGTTGTTCTAATATGGCCGCCATCTTGCTTCCTTTAATTTTTTCAAATAAATAACGGGTCTATGACGTTTTCTGTGTATGAAATCATGTGAAATGATTGTTGAATCATGTTTGTACCTTATCGGGTTGCAAAAATAGCAGAATAAATAGATTTTTTTCATTTCGTGCAAACATTCTCCATTGTTCTCATACCTTTCCATTTTCTTAAATAAGTAACGTTTCTACCAATGAGTTTATATATGAAAACATATTAAACGACTGTATAGTCATGTTTGTTTTGTGATGTCTGGTTGCGAAAATATCAGAAATCATGAATTTTTACGTTTTTGTGATGACAATCTTGGTGTGTTAATATGGCCGCCATCTTGCTTTCTTTACATTATGTCAAACAAATACCGGCATCGTCAAATTGCTTCGATATGGATACTTATAAAATGACAGTTTAATCATGTTTGTACCTGATCGGGATGCGAAAATATCAGAAATGTTGTAGACCTTGAAGATATGGCGGACGGCCTCGAGCAATATTCCAGGCGCAACTCTCTGCGTATTTCGGGGATTCCCGAACGGGAGGACGAGGACGTACTGGAGGCGATACTAATTAAGTGTGGTGAAATCGGCGCTTCTACCACCACTGAAGGTGGAGGAAGTAGACCACATACATCGTGTTGGCCCAAAGCTCCCGGGTAAGACACGTCCGATCCTCATCAAGTTCGCGACATATCGAACGAGACACCGTTTCGTCGCGACACGGAACACATTCAACACAAACAACTAGCCCTAGGACCGTCAGCAACACCAACACCCCACCCGGTATACATTAACGACGACCTTACGAAGCAAAGGTCCAACCTACTTTACGAGTGCCGCAATGCCAAAAAGACCGGCAAACTAAACGACGTTTGGACTGTTTACGGAAATATCGTGATACGGGACACTTCTAACCGGGTCGTCCAAATGAATAACCGATCAGAACTCGCTAAACTGGCTGTCTAACTTTGGACTCGATGTATGCCATTAATGGTAAGTCATTTGTCATTATGTACACAACGTGTATATGTATTTGTCTATCACGCAGCACATACACTGCTAATGGAGATCATGATTGTATTACTCTAATACAAATGGGTGAAATTAACATTCAGGTATTTTGATAGTAATGAAATCCACCTTGCTTTATTCCTACGAGTTACGTACTATATATTACTCATTAATTCTTTGAGCACTCTTTGAATCACACCAAAACATAAGTTTACGCCGATCGATAATGGGTAGAAATAAAGGTTTTTGCCAAATATGTAAAAGAGAGTGCATAGTTTTTCCTCTGTACTACAATGCATTACGTGTAAGGGGTATTATCATGTTAATTGTATCACAGTATTGAACAAAAAAATATTCGAGATTACTGTGAATATTGGTATTGTATAAAATGTATGTCTGATATTTTTCCATACAATCATCTCGACAATGACAGTGAATTTATAGGTCATTCCTGAAAGTTGGATGCATATTAATATTTCCTTCTCATTCCAAGAACTAGAAAAGAAAGCTTTCATACCGTATGTAATTAACAGTGAGTCAGATACAGACATCCTATTTACCTCTGATCCTGATACAAATTACTATTGTGAATTCACTCAAAACATGAATAAGTGTAATTAACATATAGAAGATACCTTTAACAAGTCATGCATACAACTTGGTGTAACAGATACCACATTATATGTTGTTCATGTCAATACCAGAAGTCTGCCTCGCCACCACCAACATTTTGAAAATTACTTTCCCAATCTCAATCACTCTTTTTCAGTAATTGGATTCTCTGAAACGTGGCTTCAGGAAAGCAATGTTGATTCTTATAACATCGCAGGTTATCATTTGGTGAATAACTGTAGGCACAATAAAAAGGGTGGTGGCGTGGCGGTCTACAGAAAAGATTCGCTCTCTACAAACAAAGAGAAGATTTAGACAAACGTAATGAAGATATAGAGTGTGTGTTTATTGAGTTGGACAAAGGTATATTTATATATAAAAGGAACGTTATTATAGGAGTTGTGTACAGGCCGCCAGACAAAGACATAAATGTATTCACCTCAATTGTGTATGCTATCTTAACAAATATCCGTAAAAGAGAATTGCCTGTGTTATCTCATAGGTGATTTCAATATCAATATGTTAAATGTGGATAAACATGTACCTAATAATATATAATAGAATATCTTGAATATATGCATACCATGTCATACATTTCTCTCATAGAAATAATAGAGTAACTGCTACTTCTGCCACACTTATTGACAACATTTTTACTAATAACCTAACTATAAATAGCACAGAAACCTGTTCTGGTATAATATATACATATATATCTGGTCATTTTTATGTCTTCTGTGTCGATAACAATAGTTGTTCAACTTATGTAAACACAAAATACATAATTAAAAGGCTTTATACCGATCAGAACATAGCAAAGTTTGCAACAAGTCTAACTAACGCTGACTGGTCTCTTGTTACTTCTGAGCTTGATGACCCAAGTAATGCATATGCTGCTTTCTATTCACAGTTTGGTAAACATTATCATAACTGCTTTTCTGAAGTAAAGACTAAACAAAAATACAGTAATATGAAACCATGACTATCACATGGGCTGAAGACCTTCATAACATTTTTAAATAAATTATATGTCTACTACAAAAAAAGCACCTACCATTACTATTGAAACTAACTATAAAGCATACTGCAATAAGCTAAACTCAATTTTAAGAAGAGCAGAAAGAAATCACTATCAACAGTTATTAAAGCAAAATCAATAAAATCTTCTCAAATCATGACAAATTATTAAACAAATAATCAATAAAAATAAAAAAAAACTCCCAAATCTCCGAAGATAAATATTACTAATCAGTTAATAACCTATAAAAAGTAATTGCCGATTACTTCAATAACTATTATGTTAAGGTTGGACCATAGTTGGCTGAAAAGATTACCAAACATGTTATCGACCCGTAAATATGTATTAAGCATCGAAACTTCCATATAATAGTTATCTCGCCTGTTGAACTGAATGAAGTAGAAACTGTAATCAAAGATCTAAAAATATCAAGCTCTGGTTGGCACTTAATAACTCCACACATTGTTAAATTAGCATATCATACTTTCCTACTTCCTTTAACACATGTTATTAACTTATCGTTAACTAAAGGTATTTTTTCAGACGACATGAAAAGAACAAAAGTGATCCCGATATACAAAGACGGTAACAAGACACTCGTAAACAATTACCGTCCAATATCGATTTTGACAGTTTTCTCTAAAGTCCTTAAAAAAATAATGTAAAACAGAATATTATCTTTCATAAATAAACATAACATCTTATATGATTACCAGTTTGCATTCTTCAAACATGGCTCTTGTGCAACTAGTAGATAACATTTCCACAGCTATAAATAATGGTGACTACGTACTAAGAGTTTTTCTTGACTTCAGTAAAGCTTTCGATACAGTTGACAATCTATATTAACGACATTGTTAACGTATCAGATATCCTATTTCCTATTATATTTCCTGATGATACAAATGTGTAGTCAATGGTAACAGTCATAGCGCGCTAGAAACTGTCATGAATCATGAACTGCAACAATTAGTTGTTTGGTTAAAGAGTAATAAACTGTCTTTAAATATCAGTAAAACACATTTTATTGTCTTCAAGTCAGTAAATAAAAAGGCATCCAATCCAATTGCCATCTGTATTGATGGACTACAGATTACTCAAGTAGAAAACACAAACTTCTTAGGAATTGTAATCGATGCTAATTTGTCCTGGTCTTACAGTATATAAATCTAAATTAGTCAAAGCTGTTGGAATTATAAGTAAAGCTAGAAAAACCCTGAGTAGATCATCCCTTGTAACATTACACTATACATGTTATATCTAACGTATTGTGTCGAAGTGTGGGGAGGAGCATATAATACACACCTTAGTTTTCTTCAAATTGCAAACGTATGCAATTCGGTTAATTATGTCAGCATCATACAAGGCGCACACATACCAACTCTTCAAGAAGCTGTCCATTTTACCAATAAGAAAAATCTATGAATACACGGTTGTGCTGTTTATGTACAAAATCGTTAAGAATATGTTTCCGTCGGTTATGACAAGGATGTTAATTAGAAATAACGAACTACACGAACATAGGACACGCAACGCTGAATTACTACATGTACCGATTTCAAAAAGTAATGTATTATATAAAACCATTAGATATCGAGGTGTTAAATTATGGAACTATAATTACAGTGGACTGTAATGGTAATTATGCATTAGCAACGTTTAAACGTCAACTCAAGAAATGTTTGCTAGTAAATAATATTAATGACTTATATAAATAGCAGTCTTTGTTGCAATTTTAAATGAAATATTAATAACAATAATACTGCTGTGATTCCTGTTGCTGTTTTTCTTCTTTCTTCAATCACACAAATTGTTATCTTGCACCATGGAGTTTACATATGTATCACATATATTGTGAGGGCTAATCAGCCACTAGTGGCTTTATACCCTCATTACAGAAACCATGGCAATCTATGTATTGATTGGAATGTACCATAGTTTATGTAATAAACCATTATTTTATTTTTTTTAATAAGTTAATGTATATGTTTCGTGCGGACATTATTCGTTGTTCTCGTATGGCCGCCATTCTAATTCTAATTGGTTACTTCGTAAGAAGCCACGGTTGGCTATGGTTTACGATGGGGTGGGTGCGTATGGAGTTAATGAGTGTTTGGGCCGCAGGATAAGTGACTGGTTTCAGCCTGGACTTGCGACTCGTTTAGTTTGTTCCAGTCCACTATTGTATTTACAAAGTACGAGTTTTTTAATAGGTCGGTGTAGGATGCAGACGCTGTATAGTACCTGGTGTTCCTGGTTGTTAGGTGTTGTACAACGTTTGAGGATCTGGGAAGTGTTTGGATTGGATGCGTCTTTTATTTATTATTTGGGGCCGAAAGTATGTTTTCTGCAGGGATGGCTGAACTATTTTGTACATTAATTTAAGTCGTAGGTCTCGCCGTCTGATTTGTAGGGTATGGAGTTTTAGATCTATTAATATGTTTGTGATCGATCCTTCGTGTCTGGAGTGGTAGTCGCTGGTAATAAAACGAGCAGCGCGGTGTTGGATACGCTCTAGTTTGTCTATGTCCCCCAGATGGTATGGGTCCCACACTATGGCTTCGTACTCTAAGGTAGCCCACGCAAGGGCAATACATGCAGTAATTTTGCTGTGTTATTGGACAGTGTCGCAGTGTACCCCCCAGGGTAAAATGATGGGCGAGGTGGTAGGGGTGGCCTACGCGAGCATCGCAGGCGCGAAGCGTTGCTAGCGGGGTTTTAAACTTTTAGACTTTTTAGTCCTTTGGCCGAAGGTCCAAGGGACTATTGCCATCACTCTGTGTCCGTCATCCAACGTCCGTCGTTAGCTGCCGTATCTCAGAAACTGTTCAGAAACTTTTTCTCTAATTTTGCATAGACATTTCATATGGTAGTGCCACTATACACAAGAAATCTGTATTTGATTCAATCATTCTAAGGGCTCCAAAGGTCCCCTAAAATGCTAAATTTGTTAACTAAATGGTCTACTGTAGCAGCAGATCTAGCAGGCTTCCAGTCCTTTTGTTCAACTAATCCCTTTTCTCACAATATCTGTCACACCTCACTGTGCCTGTCTCGTGAAAGTGTGACTAATCTGTAATTGGTCACTGGCGGAGGTTTGGGTCACTGTGGCTGCTGGTTGGAAGTGTGACTAATCTGTAATTGGTCACTGGCAGAGGCTTGGGTCACTGTGGCTGCTGGTTGGAAGTGTGACTAATATGTAATTGGTCACTGGCAGAGGCTTGGGTCAACAAACACAGCATCTTGTACCAGAAACAGAACACTATTCCCCTTCCCAAAACATCTGTCACACGCAGAGTCTATGTCTTCTATTGATATACATTTTTATGCAGTTTTTTTATATCAGCAAAAAGTTAATTGAAATTAGTTATTCTTAGGCCACACAAAAGTAATTCTCGGTTTCTCATTGATGCATGTATTTAAAAATATGTGCCACAACATTTTATTTTCTATTATAATTATTCCTCTAAATGCAAGACGTGGTGCAATAAGTGAACAGTAAACCTGTAAAAAATTTACTTCCATCATAACCCTTAATGATCTGTAACTATGATTCACCAAAAAAACATTTGATTAATAATTACCTACAGGGTTGTTTGATATATGCCAGGCAGAAACTGTTTCTGCCCGGCAGAAACGGCAACAATAGGAAATACATGCCATTGATAGGCAAACATGTTCTTTTTGTACGAAATGTCAGTTTCTTTCTGTACCTGTCTACATATGATAATCATTTGTTCGCCATGCTCACAATAAATATCACATCAATGATAAAAGGAAGATCTCTGCCACTTGTGGATTATTATTATAAAACTGCTCTGCTACTGCTTGGTGGACAGTAAGCTGCAACTGTCATTGAGTTTGTTTACATTTTGACAAACTACTATTATATAGCACTAATTTTTGAATGAATCACATTTTGAGAATGCATGTCATTGTTTGCAGTGTAACTTTTGTATGCTTCATTTTCTGCTGCTACAAGTTGCATTCATCTGAAAGATTATTCAAATACATATCCAATGATAATACATATGTTGTGGTGTTGGAAATATATAGCTTTCGTATATTGTACACGAAGGTTGTGATAGGAAACTATTGGACATTGCGACAGTCCAGAAAGACAGTATGAGATGTGTCACTCAATATATGAAGTGTGACTTTCAGATACTTCATTTTGTAGTGCTATGGATTATGACGGGCCTCTCCATTAGCTCCCTATATATTTATGTGAATTATATCATGTCATTAAAATATTTCAGAACAGGCTAACGCTAAGCTGCAACTGTCTTTGAGTTTGTTTACATTTTGACAAACTACTGTTATATAGCACTAATTTTTGAATTGGCACGACTAATGCTAATGTAACCCACAAAATGACTTATTATTCTTACTGACAAAGACAAGTTAGGTGAGTAACACCTTCGAAGTTCTGACAGCAGGACACCACCTTCCGTGAAGTCGAGACAAAAGTTTGACAAAGGCTTCAAGTTCAAACGGTCTATCACCGTCCAGCTGACCCATTTTTAATGTTCTTTAGACTACCTTTTGCTCTCAAATAATCTGTCCTCTTAATTTTATACATAAAGACATAATCTGGCATAACTTTATATATTTTTGTAGCAGCACATTTGTACTTCCAGTGTATCAGATATTTATCACTTGTTGTGTACAGTATTACACCCAGCTGTGGAGCTAAGATTCTCTGCCTGCTATTGTTTGATGGAAACTGTAACTAATCTGTAATTGGTCACTGGCAGTAGCTTGTGTCAATAGACAGCATTAAGCCACTAGACCCCTGTTAAACAGGACAGGTTTTAAACTGTGTCAAACAGTGAGTCTACCTTTTGCTCTCAAATAATCTGTCCTCTTAGTTTTACACATAAAGACATAATCTGGCATAACTTGGTTAGTCTTTGTAGCAGCACATCTGTACTTCCAGTGTATCATTGCAACATAATATACATATTACATACTGTGTGCCACATTTGAATGTTGTGCATGTAATATTTCCATGCAATCCATTTGCATATATAATGTAAAACTTCAACAGCCGTTTTCTTCATTTTCACTTTTTGACCCCTACCATGTTCAATGCTCCATAACTTCGCCAATTTTTGTAGCAGTCATATAATTTTTGAAACCGTGTAAAGCACCCTACCAAACCTTTACAATGATGTAAGAAAACAATGTTACAATTTTTCCGAGTTATCACTCATTTGGTCAGCCGGGGTCACATATAGACGTATTAGTCCAAAGGACTTCAGGGCCACTTGGCCCATTTTTTTTAAATAGCTTTAAAATGGTGCATTCTGAGGTATGTGTTACTCTTGAATATATAGGTGAAAATATAAAAAAGACATTACTTTTATATGTTGTAATCATGTTTGATAAAATTCAGTAATAATGATTGTTTAATCGTGTTGAGGTGTGGTTTCCACTTGACCACTGGTACTCAGTTGAGGTGTGGTTTCCACTTGACCACTGGTACTCAGTTGAGGTGTGGTTTCCACTTTATCACTGGTACTTGGTTGTGGTGATGTTTTTTTTGCCTTAACCCTAGGCTTTGTTACCACGCTGACACAGTCAGTAAAAATAAAAGATAAGTTTTTGTATAGCGCAGTATCCAGTCCGAAGGACTGCTGAAAGCGCTTTACACTTTACTCCCTGGCAGATCTGTTCAGTCGAACACCATCTCGACTTCTCTGGGAAGCATCTAGGGCAGTGGTATCATCTGAAAATTCTTTCATCATCACTTTTAAATGACTATAATATCATAATATTACGGTAAATTGGTGGTTTATGTTGCAAAGATTATATTTTGTTTGTTGCTAGCATGCTATGGCTATGCAGTTAACAAGACAGTCATTTCTTGAATATCTCAAAAGCATATTTCTATTAATCGCAAGAACGTTTCTCAAATTGTGTCGTTTTTTAATAAAATAGTATAAGTTGTTTAATATATAAAATTTCCGTGCAACCATATAATTGTCTAGTCCAAGTTATTGATAATCCATTAGTATACACGGTTTGGGGCAATAGGCGTCTTTTATGAGATGTGAATTTTGGTGGTTTACATTCGTAAGTACTTCACTCAAATCAACATTCCCAAAAGTTTGTTTTGCAAAACTTTGTTAGTATATGTATTATATATTTAGCACAAAAATATCTTACAAATCACATTCCTTATTTTGCTATAAAAAATGGCATAGAACATTAGTTGAATAGACTTGTGGCCATTTGTGTTGTATTTTGCTGTTATAACTTGAGTTTTGCCTAACTTTGATACCTTAGTGAGATAGTTTCATCATTCAACATTATCCTAGCCATATTTACCTTTAAGAATATGGCGTCTTACGCCCATTTGAGGCGTAATAGTGCCCCGGTTTGTATCAACATGCGTTGCTATATCGCTAATTTTATGCGCGCTGTGTGGTAACGCACGGCCGCAGCGGCGCAGACTAGAGCAAACCGGGTCGCTATTTTGGGCTTCAAAGGGGTCTGGATTCAACCACAAGTGCCGATTAGTGACATAGGCTGTACGGTTTTTATTTGGTTTTCAAAAGGGTCCGGATTCGACCACAAGTGCCGATTAGTGACGTAGTGCCATCAGCCTGATTGGTGTTTATAGTCCCACCACCGTCATAACCCAGAAATTTAACATCAGCAACACCAACATTCTGATTTAATGTGGGCACATACCATAATAGTAAAATTGCGCTCAAAATACATCTTAGTTCAGCTACCGTTTTCTTAGTTTTTTTCCCTCCGAGTTCCTACATACCAACTCTTATGAATCACCCAGCACCTGTTTTCATGTATTTAATTGTTTTATTGTTATTATTCTATATGACTTGTTATCGTCTAACTAAACGATCCTTCCTGGATCAAGAAATGACCATTTGTGCGGATCATTTTAGCGGAGTTCAGTGCGCTAATCGAATTCTCGCAACATGAGAAGAATTTATCCTAGATTGCACTGCAGATACCTTTTGAGCTTTCTCGGCAAACCAACTGGCGAAAAATTCATACCGCGAGTAAATGTCGAAGAAGATGGAGACTCCGGTGAAGAAGCGAAACAGAAGCAGTATGCCGGGATGTATCAGTCCAGTTGGAATGGTCTGTTTAAAGGCATCATCAGTGAAAGCAAGGTAGGGAGCAACCGCGCATGACCTCCACTTGGCAAAGCGAAATGCAACAAAACGTCCTTGCTGAGTTCGATCGGGCAACAGCCAGTCCTCGCGTAGCTCCGTATTATCACGCAGACTCTTACATGTACTAAATATGAATTACTCACTTGGTAGCTGTAGACAGGAACAATCATGCTCTATTGACGACAGTGTTATACACGTCCTGGATACAATAATCGTATTTTTATCATAATATGATATATTATTTAGTTAGGATTTATCGGTATCACTTATAACGGTACGATAGAAAGCTTTCGGACTTACGATGTACTGTTTCTTTCGGCCACATATGCAAGTATTTGGTCATAAAGCACCATTAGAAGGTGTCACTAGATCATATTATGTTTTGGACAACCTACGAATACAAGTTATAAAGAACTGTGTATGAATGTTTCGAGCTATAATTATGTTATATTTTGGACTTGTAGTAAGCTTTTATGTATACAGATATACCCTTAGGTGTATATCGTGGGAAAGAATAGTCATCATCGTTTGAGCCTCTGGCGCGGTGACCACGCCCCCGTAAGCTCGTGGCCGCTGGCGTGGTATTAACAAACCCTTAAGCCCTCTTTTATCGTTCGAGTCTCACGATCACGCACTCGTAAGCTTGCGACCTGTGGCGCGGGAGAAATCCTAGCAAGTCAGTTCATTGTATTCTGCACCATTGTATACACCTGTACCGCTCTATACATAATAAAAGGTGAATAACGTATATACCGAGTCTGCTTTTCTTTAATTAGTTGACATATATTACAATTAGGCTTATCTTCGACAACACTCGTACGCACGCACGCCTCGCCGCGCGATGCGCGATGCGCCGGTCGCATGCTATTTAACGACCGCGTTTATGTTGACTCTCTTTCAGTCGTAGATACGACTGCACCATGAGGGTACGCTCCTGTCGACACTGCGGAAAGGTGTTCCGTTCGCATTCCGACTTACGACGTCAACTAGACATTCAAGCTACAACACTTAACGACCAAACGTACACCTTTGCAGCAACTGCACCGCCATATAGCGATCACACGTTTACATAAGCCGACGATCTCGCAAAGTGGTTCAAAGATTAGATTTTCAAGATATCGACCAGTGGCCATCTTGGATTTATGCAAATTACCAGAGTTGCCCAAAGTTGCTGTTTGTGCAACCAAGTTGAATTTGTTCTAGGACCCCATATGAGTACAAATCAACAACAAAATTTCATAGGCTAGAACATTTCTAGGTTCATGAAATGGCAAATGGACTATAAACACCAGACGGTGAGATACCTCGACAAGTTGGATGACTTTGTGCAGTCGTTAAACAACACCCGTCACCGAAGTCTAAGGCATAGCACCTTCACAGAAGAACGAGACGAACCAGGAGTACGCAGCATTTGTACGGTAAAGGCGGTGGGGGTACACCGAAGTTCAAGGTCAGTGATCGTGTACGAATAAGCAAAGCGGCAGTTCAAGAAAGGCTATGTGGCGAATTGGAGCGAAGAATTGTTCACGATTACCAACGCGCATCGCTCGGACCCACCTGTATTGGCCGATGACCACGGTGAGATACTGGACGGAACCTTTTACGAACTCGAACTACAGAAAGTATCGGTACCAAAGGACAAACTGTACCATATCGAAACGGTTCTGCAGCGGCGAAAAGTGGAAAAGCGTACGGAAGTATTGGTGAAATGGTACGGCTACCCTCAATGGTTAACAGTTGGATCGATTCCATAGCGCTTGTCCGGGACAAAAGTTAGTGACTCGGTGTAGGCTCGGTAGTCATGATTGTACTCTTTGTAGAAGCGGTGGTAGCATGTTTGGAGCTGTATAGTTGGTGGCACGAAGCGCCACGAGGACGGATCTCCGATCGTAGCACCCGCTGTCGCCTGTCACGCTGGCCGTCACTACTGCGTCGTTGGGACTCGTATTGAACGAGACGTATAAAAACATATAAAAAGTATAAAAAGACGTATAAAAAGTACATGTTCTAAAATCGGCAGACGGGTGATGGCTGACGTGACGACAGAGACGTACATCGAGGAACGTGACGACGACAGTGCACGAGCTAGGTCGCGTTGGAATCTCTTCGGTACCGTTTGTCCTAAATCGGAAATAGTATACCTGTGTCAAGTTTTCATCTTGTACACGGTCATCGTCGCTAGTATTTACAATCTCACGTTCGGTCCCACCGACTGTAATATGTGGACCGCACTGTTGAGTAGTTCGCTGGGTTATGTATTGCCCAATCCGTCTATGAAAAATGACGTCAAAGTCTTATTTTTACTCGTTCTTCCCAGTAACGCATCGATGCACCTACACCCGGACAACACATTGACGAACTACGTCACTACGCTACCGCGACGCATGTGTACATCTTCTGAGTGGGAAAGTGAGCTAGTGGAAATCCACTGCCCTCACAACTGGTTCACTGTCAGTATTGTTATCGTTGCTTTATCGACGCCGGTTACTACGACTGCACCGACACACTGATCCGGGCCATCAAATAAAAACTGTATGTGCCTCTTAATTCAAAGAAGAAGAAAGCAAAACCGAGTTACAGCGACGTCACGCAAAAAGCAACCGTACACTTAACACCCAACACTAGATAGCTCATGACCGAGGAAATGGGACGTATGCTCGGATTTCCAAGGTCCTTCGTTTTTCGTCCGACCGGCATTTATGAGACCCAGGCATTTGACTGCTCCGTGGTGAATCTGAACCAGGTCGCATCGATGTACGTTTACTCGAACCTTGTGGAACTGCGCGTCGTGAGAAATAGTGCTGTTCCCCTGTTGAGGATCATCCCAATAAAAGGTAACCACGAACAGATGATTTCGACGCATTTCGACAACGTCCACTACCTACCCTTGTTGGGAAATGAGCGTCGAGATCGATATAAGAGACGACACCATACGTTTTGTATCATTCGAATGAATGAAAGGTGACGGTGACGGTGACGCTTAATTTTCGATGCAGCAAGAACAGTCTCTTTTGAAGAATTAACTACAACGATTACTACACCCAAAAAGTTGGAGGGCCACTACCCTACTTTGTTGGTGCTAGGGTACAGAGAGATGGCAGACCAGAACATTAAATAAGCAGCGAAATGACGCGCGACTGACGCCGGGAAAGACTTGATGCGCAATCTCTTGACTGCCGCCGGACACCCAGGCGTGCGGTCGGAGAAACGACGACCTATAAAACGTGTGACTGCGACACGACCGACCAGTGTTGTGAAAAGACGTCGTAAAAGACATACACCGCGCGACGTTTTCGACGCTTAATCTGGCTTTCGTGCAACGACAATCTTGTGAGGGTGTCAAGTGCGAGCTAGATATCTTCACTGTGCCACCTACTGTAATCAGCATCGAACACGGACAATGGGTGGAACACCAAACCAACGGCGTCCCTCGATTGGGGTTGTCACATCGAAACCTTACTACCTGGATCGGGAGATGCCTACATGGATTTGGCCAATACCTCGTGACGCGTTCGACCAACACGTATCCGTTTTGCGCCTACATCGAAACGGCATTGAGTTACGGCAGCGAGGCCAAGGAGACGCAACTGACGAGTCAGCTGTGGTACAAGGACATTGCCGGACGAATGGACAACGTCGACATAGACGACCCCGCTTTGATGAATGCGGGTTTGATAAATCGGCGAAATTACACCACGCGGAGTCGCGTAGTAGAAATGATGGGGCGACTGCACGTGGGCCTGTTCCTACAAGACCGTTTCCTCCTGAACGGGGTCACCGTCAAGATCAGGCTACTGCTAGGTGTGTGTCTCCTACGGCCCTGTGTGACTCTACAAGAGATCATCGTAGATGTGTGAAAGCCGGTACCGTCCGCAGACGTAGTCACTTGAGTGACTACGTCTGCGCTGAAGGACTACCGTGACGCCATTTAGCGGAAGTCGTCTGAAGAAGACTGCTGAAAGCAGTCGAAACGTCACGAGAACAAAAAGTAAACTGATTGTGAAATAAGTAAAAATATTACTCATTTGAACCACCCAGTCTGATGAACCTCTTCACCCATATCCTGTGGCAGCTCAAGCGCACACATCACGTGATTTCCCACGTTAGTTAATACTCTTTTCGTGAGAATGTGGTTGGCTCTGAGAAGAACCGTTTGTTTTCTTCTTCGAAGAAATCTACAAAATGGTAATGTGCTTTTATTAATATGTTTACAGAGCATTAAGATCACGCGGATGTGCGGAAACGTCACCTGGACGTGTCAAAAATATATACACATTATATAAAAAAATATAGCATTGATACAGGCGAAGAAGTGAGGTAAGTGCAAGTGTCGTATCTGTGGCAGGTTCAAATACTGTCGGTCTACAATATAGAAAGACTACAGATTGTGCTCATAGACTCGTGATAAAGCTGTGTGGTAACCGGAATTAGGATGATGGGAAGGTCGTAGACTTAACATACACGAATTTAAGTCTTTAAAGGTGACATGAACGTAAATTTTCTATTTTAACCACATAAATAACATACTAACATGATGCTATTTAGACAGGTGTAATACCTGACAGGTTCCATAGTTAATATGTACACGCAGTTTAATGTGTAAAAATCAGCCTATCTAACCGATTTCCGAATGAAATCCCAAATGAAACAGTGTGCCTGATTGCCGCTTGGAAAAGTTCTGTGACGTAATATGTGCCATAGCCCAAATCTGTCTCACCATTGGAAACATGGAAGACATGGCGTAAGATTCGTGTGATTCGGATTTGGAGAGTTGTGTCGCAAATATACGAGTAAATTGGAGTAAACCAAATCAAAAACCGGCAGAAGGCAATGGGAAACCACTGCTGTATCTTTCCCAAGACAATCATGACCCACAAAACCACAGAAGATAACGTTAACAGCGTGAACGGTTGTTCTGACAGTTCTGACAGGACCACTTCGCTCAGTAGGGGTAGTCATGTGCGACAGGTGACGCCAGATCGTCATCCAGCTACTGTGTGCAACAGAAAGATTTTGAATATTGCTACATGGAATGTAAGAACTCTATATCAGAAAGAAAAACTACAAAACATCAAACAAGAAGCGACAAGACTGAGGATAAATATAATGGGAATGTGTGAAGTTAGATGGACAGGGGCAGGATTGAAGACATCAGATAATAACACAATAATTTATTCAGGAGGCGATAAACATGAAAGAGGAGTTGGAATTCTGTTGGATGAAGAAAGTGCAAAATGCTTACTAGGATACTGGACCATATCGGATCGCATCCTCTTGGTGAAAATCAGTGGCAAACCATTTAACATTAACATCATACGTGTGTACGCACCAACCGCAGACAAATCGGATGAAGAGCACGATACATTTTATAATGATCTTGAATTAGCAAAATCACATTGCAAATCACAGGAGATTGTAATAGTTATGGGAGACTTTAATGCTAAAGTTGGTGAGGGAAGATGCGAAGACATAGTTGGACCATATGGCCTGGGGAGCAGAAATGAGAGAGGAGATAAACTAATAGAGTGGGCAAAATCTCATGACATGATTGTAGGAAACACCTGGTTCCAACAACACCCAAGAAGACTTTGGACTTGGAAAAGTCCAGGAGACCGTACACGGAACCAAATTGATTATATCCTGGTCAGTAAAAGATTTAGAAATGCCCTACTGGTGGCAAAGACCTTTCCCGGGGCAGACTGAGATTCCGACCATGTGCCAGTGCGAGCCAAGTTCCGACTGAAACTGAAGAAAAGGAAAAGAGCAACAAGGAACATGAAACTAGACATGAATATACTCAAATCAGATTCAGCGATCAAAGAGAAATTCAATGTAGCAGTACAAAACAATTTCAATGTTGTGAATGACATTCAAGATGTTGACGACCAATGGGAACAAATGAAGGAATCAATCACACAGGCTGCAGAAGAAACTATTCCTAGGCAATGCAGAAAAGCAAAGAAAAAATGGATGACTGACGATATTCTAAAGTTGATGGATGAAAGGAGGAAAATTAAGCAAAATCATGATGCATATGTAACAATGAACAAAGATATAACGGCCAAATGTAATCTAGCGAAAGAGGAATGGCTTAATGAACAATGCAAAGAAATTGAACAGAAGAATAAGCACGACACAAAATCCATGCATGCTAGAATAAGAGAAATCACAGGGAAAAGAACATGCTCAGCTACAGGTTGCCTGAAATATAAAGAAGGAAACATAATAATGGACAAGGACAAAATACTCGAGAGATGGTCAGAATATATTGGTGAACTGTACGATGATGAAAGGGGTGAAAGACCATCAATTAAGAAGAACTTTGATGGTCCTCCTATACTGAAGGACGAGGTTCGAAAAGCCATCAGGTCAATGAAAAAGGGAAAAGCTGCTGGACCAGATAATATTACCATTGAAATGATTGAGTGTTTACAGGAATTTTGTATTGATATAGTAACAGACTTCTTGAACAAAATATATGACAGCGGACGAATCCCAACTGATTTATCCAGATCCATTTTTGTAGCAATACCAAAGAAACCAGGTGTGATTGAATGTGAACTACACCGTACAATTAGTCTCATGAGTCACTTCACCAAGATGTTGCTTAAAATTATTATGACCAGAATGAGAAACAAAATAAAGCCGGAAATTGCTGAAGAACAATGTGGATGTGTAGAAGATAAAGGTACAAGTAATGCAATATACATCCTACGAACACTGATTGAGAGAGCACTGGAAGTGCAGAAAGATCTGTATGTATGTTTTATTGATTACACAAAGGCATTTGACAGAGTTCGTCATGAAGAAATCATAACAATGCTGGAAAGTTTGAACATTGATGGGAAAGATCTGAGAGTTGTGAGAAATCTCTACTGGGAACAAACAGCAGCAATACGAATAGAAAATGACATAGGTAAATTTCAAGAAATAAAACATGGTATAAGACAAGGGTGAGTCCTATCACCCGATCTCTTTTCACTATACAGTGAGATTATCTTACGCACATTGGAAGATATGCCAGGCATTCAAGTAGGGGGATACAACATGAATTATTTACAATATGCAGACGACACGGTACTGATTGCTGAGAACGAAATGGATCTACAGATGCTAGATACAGTAATAAGGGAAAGTGAGAAAAAAAGGTCTGTCCCTGAACAAAAAGAAAACAGAAATCATGGTCATCTCAAAGAGAAATTACACTCCAACATGCAACATGGTAGCATATGGCACTGTTTTGAAGCAAGTCCGAACGTTTAACTATCTGGGATCACTAATAACATCCGACGGTCGATGCAACGATGAGATAAAGAGAAGAATTGCTCAAGCCAAAACAGCTTTTCACCACATGAAAAACATTTTAACAAATAAAAATATATCAATTGAAGTGAGAAAACGTGTAATGCAATGTTACATAAAGCCCATATTGCTATATGGAAGTGAATCCTGGACAATAACCAAAAGATCACAAAAAACATAGAAGCCACTGAAATGTGGTTGTTAAGAAGAATGCTGCGAGTGCCATGGACTGCAAAGCAAAGCAATGAAGTCATCCTTAGGACAGCCAAATCAAAAAGAAAGATCATCAACAAAGTTAGAACACAACAAGCACGATTTATAGGCCATGTCATGAGAAAGAAAAATTAGAACAAATAGTAACAACAGGAAAGATAGACGGAAAAAGATCCAGAGGACGCCAGAGAATAAAAATAATAGATAGTCTCTCAACATGGTGTGGAAGGAGCACAACAGAACTGCTACAAACTACACACGACCGTGCGGTTTGGAGGGCCATGATCGCCAACGCCTGTGACAGACATGGCACATAGAAGAAGAAGTCGCAAATATGAGGAATTGTAGGACTGTTCCAGTATATAGCGGTGAACCATTGGCAATAGACGTCACTCGGGAAAGTTTTTTGACCGTCGTTGTTGCTGGTGACAAACGACTATTTCAGATTCTCGGATCGAACATCGAGTTGTATTGGTAACGGACAAAATACATTCATGATATTATACAGAATCACACGGATTATTTTCAACGTCAACTACAGCCCCAGCTAACAAAATAACGTGGTGGCAACGTGGTGACCACGTTACCATAATGTGGTGGTAACATTACCTTTCTACGTGGTATCTGTTAGAGGTTGGAATGTGGTAACCACGTGGTGAGATAACGTTATAAAATAACATTCACACCACATTCGCACCACTTTCAAATCCATAACGTGGTGGTAACGTTACTTTTTCACGTGGTCACCATGTGGTATCTGTAAGTGGTAGGAACGTGGTAACCACGTGGTGAGATAACGTTGTAAAATAACATTCGTACCACAATCCCACCACTTTCATATGTCCATTGTTGTTGTTGAAATTAGTGTACATATACTTCCAGGCACAGTTCGTCCAATACAGTTAAAACAGTAAACGATCATAACGTATGAAGATTTTAATTAGATACATACAGTGTACATCGTGGTGGACAACAACACACAATAAACCATTCGCCCCATTTTTTTGCTTACAAGAAAATGTATTTGTTTATATTATGTTTGTGAATAGTAACAGCTGAGACTATCCGACCAAATATCTTCCAACTCGTAGTTTGATTCTACAGGCGTTGCCACAACAGCCAAGTTTCTTCGTGCCTGAAATGGTTAAAGAAATTCACTATAATTATTTATTTATTTGCAAATTATATAGTATAAAAGGAAAGAATATCTGAAATAGCTGAATGGGCATGTTACTGGTAATTGTTCTTATATTCGTTGCAGTATATACAAATTACGTCGCAATTGTAAAATTGACATAACTAATAGAGGAACCCCTCCTTCCTAGCAATTAACCAATTTTGAATGTTCAAAGTTGCATAGCCGAGAGCTTGGAAAATTGAACGCTCCCCGGCAAGGAGGATTTCTCTATTTTAATACAAAGTGCAGTTGTTTAATAATAATAAGTTTATTTCAGTTGCAAAGACACAATATGAAGTAAACCAGATTGAAAATAGTGCAAAGTTCTAAGGAGAGTCCTAAGAAACCCACAAGGGCTTATAGCAGAACCACCTATGATAAAACAAAAAATAATAAACAGTGAATATTCATTAAAACGAAAATTACATTAATGAGAATACAACTACTTAATTATTAAACGCTTAAACAATATAACTTTTTGAATATTTTAACTATTCAACCTCTAAAATTCTTCAGGAATAAATGTAATAAAGTTAGTTTTATTAATGTTTAATGATAGTTTGTTACAGTGAAACCAGTGACACAAACCACATTAATATCTTATCAAGTTCTGAATTTACTTCTTCAATAAGCTTAGTAAAATGTGAGTGTGAGTGAAACATATTTGTGTCATCTACAAATTAAATAAAGTTGAATATATTTGTTGTTTTAACAATGTCATTTATATATAAGATGAAAAGAAGTGGACTTAGTGTAGATCCTTGAGGAACGCCACATGTCAGTGTCATAAATTCTTAATCTGATTGATTATAAGAAACAAATTGTTTTCCAGGTGATTTCGTATTCCATAGCAATTTAGTTTATTTAGCAAAATATCATGGTCAATGGCATCAAATGCTTTTGAGAGATCAATGAATACGCATATGTTGTAATACCGATCATCTATGTCTCTTGATATTTTATTTTATTCATTTTTCACAGATTAATTAGGGCCATATATGTTCCATATTTCTTTCTGAATCCATACTGATTTTCAGCAGTAAGTTTGAATTGAGTAAATTATTAACAAGGTTATACATTAGGCATTCGAGTAATTTCGAAAAACAAGGTAAATTTATATTGGTATGCAATTATCAAATAATTTTTTTTAGATTTTCCTTTTTGAATATAGGAAAAACCTTTGCAATTCTGAGTGTATCTGGCACTGTGCCTGCTACAAACGAAGTATTAATGTATATGATGATGTTAGCTATCAGTCTTATTATTTGTTTGACTATGTATACGTCAATATTGTCAAACCCATTTAATTAATGAGTTTGATGTTGTCATGTGCATCAATGAAATTATTTCAATTGAATTTTTTGGAATACAAAAACAAATTGAGTCATTTTGTATAATAAGCTTAGTTGGGTTATCATTTATTATTGGACGTTTCTTGATAACATTAATGAAATGTTTGTTTAATTCATTTGAAATGTCTTGTTTATTTAAACATGTTGAACCATTTTCTTTAATTAATTATTTCATTCATATCATAGTTTTTATTTTTGTGTTTTAGTACTTCACCGATTGTTTTCCACGTTTTTATGTTATACTTGTATTCTTGAAATAGTTTGTTATAATGCATTTTTAGATAGTCTGATAATATGAGTTAATTTGTTTTTGTAAGTGTTATAAATATGTTAATTAGCATTGATCATTTGACTATTTATTGAACATTTCTTTTGATTTACCCAACATCATTTAATTTTTGTCGTTTGCTATACACCAGTGAGTAAAGATTTGTAATGTTTGTTGTCAAAACAAACAGAGATTACGTAGTGGCCACATATACCATATGCATTACCTACCGTCTATTTTGGTCCCCATCGATGTTTGGGCGCATACGTTAAGGTTTCAGAAATCGATTCTTCGACGTCTACGACTTCAACTTTTGGGCGATTCTTCAGGTATGTTTCTGGATAAAAATACAACCACAATCACATGAAATAACAACATAAAAATAATAATGTTTATCGTATGAACTGTTTCACAAAATACTACTATTGTCTGGGATATATCAATAGGCATGAATACAACATGAAATTTATTTGAATAATGTTCTAACTTACTGATGAGAAAATACTAAAGTCTAAACAGGATGACTGATTTATTTCAATAACATACTCTAATAAAAATAATAAGCTAAATAAGTAATAATAAATAGGGCATAATAATTAATTAATAGTAGAATTTAATAAACTTACTATAATTAATTAATAGTATAATAATAAATAGCATAATAACTAATTAGTAACTGATAATGTCAATTCCGCTCACTGCACATGCGAACAGTATACGGCATAAGATAATCAGCCTAACTCGATGTGTACTGGAGGGGCACAAATCATGCGTGTAATAAACGTTTTTTTGTCGTTTTGGAAAAACTTTGTCAAATTCTTCCGTAAGATATCTATGTGCTAATTCTCTAACACGTGTAGCTTCAAATTTCTGCAAATAAACTATTATAAAAGTTGTATTGAGTGAAGGACTTACAAAAATAAACTGGCGAAATCCAAATCTCGTAAAAGACGCCTAGGTCAAAAACCGTGCGTCCTATATGCGCTGTGCAAATCGTTCTATGTCTATGACCAGACCGTATCGCGTGAATCAGTGCTATATATGGCAGTGTATTAAGATAGGCCAAGACCGTTAGAACACGAGAGTTCAATGACACAACTTTTGACCTGGCAAGAATTTTCCGGTCACGGGTTTATACACTGTGAATCGCAACTCACAATCAGCCACGTGGTTACCGGTGCAGTGCCAGTGCAATGCCAATTCTAAATTAAATGTTCTCTAGGCAGATGCAACTAAACCTAAATGATCTGGGTCTTATGATGCTATGGATTGTAACTTCTGATTTACTTACCTTTATTCGCTTGTAGAAAGTATACATTTTATACGCCCGTATTTTATATTTTGACAATTTATCTTTGTCAAAACTGCCGGTTTTTTCAAAATGTCCGCGCAATCAAATCCAAATGGCAAAGGGTTTACTTTGGCATCCAATAAGAATTTTTTTTCCGGACATGGAATATGTCCACAATATACAACACAAAACTTTACAGAATAATTATATGGATACATGTATGCTTATCATTCATCATCATCATCATTGTGCAGCCGTAGTATCTCGTGGCTGGGCGAAGGTCTTAGCATGTCGTTTCCAAATCTGCCTGTCTTGCGCTATCCTCTGCCAGGTACTCGTCTAGTTCGTCTCTCCATCGTCTCGCCGATCTTCCTCTAGATCGTTTCCCTTGGTAAGTTCTCCAGGTTGTGATACGCGATGTCCATCAGTTATCTCGTCGTCTGCTGATGTGCCCTGCCCAGGTCCACTTCTGTCTTCTGATTTGTTCTATCACATCTATGACCTTTGTCTTCTGCCTTACCCAGATGTTTGTTTTTCTCTCCCGATATGTGATGTTTAACATACTTCTTTCCATCTTTGTTTGTGCGGCTGCTAGCTTGTTCTTTGCCTGGATGGTGAGTGCCCATGTTTCCGCGCCGTGTGTCATCGCTGGAAGTACGCATGAGTTGAAGACTTGTCTCTTCAAGCAGGTTCCAAGGTTACCCTTGAAGATTTCGCGGTGTTTGGCGAATGCTGTCCAGTCGGCAGTGATCCTTGTCTTGGTTTTTGTCTCTGATATTGTATCGCTGTCCAAGATAGACGTAGCTTTCAACGTTCTCTATCTGTGTGGTGTTTATATATATATATTGGTGTGTAATTTTCTAGCATCAATTTTGTCTTCGAGATGTTCATCTTGAGACCTTGTTTTTCACTTTCTTCAGCTAGCTCCTGCAGCATGTTTTGTAGTTCTTGCGGTGTAGTTGCGCATATGAGTATGTCGTCGGCGAAGCGAATATGGCTGAGATATTCTCCGTCTATCATCAAGCCTCTGATTTCCAAGGTCAGTCTTCGGAATATGCTTTCGAGTGTTGCCGTGAACAGCTTGGGCGATATGGTGTCACCCTGTCGTACTCCTCTCTTGATGTTGATCTTGTTGCTCTTTTTGTGTAGGTGGACTGTCACCGAGCTGTTGGTGTAGATGTCTTTCAGGAGATCGATGTACACATCTTCTATCCCTTGTTCTTGAAGGGAGGTCAATATTGCTTGAGTTTGCACCGAGTCGAAAGCCTTCTCGTAGTCGACGAAAGCGATGCAGAGCGGGATAATATATTCTCGACACTTCTCTTTCAGTTGGTTTACGACGTCTATGTGGTCTGTCGTTGAGTACCTGCTTTTGAATCCTGCTTGCACTCGTGGTTGGTTTTCGTCCAGTGACTTCTCTAGTTTATTCGTTAGTATCTTTGTGAGTAATTTGTAGATGTTTGTAACAGACATATTGGTCTGTAGTTCTTCAAGTCTTTCTTATTTCCCTTCTTGAAGATTATCACCATCTTTACGTTCTTCCAAGCGATGGTTATTCGTCTTTCTGATAAGCATTTAGTATACAGCTTAGCCAGTGTCTTCGAGATGATATCTTCTCCTGCTTTTAATGTTTCAATGTTTACATGGTCGTTGCCTGATGTCTCATCATATCAACTTCCCATGGTGTTATCTCTGGTACCTCTTTCGGGTCGGTGTGAATTATGGTACTCTGTTCACCGTCATATAGCTCTGTGTGGAATTCCTCTATTCGTTCCATGATCATATATTGGTCTTGTATTTCTCTACCCTGCTTGTCTAGAAGTGTAATCAGTCTGTCTCGACCTTGTGCCTGCATTCTTCTTGCTTTCTTCAGGCTCTTTGATGACATAATCGTTTGTCGTATGATCTCTTGTTTGTACTTTCTGATGTGCTCCTTCGCTTTCTTTTTGATGGTCTTGCATATTTCTGCGTACTCTATTTGTTTTTTTTACGGTCGCCGTTATCCACCATTTCTCGTCGTTTCTTTATTAGTGCTCGTGTCGGTGACGATATTCTCGTCACTACATGCCTGTTGATTGCTTTGGCTACACTAGTTGCACTTAGTTGGATCATATCAGTGATGTTTTCGCTCATGGTGTCGATGTCGCCTAATTCCTGTAGTGTATCGAATCGATTTCGCAGTTCGGGTTGGAATTCGATCTTGTTATTCCGATTTGTGTGGTATCTACACTAGTTGGTCTCTTGTTTACCAACTTCTTCCTTTCAGCCTTGACGTCTAGTTTGATGTTGCTCGTTACCATTCTGTGGTCACTTCCAATGTTGACTTGGTTGGTGACAGTTACGTTAGTGACCATGTCTGGCCTGTTTGTCAGGATGTAGTCAATTTCGTTCTTCGTTTCTCCATTTGGGCTTTTCCATGTCCATCTCTTCCCTGCTTTCTTCTTGAACATGGTATTCATGATTTTGTACTTTCTTGATGTTACACCAAGGTGTCGCCTCTTTCGTTTTTCACACCTAGGCCAAATTTGCCTGTTGCCGTTACCGAAATGTTTGTTCGTTTCCCTACTTGCGCATTAAAGTCTCCCATCACTATCGTGTAGTGGGTTGGCTTTTCTAAGGTCTCATCCATGTCGTTGTAGAAATTGTCTGTGTCTTCTTCTGAGTATGGTGTTGTTGGTGCATATACTTGTACTATCTTCAGCTTGTAGAGCTTTGTTATGCATAGAACAAGTTCTGCTGCTCTGGGGCTGATGCTGTTAACCCTCACTATATTGTCTTTCCATTTCTTGTTTATGAGAAAGCCTACTCCAGCTTGGCCGTTGTTCGCTGTGGAATGGTATAGTGGATGGCCGCTTTGTAAGGTAGTGAGGCATTCCTCTCTTCTTCTGACTTCTCCGATCCCGATCACATCCCATACCTACTTGGTTTCCCTAAGTTATTCCTCCAGTTCTTGTATCTGTTCATCTCTTTGTAGTGTTCTTACGTTATATGTTGTTATCTTCAGTCTACTTACCTTCTCTCGGCGGCTCTTCTTGACACAGAGATTCTTAGCACCCCTGCACGTAGCCCTACTTGACCCGAACCGTCACCCTGGTCATAGACTTTTTCGATGCTGTTGACGAATGGGGGCCTTGGCTTCATTGTACTTTGCATGCTGGTGTTGTTGGCCTACCCTTCCACGCTGGAAGGTGCGGGTTGGAAGGGGGGCGACATAGGGTGAACGTAATTGCCCAAGTTTCGACATGGCAGCCGAACCAGTACAGAACCACTGCTCAGCCGGCGCCGGGATTTGAACCCCGGTCTCTCCAGTCGAGACTCCGGTACTCTAACTACTCGGCCACTGCGCCCCACATATCATTATAAAACAATAATATTCACACATGATTTGTATGAAATAAAGATGATATTTGATTATTAAACATGATACGAAACTAAATGACTGAATGTGAACAGATAACGTTGTCAACACGTGGAGACAACGTTATAAGTCTACGTTTATTGAGTGATGTTTTTCAATAACGATCGTAAAGAATGAGTATAGCGACATTGCATCTGTAATGTTTTCGATGTTTTTAAATGATACTATGACACATATAAAAAAGTTATAACGTGGCTTCCACGTTGCCACCACGTTATGGAGAAACGCAGCCAAAATACCATTTCCCAGCAACGTGGTCTGAATGTTGAGTGTTTATTGGGAATGTGTCTACCATGTTACGTAGACATGTAAACAAAATACCACTTCTAAGCAACGTGGTCTCAACGTTGTGCGTTTTCTGGGGCGTCTATACGTATAATTGTATCGTATTGTAATACTATTGATATGATGCGCGCAAGTGACAGAATTGTGCAAGCCAGCCATTCATTGATTCTGTGATTTCACTGACACTGTCACTGTCAATGTCACTGAGTGATTCAAAGATTTCAGTTACTTCAGACGATAACGCGGCTCGGTTTTTGAAAACACTAAATAATTTGGTTGGGCTGCTGCGATGATGTCATCCAGAGTTGATAAGGCGACCCCATGTTCGGTAATAGTAATTTATATTCATAACAGTAGCCGCACTGCAACGTGTAATGACAAGCGGGACCGACACGCTCGAGTCGACATTTCGCCGCTGACTGTTTCGGGAGCAGGCATTGTTTTTTTCCGACTGTTATTTGTGTATGTTCATAATCCGTAGTACACTTGTGAAATATCCAATGTAATTAGTCACACCAATTTGCTCATCAATGGCTATATCTATCAAAATAGGTTCGTAAATGTGCTAGGTTGTTTACATGTCACATTTTAATGTGATGATTTACGAAAAACATCAAAAATTTACATGATGTCAGTGCTGTTACAATTATTTAAGAACATTTCTCAAAAGACCCACACCACGATTTGGCATACCAACTATATATAATGATAATGTATGATGGAACAAAATTAGAGGTAATTTCTAATGTTTGTTGATTTACTTAACTACAATATTATTCATAGAATTTTGTAAACACAACAGCTTTTTAACTATATAATATATAGACATACAAGGTATTTTGCAATATAGTAATTCTTCTAGTTAAACAAAACATGTTTTTAACAAAAAGATAAACATCCTGGATCAACGGAAAGCTAATTATAAAAATACTAACATTATTTGCTACTTTTATTTGACAGTTAGTTTTATTGTAAATGTGGTTCTTTCAAAATTACATGTAGGGTATATATCATCACAGGAGAATAGTTATAGTGTATATATTCATGATTGTCAGTAGTATTGTATAAAATTTAGTCAATGTGATATGTTTCTACGAATGAGCTTAAGCTACAGTATTGAGAAACAAAACATATTTTTTATTATGGCAGTCCAACGAAGCGATATTATTAGGCATGTTGTCATTTTCCATTTCAATTTTTTTTTATACATAATCATGTATGCTTGACTGCTCTCTCACAGCAAGTGTCTCCAAATTCCTATTCAGCATTGTCTGATGCACAGTGTTTTGTGCACAATGGAGAATGTGAAAGTGTTCACATGTAAGAGTTGAAGACGATAATGTTTCCTCATCCCTTGATTTGTCAGCAATAGCAATACTGAAATACAAACCAACTATACATCAGCATCAGTATAATAAAAACAGATAACCGTTTTGTTAGTATTACTAAAATCTGAGCACACAGAGGTATACTACTTAATAATTGTTGTTGGATTGAAATAAGTATCCCTCACCGTACTATGAAACACTAAAGAAATCCATAATTAAAATAAAGTTATCTTAATACTATTTGACAGTTTAATTGCAACGCAGAAAGTAACTATTCAGTCACTATTCAGTTCATTTGCACCTTGTTATATATGTAATTACGACGATGTAGTGAACATAGTCAAAACATATATTCTCATAACACTTTTACACTGAATGATGATATACCAACCAGATTTATTAAAATGGTAGCTGCCAGTTCAACATAAACATTTACCGAGTCAGACGGAAGAAAAAACGACACAGTACAAAGGTGTCACGGAATTAAGCATTGCCATTGGACGCGAAGTTATGACAGGCAAAAGTTCTACACATTTATAATACACCCACACTCCAAATATCAAACAAAACAAGAAGTAACAGTCCAGGTTATAGAAAATATAAATATCCAACAACATGGCCAAATGTTATATTGTATACACGTTAGAAAGACATGTTCGCGAACTGCCAAGCCAGTAATTAACCCTTTCCATTCGCAGATATGCGCTCCAAACATTGAGAGTTCATTGCCGGTATTGAAATATTCCGCGTAATTCTGTATACGGTTAACAACTTATAACACATTTATCAAGTACAACTGATAAATACAAATGAGGTGTAAATAAATCGCAGCTACGCCTACGTTTTGTCACTCTTTTTGGATGTGGCTTACCTTGACTCAAAACCAAGTTGCTTCGCCTTCGGCGTCGTAGCCCGCTTCGTTGTTTTGGGGACGTCAAACTTCGTCTCTTTTTATGGTTCTCTTGACAATAGTCAGGATGATGGGTAATGTAACTTGTACTTGTATTATTCGAATTCACAAACTGTTGTATCCTTCACGAAACAACTACTGTCAACATGATCACACTGACAAAGGCGTAGCAGATGCGAATCCAACTTCCGAGTTGCGATATCGATGACGATGACGATGAGATGGTCATCAAATTCAGTCGATTTATCTGTTTATAATCCACTCATTTCTTGTCTTTGGCATTCGATCGAAAACAACTCTTCGCCGAAGCATTTCCATAGCTATCATCCAATATATAATGACTGGTTGTCATTAATCGAAGGCAACAGTGCGACAACCGCTGTAAAACTGGCCAGCCGCCAGCTTCTATGTCACATATGACGTCACACTCACGGAAATTCCCGAAGGCAAAATTTCAGAGGTGGCGTGTAAGGAAGCATTCTTATTTGCGTGATGTGTGTGTGTGTGTGAGTGTGTGTGTGTGTGTGTGTGTGTGTGTGTGTGTGTGTGTGTGCGTGCGTGCGTGCGTGCGTGCGTGTGTGTGTGTGCGTGTGTGCGTGCGTGTGTGGCAGCTTCAAATGCTGTTCGGTGTATTATGTTATTGTAGCTGAAAAAGTACTGAAAAAATACTGAAACAGAGTTGAAAAAATTTGTAAACGCTACAATGATGGTATTGAAAACACGGCACTAGGTTACATTAAAAACAATTTCCAGCCATTTTTAATAAAATTCCTGCCTTTCTCACCAATTCCCGCCATTTTTACCAATTTCCCGCAATTTTCACAAATTTCCCGCCATTTACACCGAATTCCCGCCCTTTTCAAAAAATCCCCGGATGTACAATGATCCTACTGAAACGGAGGGCGCGTTGGGGCGCGTTGAGGCGGGTCGTATAAACCGGTGGAAATCCGGAACTATTTTCCTGTCTTTTACCATGGGAAAAACGGAACTACTTTTTGGTGAGTCACGACGGGGATGCAAATGGAGATTTTGGAGAGCCTCAAATTGATGAGCCCCAGTCACGCAAATATTCACCATGTTCCAACGCTAATGATTTGTAATGAACAAACTTTACAAACCAGTACAAGCGATTACTAGATCCCTGTGTGTTCGTTGGGCGTCCAATTCGTGCGATAGATAGCTTAGACCAATTTCATTCTTTTCTCGCCATCTCGTAAAAATGCCTCTATGTATGACACCCGACAATATTTACAAATGGATGCAGGCAGTAATCAGGCTAAAGGGTCAACTAGCCAAATTGCTGCCAAATACCTTTCCGCTTAGTAAAATCAGCTAAAAATAAACAATTTTATTGTCAACAGCTTCTACAATCACACCTAGAAATCTGACTACTCAAATGCACTTACGTCAGAGCAGGTGAATTCTGTAAAAAAATTATTTCTCAAAAATACACTGCACTTGTTTTTGGCATTAGCCCAGAATTGACTCACCACTGGACGAGCGGCGATCATCACTCGGCAGCCGATCCATTTTCTGCGTCGGTCAACAAATTTGCAGGCATGGCCGCCGGCCTTGAAAGAAAGCGTAATTTCGCGGCAGCGCGGCAAAATCAATTAATGCCCAGATAGATTACACAATATGGAAGGCACGAAGCCGACGGACGCCAAGGCTCCCAGGTAATTGGACGGGCGGGCGCGCGAGCCGTGATATCGTCGAGCGCGCGCGGAAATCAATACACCGGAAGTCGTCTGTTGACGATGGTGACCGCTAGCTCGGTGCTTGGGGAGGTGTTGGGCAAGTTGCAAATCACCGCCTTTGTTCCTCGTTATGTTCGGTCGTAGACTCGATAGTCAAAACCCGTAGTCCACCGGTAACGTTCGCTTTCTAAGTCAGGAGCGTTTTACAGCTGTATCTTGTTTCCTTTCCGTAACGAATGGTCCTGCCGCGAGCTTAGGCACCCGGTGGACCCACTGGAAACACCGCAAAGCATTCAGTAGCCTCGATTATCCAGGCGCCGCAAGATGGGAGCACCGCAGGGTTCCCGTTCTACCGCCTGAATATAACACTGGTTTTCACTGTACGACACTGCTCCCGGTTTACCCTGACTGAATCCGGGTAGAGACGATGATTGGCTCCCAGGCTAACAGTAAAACTAAAAATTAAATAAGTGTCAACTTATATAAGTTGATGCTACGCATTGGAAACTATGGTTATATTGACACAAGTAATAAATAGAAAAGTTAAATCCTAATTTATTTTTGAATTAAGAATCTCAATAACGGCGGTGATTGGCTGCTCGCCCAAAACATTTGCTGCTGGCAGCGTACGCAAACTGGATTCTCGAGCACTAGTCTCGATTATCCAGGCGCCGCGAGATGTGAGCCCCGTGGATGCGTGCAGTGATAAAACGTGTTCTCGGCTAGATTCTGTTTCCCGGCGAAGTCACATAGCCGGGCGAGAGTTGGTTAAGCGAGACTAACCATTCAGGTGTGCAGATGACAGACTGAACAAAAGTATTGAACGCGACCGACGCCTTACTGATCACGTGGTTAGTATCCATTGTTATATATACGAGTAATCAGTTGGTGCGCTCGCGTCCTTACTGCATGAAGTCATCAGGACATCCGGACGGACACCGGTTCACCTGTCGATTAGCCGCCACCGTTAAAGCTACGCTCATCGCAAAGTATTGAAAAAGTAATGTTTTATAATGTGGCGAGCGAGTGTTGTTTGTGTTGAATGTATTTTGTATGAGTTTTGTTTGTGGTGAGTGTAATTTGTGGTCAATGAAACTTGTTATTAGTGTAGCTCGTGGTCAACTAAGCTTATGACGTTTATAGCTACTTTTGTGGTAAGTGCACAGTTGTGGTGAGTGTTGTTTGTAGTGGATGTAGGTTATGGTGAGTGCAGTTTGTAGTAAGTGTATTTTAAAGTAAATGTAGTTTGCGGTGCGTGTGGTTTGTGGTAAGTGTAGTTTGTGAAGAGGATAGCTTGTTGCCAATGTAATTTTGCACGTGTGCGTGCATGCGTGCGTGCGTGCATGCGTATCCGTGTGAACACACACACGCACATGCGCGCGCATGCACACATGCGCGCGCATGCACACTCACACAAACGCACGCATGCATGCACACACACACTTTACCAAAGACGGATTTGTGTGTGTATGTGCGGGTGTGTGTGTGCGTGCGTGTGTGTGTGTGTGTGTGTGTGTGTGTGTGTGTGTGTGTGTGTGTGTGTGTGTGTGTGTGTGTGTGTGTGTGTGTGTGTGTGTGTGTGTGTGTGTGTGTGTATACGTGCGTGCGCGCCGGCGGACAGACGATCGGCCACGGGTTGTATTGTGCAGTTTAGAACAGCGTAGTGTTTCAAATCACCAGGCGGCGGAGCTGTCGATTAGTTCACCGTGGCTGGTAGGCGCACACAATGATTCTTGTAAAACCATTGCACGTATGTATCGGTCATGCGCACGTGATGTGGATGGAGGTAGGAGAAGCAAACGTCGTAATGGTGGATACTGTGTACAAGGCTGTAGTGGGAGTGGAATGAGAGATGTCAAAGAACCCGGCCACCGTCTGGCCACCACCCGGCCACCGTTCGACCACCGCCTGGCCATCGCCAGGCCAGCGACTGGCCTCCGCCCGGCTACCACTAGGCCACGGCCCGGCTACCGCTTGGCCACCACCCGGCCACCGACCGGCCACCGACCGGCCACCGACCGGCCACCGCCGACCACCGCCCGGCCACAGCCAGGTCGCTAGGTGGCGTAAGGTGGTACTTGTTTATTTGGTCACTGCGTGATTCAAAATCAGTTTTGCAATTTAACGTTTAATTTTGTCTGTGACACTAGTGTAGAATTAGTGTCAACGTATTGCACTGTTTTCTTAAACAAACATTTTATAAATTGTCACCACCAAAGCTGTTAAATCTTGTACTTAAATTAGTTGGGCGATAATACAGGTCGATTTGATTTTCGCGCTAGCAGGCTTACGTACACAACATACTAAGGTAGGGGCAGTCCCCTTATAAACTATATACTAACAGGCCTTTTCAACAAGACGTTCTTTTTAAACGTCTTGTTACTTTGCACAGGCCTGCTGAGCGCGAACAATCATACGACCTGTAATATTGCCATTGATTATCGCCGACCCACTCTTTAATAACCTAGAAATTTACATTATTTTTAGTACAATTGTACAGTTTTAGAATATTTTATTATTTTCAATTATTTTTATGAGACATTATAATTTTATTCTTCACCATTTCGAGGAAAGACAATGTCACCAGCATTTTTATTGTGTGTTTTATTTTTATCCTGTTCTGCTGCTTCGAGAGGTCACGATTTTACGCTGTGCAAGCCACTTAGTCCCCTACGGTCGGCTGTCATTTTAACAGTTTCTCAGTACATGAGAACACAACATTCCTTGTCACACCTTCACAGTTTGCCATGTCTTAATCTTTGCTATAATAGAAAGTTACTGCCAATCCCCCGCTCTAAGCCAACGTTTAAATTGGCAATTATTTTACTACTAGCAGGAGATGTAAGTCTTAATCCTGGACCTGCTATCAGGCGCAATATTCGAGTAGCCACCACTAACGTTCGATCTATTCGAGACAAAACAGCCTCGCTTACCGATTTATTAACTTCCAAGACAATAGACATCCTTGCAGTCACTGAGACCTGGCTCAGACCACATGACACAGCTGCATGCATTGCTGACATTTCTCCTTCCAGTTTCACCTTCCATCATCGCCCACGTTCAGTTGGACGAGGTGGTGGTGTTGGATTTCTCGTCTCAAAACAGTTCAAAGTTAATTTGCATTCAAACCCTGATTACTCCAGCTTTGAGGCCATCTGTGCCGAAATTTCCTATTCATCTTTCTCTGCTTATTTTGTGTGCATTTATCGCCCTCCAGGACACCCTGCCCATTTCTTTGAAGAATTCCAGGATCTACTTGAAACTATTTATTCAGAATTTTATATACTCAGTGATTTTAATCTTCATCTGGACACACCTTCATCAACAACAAGTACATTTAATGACATTCTGGCATCCTATGACATGAAACAACATGTTACCTTCTCAACACACATACATGGCCACTGGCTCGATCTCTTAATCACCCGCTCAGATTGTAACAATATTCAAACACCTGCTTCAGATGGTTTATCAGACCACCACACTGTCATTGCTGATCTCAAAGTTCCTAGAATTCCCGTAGAGTCCAAAAACAAAGTGTTTTACCGACCGATCCATAAGATTGACATTGCCGCATTAATGACAGACATCCTTAAATCCGACCTCATCAGTAAACCCAAAGAACTCTGTCAGATCTGTGTCGACAGTACTGTCAAGTACTCAAAGATTTACGTAATAAACATGCACCCCTGAGATCTAAATATGTGTCCCAAAAGCCACATGCTCCATGGATGACTCCTGAAATTCTACAATTTAAAAAGCGCCGGCGCTATCTTGAACGTGTATGGCACAAACCACGCTCGCCTTTGGACAGATCACGATATTCTAAACAGTGTCACTACTGCAACAGACAAATGGCCAAAGCTAAATCAAATTATTACACAAACATGGTCTCGAGTAACTCTGATAACCCACGTCAGCTATGGAACTGCATAAATCATATTTTACATAGACGGCCGCCTCCATCTCTACCTAGTCATGTGTCAGTCAAATCTCTGTGTGACTCGTTTTCTAGTCATTTCAAAGATAAAATAAGTCTTATACGTTCTGCTTTTCCATGTCACACTTTAAGTACTGTAAATGTGGACTCCCCACAAGTAAATTCTCCACTTGTATTGTTTGAGCCAGCCACAGTTGATGAAGTGAGGAAAATAATAATGTCCTCCCCAAATAAGTCATGCGATCTCGATCCATTACCAACCATACTACTAAAAGCATGTCTTGACTCTTTACTTGGTACAATAACGAATATCATAAATTTATCACTAAGTTCGGGTAAATTCCCTGATGATTTTAAACACGCACATGTAAATCCTGTTCTCAAGAAGACTTCTCTGCCAAAAGATGATTTCAAAAATTAGAGGCCAATTTGTAATCTTGGCTTTATTTCTAAGATACTTGAGAAAGTCGTAGCAAGCCGTTTAAGGCGTCATATTAGCTCAACTTGTTTATCCAGTGTGCTCCAATCAGCATACAAACAATTTCATTCTACTGAGACTGCTCTCCTAAAAGTACACAATGATGTTATATTAAACATTGATAAAGGCAAAGTAACTGCACTTACCTTGCTTGATCTGTCTGCCGCCTTTGATACCATT
Source organism: Paraescarpia echinospica (assembly GCA_020002185.1). Taxonomy (NCBI): domain Eukaryota; kingdom Metazoa; phylum Annelida; class Polychaeta; order Sabellida; family Siboglinidae; genus Paraescarpia; species Paraescarpia echinospica. The sequence continues at coordinate 26,525,112 of CM034534.1, read as the reverse complement.
GATCACAACACTCTTGTCAAACATTTATCATTGTGGTATGGCATATCTGGCACAGCTCTGACCTGGTTTTCTTCATATCTAACCAATAGACATCAATGTATAAAGATAGATAATTACTTTTCAACCTCACTCCCCACTTCATGTGGCATTCCCCAAGGGTTCCGTTCTTGGGCCTTTGCTTTTCACTCTCTACACTACGCCACTCAGCTCTGTAATCCAAAGTCATAACTTGGATCATCACCTTTATGCAGATGACACACAGATCTACATTTCTTTGGCCACGCCCGATATAAGTCATTCTCTAAACCGACTCGACGATTGTCTCCGAGATGTGTTTTCATGGATGACCGATAGTAAATTAAAGTTAAATGCAGACAAAACTGAATTCCTCATCATTGGTACTCCAATGCAGCGAGGTAAACTAAATGACTTTTTTCCAACATGCATCCTGAGTCAAACTATCACACCAGCAGCATCAGTACGGAATCTAGGAGTGACCTTTGATTGCGACTTCAATTTCAGACAACACATATCCCAAACGTGTCGTTGCTGTTTTTATCATATCCGTGATCTTCGCCGCATTCGCCGACATACGTCGCTTTCTGTCGCTAAAACTATCGCAACAGCTCTTGTTAGCAGCAGATTAGATTATTGCAATTCCCTCCTTCATAATATTGCTATCAAGGATATTGCAAAACTACAACGCGTCCAAAATTGTTTAGCAAGGGTAGTCACACAATCTCCTCGATTCTCCCGCTCAGTGCCACTTCTAAAATCACTGCATTGGCTCCCCGTGCGATATCGCATTATGTTTAAGATCTGCACAATCACCTACCAAGCCCTTTCATCCAAACAACCTAGTTATTTACACTCAATGCTCACACCAGCCAGACAAGCCAGACAACTTCGGTCGTCTAGTTCGAAGTTGCTATCTGTTCCTAGAGTTAAGACAAAGGCTGGAACTCGAGCTTTTTCAGTTGCCGCGCCAACTATATGGAATTCGCTTCCCGTTAATGTTAAATTAGCAGAAAATATTGTTACATTTCGTCGACACCTCAAAACCTATCTTTTCAATATCGCCTATCCTCCCTAGCTTCCTAGCACATCCATCCATTTGTTGACGAATTTCGCCTAGCACACGAGTACGAGAATGCTTAATCCTTTGGTTTTGGTGCGCCACTGAGCTCGGATTGTCTGAGGATATTGGTGCTTAAGAAGTTATTTATTATTATTATTATCATTCAGCCACAGCACCGTCGCTACCACGGCGTGGCTGTTGTCGTTTGGTAGCTTGTCCGCCGGTCGTCTGGTGGCTGCTCTTGAGAAATTCTGTCAATGAATTCATAAGTACGCTAAGCACGTTATACATAAATGTAGTGGATACACGAAGACAATTTGGGCCAGACGCTATCAGACAGTGCAGTCTCTAGAGTACCACTTTCCTCCAGAGTACCAGTATCTAGACTAGATAATAATCTTGTATATAATATACCAGCATCTAGATTACCAGTATGTAACATAGGCCTACCGTTCCCAAGATTACTCTGACATATCAGTCTCTAGAGTACTAGTTTGTAGAGTACTACTAAATATGTTAGTATCTAGAGTACCACAGACTAATGTTAACGTACCACTAGATCTAATGTGTCAGTCTCCAGAGTCGGCATCTAACGTACACAATTTGACTTAACATTATCTAACATACCCAATATAAACCGTACCAGTGTTTAACGTACCAGTCTGTAACATATCAATGTCTGGTATCAGTATCTATAATGTAGCACTTTCTAGAGTAGGTCTATTTAAGTCTCTAATGTCAGTCTCTCGTGCACCGAGAAGAGTTACTTATAACTGCCGTCAGATGGCACTACTGTTTGGATTAATTAATAAATTATGTCATACGATGATATACGTGAATAAGTAGTGTGTGTGTGTGTGTGTGTGTGTGTGTGTGTGTGTGTGTGTGTGTGTGTGTGTGTGTGTGTGTGTGTGTGTGTGTGTGTGTGTGTGTGTGTGTGTGTGACTCTGTGTGTGCGTGTGTGTGTGTGTGTGTGCACGTGCGTGTGTGCGTACGTGCGTGCTTGTGTGTGTAGTATACACTAATATAACAGCAATTTACACATCTTAAAAATAACCTAAGGTAACATAGCGTGACAAAAAATCTACGAAAAAAGAAAAGATCAACATTTGAAAAGTCGAACACCTCGTATGACCATACCAAATGTATCACTTGTAATCTCGCGTGCACAATAGCGTGCGTGTATATCAGCATGCGTGCTCTCACTGCTCTCACAGTTCGTTGGTTGTCTCGCCGACTCTCGCCCGACTGCGTGACTTCGCCGACCGAGAAAGAGAGTGTGGTGACGGATACCGTAGGACTGTTACCGTCAGTTGGCGTCAGTCCATTTCGTTGATTCGGTCTGTATGGACTTGTACAGTTAAAGTATATTTAATGCGACGTTATAAGTGTTTTGGATAACACAATTACGTTTCTAATAGATTTACAGTAAAAAATATAAGGTATTCAAAAGTAAACATTATGGGAAAAGTTTACTATTATGGGATATGCACGTTTGTTACAACCAGTAATGTAATAATCGACCAGTAATATAATAATTATTAGAAACTAGAGGGTAATCTCAAAATAGTAAAATAAGGATCCGCGGAAACAATTCATTAGGTAATCTCAAAACATGAAGTTAAGGGTAATCTCAATGAACAACAATGTTCATCAAAACGATAACGGGAAATGTTTTAAAATATGACTAAGAGTAAGGGATTATATCAAACATAATTTAAATAATTATTTTAAAAGGAGTAATTAAGAGGTAATTTAGTACTGAACTGAATTTTATTAGATGACCCGCAATATGTCGATCTGATCACTTAGATCAGATCGACATATTGCGGGTCATCTAATAAAATCATGCGGTCTTCTAAAAAAATTAATGAAGGGTCCATCTCGTAAAATGAATGGGTGTTGGTGATGACATGATTATGATGATGGTGATGATTATGATGACTGTGTTGTTGTTGTTGTTATTGTTGATGATGAAGACGGTGATAATGAGGATTATAAATTATTATGATGATTATCAAGAACAAGAAAGTTTTATTTAGACCCCAATTACAATATGTGTATAATATCAAATTAACGTAACATGAATAGGATATATATTCATATATACAAATGCAGTGTAATTTCAAATTAGATGGGGTCTGTGACTCCTATTAAGACAATAACAGTCGCTCTCATAGGAGCCACAATAATAATTTGTTTCAACTCAATTTTACCGAAGGAAGTGCAAATGTAAATGTAAATGTGCAGGAAAAGAAAAGAAACCGAGATTACTTGATTACATATATGCATGTATTTGAGTATTAATGGTATGTTAAAATAAACAAATACTAGTTGTCAATAGTACACATCAATATACTTGATATATATGTGTATATGCATAAATACAATATCCATATGCTGATTTATATATATACAATACATATCCATACATTTCACATACAATAATACAGTTTTAATGATTTTGATAGCATGTATAGCAGTTTAATATTGTACACGTATCTACGTATTTTTCTAATAAATTGTTTTTTGCATAATTACCAAAACTTCTGAAGCTATGTGTTCCAATCTTTGAGGTATTGTTAATGACATGTGGCAAACTGTATCTAAGACATCTTTTGGAAAATTCATGTTTTGTTCTGAATGGGTGTAACTCTGTTTTTTTCCTTGTGTTGTAATTGTGTACGTAAGCATTTGTAATTATTTTCCAATTTAATAGGTAAGCAGGGAGGTCATGATGTACATATTTATAATAAAACTTAAGTTCATGTAATTTTAACATGTCATCAATTTTTAATATATTTTATTTTTTGAAAAGTGGCTCAGAGTGTGAATTATATTTACTTATAGATAAAATTCTCATAGCTTTCTTTTGTATTTTCAACATTCGACTACCTTGGTATCCCCACACCATAATACAATAGTTGATATGTGATAAAAATAACGTATTATATAAGATAATTTTAATTTCTAGGGGAAAGACATATTTTAGTCTGTTTAAGATGCCGACTGTTTTGGAACACTTGTTTGATACTTTTTCAATGTGTTTATTCCAATTTAAATTTGTATCTAAAGTAAGTCCTAAAAAAATTAATTCATCTACTCTTTCAATGTTTGTACCATTTATATTGAGCGTAAAGTTATCGACAGATTTATTTTGCATGTGAAAAATCATATATTTAGAGTTGTTTCTGTTTAACTATAATGTATTAATGTTTAACCATTCAATTATTTTAAGGAGTTCATCATTTATTGCCGATTCGATATTTTTATTTGGGGAGTTACCTTGAAAATAATTGATGGTGCTAAATAAGGTGGTATCGTCGGCATACATAATAAAGTTAAACATTTCGCTAGCTTTAGGAAAATCATTAATGTATATTATGAATAATAGGGGACCAAGAATAGATCCTTGTGGTACACCAATTGTGATAGGTAGGCTATCAGAACTTTCATTTTGAAATTCGGTGTATTGTCTTCTGTTGCTTAAATAGCTATTAAATACATTCAGGATAGGACCCTGTTATCCATAATATCTTAGTTTAGTTAATAGTGATCAATTGTATCGAAGGCCTTAGAGAGGTCAAGAAAAATACTGAAAGGAACATAATTTTTATCAATTTTTTTAATTATTCTATCTATTAGTTCAAGTGATGCATACTCGGTAGTGTTTTTTTTTCTAAAACCATATTGATTTTTAACAAATAGATCAGAATCATTAAAGTATGCTGTTAGTTGACTAGATATTATTTTCTCTATCACTTTTGAAATTGTTGGAAGAAGAGATATGGGTCTATAATTTTTAAAAACAGATGGGTCATATTTCTTAAAAATAGGAATTACTTTAGCGAGTTTAAGTGTATCGGGAAATATACCAGTATTTATTACTTGATTTATTACCAGGGTTAATGGTTTGATGATGGAGGGTTCAATTATTTTCAAAAGTTTACAGGAAATACCGTCACAGCCACTACTGTTTTTATTGGGAAGGCTTTCAATGGTTTTCTTGACTATTTCTTCATCAACATTTAATAGACTGAAAACGGAATGGACATTATCATTTAAGTAGTAATTATAATCCTTATTACCATTGTAATGAATGTCTTGTGCTGTCGACTGACCTATACTTGTAAAAAAGTTGTTAAATTGGTTTGCAATAACCGTTTTATCTGTTATAGTTATGCCGTTACTTTTAAACAAAACAGTGTTGTTTGAATTGTTCTTGGAGATAAATTCATTTATGGTTTTCCATGTATTTCTGATGTCATCTTTATATTGGTTAAAGCGTGACTCAAAGTACATTTATTTGGCAGTACGAATATTTTTCTTTAATATTGAGTTATATGTTTTTAGGTTAGTTAGAAAGACTTCGTACATAGGTAAATTTGGATTAGGCATTTTTTATTTCTTATAAAGCGAGTCTCGATATTTGATTGATTTTAGAAGACCGTGTGTGATCCAGGTTGAATGCTTATGTTTGTATTTATTATATTTCATGATTTTAACAGGCATATGCTTATTCTTAGCATGCATAATTTCTTCGTGTATTATGTTATAATTTAAATTGGGGTCAGCCGTAGGAGATTTTGTTTAGTTTGTTATACATTGCATCCGAATTTATCTCAAGTTTAACATTATGCATAGCTGCCTTATTTTGTAGATTTACTCGAACAAATTTTGGAGAAGGTTTAGATTTTACGTTGATATTCATGATTAGGAAGTAAGGTTGATGATCAGAAAGGGTATTAGTGAAGATTCCTGCAGTGCTATATAATATTGATTTATTTAATTTACTGAAAAAGTTGTCTATCAGTGTTCCGTTAGTTCTGGTAAGGCGAGTTGGAAAGTTAATTTGTGGATAGAGACTGTATGAAATTATAGTATCAAAAAATTCACTATATATTTTGTTCTCGTTTATTTTAAGCAGATTGATGTTGAAATCGCCTGAAATTATTAGATTATTACAACTTTCTAGAGTAGCCATTGTTGTTGAAAATTCAGCTATGAAATCTATAATATTTTGATTTAATGACCTAGGCGGTCTGTATATGTTTCCAATAGTAAGTGTTTTTGATAAGCTGCCTCCAGTTACTTGAATTACTAACCCCTCCCAATGTTCATACATGTTGATATTCTTAAGTACTTTATATTTATATTTATTATCTACGTAAATTATTAAACCCCCTTTGACACTACAATGTTTCCCCTGAGCAATTAGATCATATCCGTGTAAACTGAATTGAGATAAATCATCATTATTTGACTTCCATGTTTCTTGCAAACATATAATGCTAAATTTAAATTGTTTAGTATTTAGAAGCTCTACAAAAAGTTAAAGTTCATCAAATTTAGCATTAATGGATTGAATCTTTAAGCTTAGGATACTAAAATTATCAGTATTTTTATGTGCTAACTTGTGAAACATATCGATGTCATAGTATGAAGAACAATGGATCAATTGAGGTTCATTTTGTTCAGTACTATTTTCGTTTATATCTATAAGATTTATTAAAGAACAGTTTCGAATAACAGAATAGAAGTCGTTGATCTTTTTTTGGTTTTTCAGTTTTCTGCATTCATAAGCCAACATTGACCTACGACTTGTTAAATCTTCGTTAATGAAGACCCGTGCATTGCTATTTCTTCTGTTGTAGTCTTTCAGGTTAAAGCGACTGCGGAAAACGTTGTCACGCTTTCGCTCTGTCTTAAAGCGCACAATGATTGGACGGGACCCTGTGGCTCGTTTAGCGCCAAGGCGATGGCTTCGCTCTATATCTTCTCTAGTTAGTGGCGGCGTAGTTTTCATCTTGTCATTGATACTCACAAGCACTATGGTGTCAGTGTCCTCACCCTCGCTTCTTTCCGCGATGACGTGGAAAGTTAAGTTTGGGCGACGAGTGTATTGTTCAAGTTTGTCAGCTGATTGCTCAAGCGTGTCGACCTTCGTTTCCAGCTCGGTAATTCGCGAGTCCTTCGCTCGTATTTCTTTTGTCAAATTTTCGATGCGACCGTTTAGAGTATCGAGTTTTTCCGCAATGTCACGCGGATACAACGCACTTTTGAGTTTCGCCAATACGGCGGCATCGTCACTCAGAACTCGATTAGACGTAATGCGAGAGCCTCCGGATCGTCCGAACAGTTTCGACGTGTCTTTAGTGGCATGTTCGGCACTGTTGTTGTTACGTAACCTTGGTCGGTTGTTATGTCTGGTCAAGAGCGACGTAGTCCTAGGGAAGCATCCATGGAGTGGACGATAACTGACCCGTTTCAGATTGCAACATTAAATATCTGGCAAATACGACGAAATGTTATTCTTCTTCTACGCAGTTAACTCACCTAACCTTTCCCATGCCCGGGATAGTTACCCTGCACACATCTCAGCGCCTAGGACGTGCGTGGTACGGTAAAAGTCACGTAGAGATAGTGGACAGCTCTGCACGTGCACGTGTATGCGCAACCACTCTGATGACCAAATTATCAGGAGGACGATGAAGACAACAAAGGCGTCATCTTAGTGGTGAATTTGATTAGTACTATAACTATGGTGACGATGAGGAGGAGGAGGATGGGGAGGAGGAGGGGAGGAGGAGGGGGAGAGGGAGGAGGAGGAGGATAACGAAAATGATCACGTAGATGATAACTACGACGGTTATAATTATTTCGATGATGAGGATAACAACAAAGACATCCTTAACCTCCTCCTCCTCCTCATCATCATCATCATCGACAACCTCATGTCCACCCTTATGTTATGACGGCCGTGCTGGCACCCAGTCGACGTTCACTAAAGGGTTTGGGTGAACACACGGACCCCCGCTCACATAGTCTTCCAGATAACGTGGTAGCTACATGGCGGCAAACAATAGGACCGAATGAGGCAGTGGCAGACCTGCCTACCATTCCGGATTGTCCGGAATCATTCCGCAAAATACACCTCAAATTACGGTATTACGGGGAGGGATGAAAATATTACGGATTCTTTCGTTGTCACAATGATCGACAATCACTTCCGTGCTCCTCAAATTTACCTTCACTTTATTCAACAGGTGGCAGCATATATACAATGACAATCAATCACAATCACAATACTTTATTGTCCCTTGGGAGGGAAATTCATTTGGAGTGTAGAGCAGCATATTAAGACAAATAAAACAAATGTACATGCAATATAAACAATGTAAAAATAAAAAGAATAAAAGTAATAAAAGTTATATCGATTAAATAAATAAATAAGTTAAATATGTTACAACAGTTTAAAAAAAGTCAAATCATCTCAGGCTCACTCAGTATCAAACTGGCAGGGAAGACTGCCAGAGATGGAGGGGAACGAAGGTCAGTTACTTATTCATTAGTCTTACTGACGAGGGAACAAAAGAGTTTCTCGTGCGGTTCAATTTGCAGTGAGGGAGTTGAAAGCGGCGGCCAGAAGGAAGTAGTTTATAGTACGGAAACAGGGGGTGTTCGGGGTCTGAGGAGACGTTCCTTCCCTTTCTCTCTGCCCGTTGCCAGTATAGATCTTCTAGAGTGGTCTGCTTTTTTCCCACCACCTTGCCACTAACCCTGACTGTTCGTGCCAGAGTGTTGCGATGCATGATACTCAGGCCGCCGTACCACACAAGAAACCCAAATGTAATAGAGCTTGTTGTTGTCACATGTTTTTTCATTCTCTGCTGCTGGTCGTAATCTGACCAGTAGAAAACAGTGTTACGACAAATTCGCATTTCCGCGCTCATGGCGCTCAAACAAGAAGTCACGACTCACGCGGCACGGAATGGTTTAACAAGATTTAACAAGTGTGACACACTGCAATTGTGCTACGTAGTATCATGACGCTATGCCTATTACGTTCTATCATGATTGTCGTTTTATTAACCAATGACGTTCCTCCTTTTATTCGGATTTTGAAAAAAGATGTCGAATTTATACAAAGCGTGCTTGTGACATGGTGTCAGAAATATAAACAACTACGCCTACTCAAGTAAGTTGTACTTTTGCGCACAAATGCCGCACTAGTCTATAACTATGGAATCGCTACGAAGGCCCGATACTATGCGTTTTGACGCGGCCAATCTAGCGGTAACTTGGCGAAGATGGAAAGCAAATTTCAATGTGTACCGACAAGCTGCGGAACTGAGCGACAAAGCAGCCGTTACGCAAGTCGCAATTCTACTGCACAGCATGGGGTTCGACGCGGTTGAAATTCATGAAACGTTCACGTATGGTACAGATGAAGACAAAACTGACATTGAAGTTGTGCTACGAAAATTCGACGACTATTGCATTCCACGCGAGAATAGCGTCTACGAGCGATACAAATTCTGGAGCAGAGACCAGAAAGAGGGCGAGAGCATTGATCAGTGGGTCACTGATTTGCGCACTCGTGCGTCGACTTGCAATTTTGGAGATCAACAGGAGCTGTTGCTTAGAGACAAAATGGTGTTCGGCGTGCGTGACGAACGCATAAAAGAACGATTACTCAGGGAAACTGACCTAACTCTTGGTAAGGCACTGTCCATATGCAGAGCTTCCGAAGTTAGCAAGGCACAGTTACAAACGATGTCAACGAGTGGCAACCCTGAAACAAGCACTGAAGTTCACGTCATCAAACGCCGACAAGCTGACAAATATAAAGCTAAAGAGAGCACCAAACTGATACGCGATTGCAAGTACTGTGGGCGAACGCACGAAGCAAAGAAATGTCCCGCGTTTGGAAAAGTCTGCAGTCAATGCCAGCGACGCAACCATTTCGCAGCGGTTTGCAAGTCAAAAGTGGTGCGAGCAATAGACTGCGATGTTCGTGACGTCGAAAACGAACTGTTCATTGGTTCGTTGTTCATTGGTGACATTCAAGACAAGTGGCAGGCAGACGTATCATTTAATGATACACGCATTCGTTTCAAGTTTGACACCGGTGCTCAGGTAAACGTGCTGCCATATCATGTGTACTCAAAGTTTGCGAGCAGCGTGCCAATGAAACCGACAAGCTGTGTTCTAACGGCATTTGGAAACTCCAAGGTACTGCCTATGGGTACAGTCGTGCTAACCCACACGAGCGGTGATGAACGACATGCGGTTTCATTCTACATCGTCGACGATATCAAGTCAGCAATACTTGGACACGACGCATGCGAACGCTTGAAGCTGGTGTCCCGCCACAACATCGATGAAGAGAAGACGAATGAGAAGGGCAAGCTCACCAAAGAAGATCTGCTAAGCGAATACCCAGCAGTGTTCAACGGCACAGGCATGTTTGCCAAAGAATATCACATCGAGACATCGAGTGAAGTCAGGCCGTGCATCCAGCCGCAACGCAGAATCCCATACACACGTCACGATAAACTGAAACAGACACTTGATGACTTGAAGCAGAGAGAAATTGTCGATGACGTCGATCGTCCTACGGATTGGGTCAGCAACCTCGTTATAACGGAGAAGAAGAACGGGTCGATGCGTGTGTGCTTAGATCCGAAGCCACTCAATACAGCCATCAAGAGAGAGCATTATGAAATGCCAACAGTCGCTGACGTCCAGGCCAAACTGGCTGGGAAGAAGATATTCACTGTGCTTGACCTCAAGGATGGGTTTTGGCAAGTGCGTTTGAGTGACGAATCATCATATCTCACAGCGTTCAACACACCGTGGGGTAGAATGCGCTTCCTAAGAATGCCGTTTGGCATATGCTCAGCCAGCGAAGTCATGCAGAAGCGGAACATGGAGACGTTTGGTGACATCCACAATGTGCATATTATCGGCGATGACATGATTATCGCAGCTGTCGACAACGAAGAGCACGACGCGATCATCCGACTGGTAATGGAACGTGCGCAGGCAAGTCACGTGACATTCAACAAATCGAAGATACAATACAAGGTCAACCAGGTGAAGTACATGGGTCACATCCAGACGCCAGATGGTTTCAAACCTGACATCGACAAAGTGAAAGCCATATTTGAGATGCCTCGACCTGAAGACAAGACTTCACTGAGACGGTTCCTTGGAATGGTGAAATTCCTGTCGCAATTCATCCGGAACGAGTCAGACATTACAGCGCCACTCCGATCGTTATTGGCAACGGACGTCGAGTGGGCGTGGCATCCGGAACATGTCGCAGCCATCGAGAGACTCAAAACAATATTGACCAGTGAACCAGTGCTGCGATATTATGATGTCACGAAGCCCGTCAAAATACAGAGTGACGCATCGCAACGAGGCCTTGGCGCTGCATTGATCCAAGAGCGGCAGCCAGTGGCATACTCATCACGGGCAATGACATCCGCTGAGTGCAACTACGCTCAGATTGAGAAAGAACTCTTGAGTATAATCTGCGCGTGCGAAAAATATCACCAATACATCTACGGAAAGGTGGTGGAGGTCGAGACAGATCATCGACCTCTGGAAGCAATTCTGAAGAAGCCGATCGCACGGGCATCACCTCGCATCCAGCGTATGATGATACGCCTGCAACGATACGAAATCAATGTGAAGTACGTGCCGGGTCGTCTCATGTACCTCGCTGACACGTTGTCGCGAGCGTACAATCCTAAACAGGAAGAAACGAACGATCTACATGCCGACATGGAAGTCATGGTGCATACACTGGTGGAAAACATCCCGATGAGTGCTGTACGAAGAGAGCAGATACAGACAGCGACCGCAGCCGATGAGACGATGTCGATCCTGAGACAACAGATCAGGCATGGCTGGCCTGAGTATAGACGAGATGCGCCGATCGTCATCCAACAGTACTGGCACCAGCGAGACGAGCTGCACGAGGCTGAAGGCATCGTGTTCTTAGCCGACAAGATAGTGGTGCCAGCATCTCTGAGACAACAAATGTTGAAAGTCATCCACGAAAGTCATCTCGGTGCTGAGAAGTGCAAGGCCAGAGCGCGCATGTGCTTATATTGGCCGGGCATGAGCACCGACATAGAGGAAGTCGTGTCGAAGTGCCAAGCGTGTCTGAGGTACAGACCAAGGCAACAGCGTGAGCCGCTGAAGCCTCATCCCATCCCCAGTCTACCTTGGGAGAAAGTTGGTATGGACGTCATGACATACAACAACCATGACTACTTAGTGATTGTGGATTATTATTCCAAGTACCCTGAACTATGCAAGCTCGACAGTAAGACGGCCAGCAGTTTGGTTGTGCACTGCAAGTCGGTGTTCGCGAGGCACGGCATACCTCGCGAAATCATCAGTGACAACATGCCATTTAACAGTGCCACCTTCAAGGCGTTCCTGTCCGAGTGGGGAGTTGAGGGAACAACATCCAGTCCGCGGTACCCACAGTCAAATGGTGAGAGCGAGCGTTTCGTTCAAACGCTGAAGCGCATGCTGCAGAAGGCGAATTTCGATCACCGTGACCCATACATTGCGCTCTTAGAGTATCGAAACACGCCGGTGTCTGGCATGACGTTATCGCCAGCTGAGATGTTGATGAGCCGTACGTTGAGGACGAAGTTGCCTGATTCGAAGTCGGCGTTGCGTCCACGGGTAGTCAGCGCAACTTCTCAACTACTACAACGCCAGGCGACGTACGCCAACCACTACGACCGTGGCGTGAGTAGTATAGAGGCGTTTTTGGAGGGGTATCCTGAGGAGTTTAAGCGATATTAGGGAGGTTTCGAAAGCCTCCCCCCTTGAGTAAAGTGAGCCTCCTCCTGAGCAAAGTGAGCAGTCACGTGATCTGCGCCTCCTAGCGGAAAGAAGTGTACCTAAGCGTCCGCAGTGCCATCTAGTGCTAAGCAGCCGGCGGAAAGAAGTGTACCTAAGCGTCCGTAGTGCCATCTAGTGCTAAGCAGCCGTTAGCGACTCGGTCTTTAAAACATGTGATGTATGTATGAAGAATTAGTACTAAGGGGATAATTAGTAACAACCACAGTTTGAAAGTTGAGAAGGCGAGGAAAGAGAGGAGAATGAGACAGAGGAGGATAGGAAGGCAGAGGAGGCGAGGAAAGAGAGGAGAGGGAAACAGAGGAGGATAGGAAGGCAGAGAAGGCGAGGAAAGGGAGGAGAGGGAGACAGAGGAGGATAGGAAGGCAGAGAAGGCGAGGAAAGAGAGGAGAGGGAGACAGAGGAGGATAGGAAGGCAGAGAAGGCGAGGAGAGAGAGGAGAAGGAGATAGAGGAGGATAGGAAGGCAGAGAAGGCGAGGAGAGAGAGGAGAGGGAGACAGAGGAGGATATGAAGACAGAGAAGGCGAGGAAATACTTGGGAGGTCAATCGTATGTCAAGCGATAAAATACAAAGTTTGCAGCACTTACTTGTTGGAAACATATAATATTCATCTTGTCCTCGGGACATGCCTTGTCGTGAGCGCTCGCCATCTTCAGCAGTCGGAGTGAAGTTGCGTTGTTCGAAGTCGGTAGAAAGTAATATGCTCCACTAGAGTTTTGTTAGGTTTATATACACAAACCCGATAGAGGCGTTAAGTTTTTTCAATCACGAGACTGTACAAACAATGGAGTCACGAGTTGAACTCCGCTCTCTGCCCGTACTCGTTAGCGGGTGCAGTATGAGATAAGCCGCGTGACTCGACACTCACGAGAAGCCACTACGTAAGTCGATCCATACACGTGTTCCAACTTCCAACAGTTTACTTACCACAATTCTCATTCTTCAAACTGTCATATACATCTTGTGTCACAGGTGCTCGTTAGCGGGTGCATTCCGTACATGGTCTAGCCTGTTACATGTTTGCCTTCCATACAAGGTCTAGCTTGTTACATGTCTGCCTTCCATACATGGTGTAGCTTGTTACATGTTTGCCTTCCATACATGGTCTAGCTTGTTACATGTTTGCCTTCCATACATGGTCTAGCCTGGTACATGTTTGCCTTTCGTACATGGTCTAGCTTGTTACATGTCTGCCTTCCATACATGGTCTAGCTTGTTACATGTTTGCCTTCCATACATGGTCTAGCTTGTTACATGTTTGCCTTCCATACATGGTCTAGCTTGTTACATGTTTGCCTTCCATACATGGTCTAGCTTGTTACATGTTTGCCTTCCATACATGGTCTAGCCTGGTACATGTTTGCCTTTCGTACATGGTCTAGCTTGTTACATGTCTGCCTTCCATACATGGTCTAGCTTGTTACATGTTTGCCTTCCATACATGGTCTAGCCTTGTTACATGTTTGCCTTTCGTACATGGACTAGCATGTTATATGTTTGCCTTCCATACACGGACTAGCTTGTTACATGTTTGCCTTCCGTACATGGTCTAGCTTGTTACATGTTTACCTTTCGTACATGGTCTAGCTTGTTACATGTTTGCCTTCCATACATGGACTAGCTTGTTATATGTTTGCCTTCCATGTCTACCTTGTTACATATTTGCCTTTCATACATGGACTAGCTTGTTACATGTTTGCCTTACATACACGGACTAGCTTGTTACATGTTTGCCTTCCATACATGGTCTAGCCTGTTACATGTCTGCCTTCCGTACATGGACTAGCTTGTTACATGTTGGCCTTCCGTACATATGTTTGCCTTCCGTACATGGATTAGCTTGTTACATGTTTGCCTTCCATACATGGACTAGCTTGTTACAGGTCTGCCTTTCATACATGGTCTAGCTTTGTTACATGTTTGCCTTCCGTACATGGACTAGCTTGTTACATGTTTGCCTTCCATACATGGACTAGCTTATTACAGGTCTGCCTTTCATACATGGTCTAGCTTGTTACATGTTTGCCTTCCGTACATGGACTAGCTTGTTACATGTTTGCCTTCCATACATGGTCTAGCTTGGCGGAAAATGAAGGAGCTAGTGTCTGCTGCTGAGGGGGAATTAGCCTGTCACGGGACCGACCTCCTAGTGGAAGTAGTACCACCTTGCGGGTAATGAAGGAGTAATGAGGGAATATTAAAGGCTAATTGACGTAGACTGTGTCTGCTGATATATATATATCACTCTGGGCTGGAGCACTCATGGGGAAATTCTAAGATGGTGCCCGCCTCCACGTGACCTACCCCCTGGAGGAAAGAAGTGTAAGTAGTAAGGATATTTTATTTGCTATTTTGTTTGTATGACTGCCAGTTTAAATGGTTATTTATTATGATGCCTAAAAATTGAAATTGATGGCACATTCATTCTGTCATGCATTGTCCGACATGTCCTGTCTCCCTTGTAACACTTTGTCGTGATTGCCCAAAGACACACAACTCCCATGTAACACTTTGTGTCACTATTGCCCAAAGACCCCCACTCCAATATAACACTTTGTGTCACTATTGCCCAAAGACCCCCACTCCCATGTAACCTTTGTGACTATTGCCCAAAGTCCCCCACTCGAATGTAACACTTTGTGTCACTATTGCCCAAAGACCCCCACTCCCATGTAACCTTTGTCACTATTGCCCCAAAACCCCCACTCCCGTGTAACACTTTGTCACTATTGCCCAAAGACTCCACCCCCATGTAACACTGTCACTATTGCCCAAAGACCCACACTCCCATGTAACACGTTGTCACTATTGCCCAAAGACCCCACTCCCATGTACCACTTTGTCACGATTGCCCAAAGACCCCCACTCCCCCTTGTCACTATTGCCCAAAGACCCCCACTCCCATGTAACACTGTCACTATTGCCCAAAGACCCACACTCCCATATAACACTTTGTTACAAGTCCCCCACTCCCATGTACCACTATGTCACTATTGCCCAAAGACCCCAACTCCCAAGTAACACCTTGTCACTATTGCCAAAATACCCCACTCCTATGTAACACGTTGTCACTATTGCCCAAAGACCCCCACTCCCATGTACCACTTTGTCACTATTGCCCAAAGACCCCCACTCCCATGTAACACTTTGTCACAAGACCCCCACTCCCATGTACCACTATGTCACTATTGCTCAAAGACCCCCAATTCCATGTAACCCTTTGTTACAAGACCCCCACACAGCTCCATAACAGTCTCACACAGCTTCCTGACAGTCCCACATAGTTCCTGACAGTCCCACACAGCTCCCGGACAGTACCACACAGTTCGTTCCCTGTCATTCCCACACAGCTCCCTGACAGTCTCACACAGCTCCCTGACAGTCCCATACAGCTCCTGACAGTCACACACAGCTCCCTGACAATCACACACAGCTCCTGACAGTCCAAAACAGCTCCCTGACAGTACCACACAGCTACCTGACAGTCCCACACAGCTCCTGGCAGTCCCACACAGCTCCCTGACAGTCCCACACAACTGCATAACAGTCTCACACAGCTTCCTGACAGTCCCACACAGTTCCTGACAATCCCACACAGCTCCCTGACAGTACCATACAGCTCACTTACAGTCTCACACAGCTCCCTGACAGTCCCACACAGCTCCTGACAGTCACACACACAGCTCCTGACAGTCCCACACAGTTCCCTGACTGTCCCATCCCTGACAGTCCCACACAGCTCCCTGACAGTCATACACAACTCCCTGACAGTCCCATACAGCTCCTGACAGTCACACACAGCTCCCTGACAATCACACACAGCTCCTGACAGTCCAAAACAGCTCCCTGACAGTACCACACAGCTACCTGACAGTCCCACACAGCTCCTGGCAGTCCCACACAGCTCCCTGACAGTCCCACACAACTGCATAACAGTCTCACACAGCTTCCTGACAGTCAGACACAGTTCCTGACAATCCCACACAGCTCCCTGACAGTACCACACAGCTCCTGACAGTCACACACACAGCTCCTGACAGTCCCACACAGTTCCCTGACTGTCCCATCCCTGACAGTCCCACACAGCTCCCTGACAGTCATACACAACTCCCTGACATTCCCATACAGCTCATGAGAGTCAGGCACAGCTCCTGACAGTCACACACAGCTCCCTGACAGTCCCACACAGCTTCCGACAGTCACACGCAGTTCCCTGACAGTCCCACACAGTTACCCGACAGTCACACAAAACTCCTGACAGTCCCACACAGCTCCATAACAATATTACACAGCTTCCTGACAGTCCCACACAGTTCCTGGCAGTCCCACACAGCTCCATGACAGTCCCACACAGTTCCCGGCAGTCCCACACAGCTTCCCGACAGTCCCACACAGCTCCCTGAAAGTACCACACAATTCCCTGACAGTCCCACACAGCTCCCTGACAGTCCCACACAACTCCCTGACATTCCCATACAGCTCATGACAGTCAGGCACAGCTCCTGACAGTCACACACAGCTCCCTGACAGTCCCACACAGCTTCCGACAGTCACACACAGTTCCCTGACAGCCCCACACAGTTACCCGACAGTCACACAAACTCCTGACAGTCCCACACAGCTCCCCGACAGTACCACATAGCTCCCTGACAGTACCACACAGTTCCTCGTCAGTCCCATACAGCTCCCTGACAGTACCACACAGCTCCGTGACAGTCCCACACTGATCTCTGAAAGTACCACACAATTTCCTGACAGTCCCACACAGCTCCCTGACAGTCACACACACACACACAGCTCCCCGACAGTACTACACAATTCCCTGACAGTCCCACACAGCTCCAGACAGTCACACACAGCTCCTGACAGTCCCACCGACTTAGCTTCACGACCATGTCCGATGACGACGATGATGATGATGAGGCAAGTGTAATCTGTGAAATTTTAAGATGGCGTCCATCTCCACATGATCTACCCCCTGAAGGAAAGAGGTGTAAGTAGTGGACCCACCTGCCCTCGCCGCCGTGGGTAGTTATGTATGTATGTGTATGTACGTATTTTGTGAGTTCTACTGTCAAAAGAGTGAAATTTTGTGAGTTCTACTGTGGTGTCCTAGCCTTACACGCATGCACGCACGCATGCACCCACCCACCGTCGCCGTCCCCACCCGCCCTCGTCGCCGCCCTTCGGGGAAGGGCGGCGCGCGCGCGCCGCCTCTGCGGCGGCGAGGGCGGGTGGGGACGGCGACGGTGGGTGGGTGCATGCGTGCGTGCATGCGTGTAAGGCTAGGACACCACAGTAGAACTCACAAAATTTCACTCTTTTGACAGTAGAACTCACAAAATACGTACATACACATACATACATAACTACCCACGGCGGCGAGGGCAGGTGGGTCCACTACTTACACCTCTTTCCTTCAGGGGGTAGATCACGTGGAGATGGACGCCATCTTAGAATTTCACAGATTACACTTGCCTCATCATCATCATCGTCGTCATCGGACATGGTCGTGAAGCTAAGTCGGTGGGACTGTCAGGAGCTGTGTGTGACTGTCTGGAGCTGTGTGGGACTGTCAGGGAATTGTGTAGTACTGTCGGGGAGCTGTGTGTGTGTGTGTGTGTGTGTGTGTGACTGTCAGGGAGCTGTGTGGGACTGTCAGGAAATTGTGTGGTACTTTCAGAGATCAGTGTGGGACTGTCACGGAGCTGTGTGGTACTGTCACGGAGCTGTGTGGTACTGTCAGGGAGCTGTATGGGACTGACGAGGAACTGTGTGGTACTGTCAGGGAGCTATGTGGTACTGTCGGGGAGCTGTGTGGGACTGTCAGGAGTTTGTGTGACTGTCGGGTAACTGTGTGGGGCTGTCAGGGAACTGTGTGTGACTGTCGGAAGCTGTGTGGGACTGTCAGGGAGCTGTGTGTGACTGTCAGGAGCTGTGCCTGACTGTCATGAGCTGTATGGGAATGTCAGGGAGTTGTGTGTGACTGTCAGGGAGCTGTGTGTGACTGTCAGGGAGCTGTGTGTGACTGTCAGGGAGCTGTGTGGGACTGTCAGGGAGCTGTGTGGGGCTGTCAGAGAGCTGTGTGTGTCTGTCAAGAATTGTATGGGACAGTCAGGGAATTGTGTGGGACTGTCAGGAGCTGTGTGGGACTGCCAGGAACTGTGTGGGACTGTCAGGAAGCTGTGTAATACTGTTATGGAGCTGTGTGGAGTTTTGTGTGACTGTCGGGTAACTGTGTGGGACTGTCAGGGAACTGTGTGTGACTGTCGGAAGCTGTGTGGGACTGTCAGGGAGCTGTGTGTGACTGTCAGGAGCTGTGCCTGACTGTCATGAGCTGTATGGGAATGTCAGGGAGTTGTGTGGGACTGTCAGGGAGCTGTGTGGGACTGTCAGGGAATTGTGTGGTACTTTCAGGGAGCTGTGTGGGACTGTCGGGAAGCTGTGTGGGACTGCCGGGAACTGTGTGGGACTGTCATGGAGCTGTGTGGGACTGCCAGGAACTGTGTGGGACTGTCAGGAAGCTGTGTAATATTGTTATGCAGCTGTGTGGGACTGTCAGGAGTTTTGTGTGACTGTCGGGTAACTGTGTGGGACTGTCAGGGAACTGCGTGTGACTGTCGGAAGCTGTGCGGGACTGTCAGGGAGCTGTGTGTGACTGTCAGGAGCTGTGCCTGACTGTCATGAGCTGTATGGGAATGTCAGGGAGTTGTGTATGACTGTCAGGGAGCTGTGTGGGACTGTCAGGGATGGGACAGTCAGGGAACTGTGTGGGACTGTCAGGAGCTGTGTGTGTGACTGTCAGGAGCTGTGTGGGACTGTCAGGGAGCTGTGTGAGACTGTAAGTGAGCTGTATGGTACTGTCAGGGAGCTGTGTGGGATTGTCAGGAACTGTGTGGGACTGTCAGGAAGCTGTGTGAGACTGTTATGCAGTTGTGTGGGACTGTCAGGGAGCTGTGTGGGACTGCCAGGAGCTGTGTGGGACTGTCAGGTAGCTGTGTGGTACTGTCAGGGAGCTGTTTTGGACTGTCAGGAGCTGTGTGTGATTGTCAGGGAGCTGTGTGTGACTGTCAGGAGCTGTATGGGACTGTCAGGGAGCTGTGTGAGACTGTCAGGGAGCTGTGTGGGACTGACAGGGAACGAACTGTGTGGTACTGTCCGGGAGCTGTGTGGGACTGTCAGGAACTATGTGGGACTGTCAGGAAGCTGTGTGAGACTGTTATGGAGCTGTGTGGGGGTCTTGTAACAAAGTGTTACATGGAATTGGGGGTCTTTGAGCAATAGTGACATAGTGGTACATGGGAGTGGGGGTCTTGTGACAAAGTGTTACATGGGAGTGGGGGTCTTTGGGCAATAGTGACAAAGTGGTACATGGGAGTGGGGGTCTTTGGGCAATAGTGACAACGTGTTACATAGGAGTGGGGTATTTTGGCAATAGTGACAAGGTGTTACTTGGGAGTTGGGGTCTTTGGGCAATAGTGACATAGTGGTACATGGGAGTGGGGGACTTGTAACAAAGTGTTATATGGGAGTGTGGGTCTTTGGGCAATAGTGACAGTGTTACATGGGAGTGGGGGTCTTTGGGCAATAGTGACAAGGGGGAGTGGGGGTCTTTGGGCAATCGTGACAAAGTGGTACATGGGAGTGGGGTCTTTGGGCAATAGTGACAACGTGTTACATGGGAGTGTGGGTCTTTGGGCAATAGTGACAGTGTTACATGGGGGTGGAGTCTCTGGGCAATAGTGACAAGGTGTTACACGGGAGTGGGGGTTTTGGGGCAATAGTGACAAAGGTTACATGGGAGTGGGGGTCTTTGGGCAATAGTGACACAAAGTGTTACATTCGAGTGGGGGACTTTGGGCAATAGTCACAAAGGTTACATGGGAGTGGGGGTCTTTGGGCAAAAGTGACACAAAGTGTTATATTGGAGTGGGGGTCTTTGGGCAATAGTGACACAAAGTGTTACATGGGAGTTGTGTGTCTTTGGGCAATCACGACAAAGTGTTACAAGGGAGACAGGACATGTCGGACAATGCATGACAGAATGAATGTGCCATCAATTTCAATTTTTAGGCATCATAATAAATAACCATTTAAACTGGCAGTCATACAAACAAAATAGCAAATAAAATATCCTTACTACTTACACTTCTTTCCTCCAGGGGGTAGGTCACGTGGAGGCGGGCACCATCTTAGAATTTCCCCATGAGTGCTCCAGCCCACAGAGTGATATATATATATCAGCAGACACAGTCTACGTCAATTAGCCTTTAATATTCCCTCATTACTCCTTCATTACCCGCCAGGTGGTACTACTTCCACTAGGAGGTCGGTCCCGTGACAGGCTAATTCCCCCTCAGCAGCAGACACTAGCTCCTTCATTTTCCGCCAAGCTAGACCATGTATGGAAGGCAAACATGTAACAAGCTAGTCCATGTACGGAAGGCAAACATGTAACAAGCTAGACCATGTATGAAAGGCAGACCTGTAACAAGCTAGTCCATGTATGGAAGGCAAACATGTAACAAGCTAGTCCATGTACGGAAGGCAAACATGTAACAAGCTAGACCATGTATGAAAGGCAGACCTGTAACAAGCTAGTCCATGTATGGAAGGCAAACATGTAACAAGCTAATCCATGTACGGAAGGCAAACATGTAACAATATGTACGGAAGGCCAACATGTAACAAGCTAGTCCATGTACGGAAGGCAGACATGTAACAGGCTAGACCATGTATGAAAGGCAAACATGTAACAAGCTAGACCATATATGGAAGGCAGACATGTAACAAGCTAGACCATGTATGGAAGGCAAACATGTAACAAGCTAGTCCGTGTATGGAAGGCAAATATGTAACAAGCTAGACCATGTATGGAAGGCAAACAGGTAACAAGCTAGTCCATGTACGGAAGGCAAACATGTAACAAGCTAGTCCGTGTATGGAAGGCAAACATGTAACAAGCTAGTCCATGTATGAAAGGCAAATATGTAACAAGGTAGACCGTGCATGGAAGGCAAACATATAACATGCTAGTCCATGTATGGAAGGTCAACATGTAACAGGCTAGACCATGTACGGAATGCACCCGCTAACGAGCACCTGTGACACAAGATGTATATGACAGTTTGAAGAATGAGAATTGTGGTAAGTAAACTGTTGGAAGTTGGAACACGTGTATGGATGGACGTAGCGTAGTGGCTTCTCGTGAGTGTCGAGTCACGCGGCTTATCTCATACTGCACCCGCTAACGAGTACGGGCAGAGAGCGGAGTTCAACTCGTGACTCCATTGTTTGTACAGTCTCGTGATTGAAAAAACTTAACGCCTCTATCGGGTTTGTGTATATAAACCTAACAAAACTCTAGTGGAGCATATTACTTTCTACCGACTTCGAACAACGCAACTTCACTCCGACTGCTGAAGATGGCGAGCGCTCACGACAAGGCATGTCCCGAGGACAAGATGAATATTATATGTTTCCAACAAGTAAGTGCTGCAAACTTTGTATTTTATCGCTTGACATACGATTGACCTCCCAAGTATTTCCTCGCCTTCTCTGTCTTCATATCCTCCTCTGTCTCCCTCTCCTCTCTCTCCTCGCCTTCTCTGCCTTCCTATCCTCCTCTATCTCCTTCTCCTCTCTCTCCTCGCCTTCTCTGCCTTCCTATCCTCCTCTGTCTCCCTCTCCTCTCTTTCCTCGCCTTCTCTGCCTTCCTATCCTCCTCTGTCTCCCTCTCCTCCCTTTCCTCGCCTTCTCTGCCTTCCTATCCTCCTCTGTTTCCCTCTCCTCTCTTTCCTCGCCTCCTCTGCCTTCCTATCCTCCTCTGTCTCGTTCTCCTCTCTTTCCTCGCCTTCTCTGCCTTCCTATCATCCTCTGTCTCCCTCTCCTCTCTCTCCTCGCCTTCTCTGCCTTCCTATCCTCCTCTGTTTCCCTCTCCTCTGTTTCCTCGCCTCCTCTGCCTTCCTATCCTCCTCTGTCTCCCTCTCCTCTCTTTCCTCGCCTTATCATTCTTTGTTTCATTCAATAGATATCCTATACAACATACTATAATCATCACAGTGTTCTTCACATAAACTACCTGTGATGTCTCACCTCTATTATTCCTTATGCTTACGATTGTTATGTGTCACGGTTATCTATATTACCTTTCAGGTCTGTCGGTATCATCGATGCTGACCGTATCACCGAAGTTGCTGCTGACTTGATATGGCGTGAACTCGAACTGTAAGTAGTTTTATTCTCTGTTTCATTCGATAGATATCCTATACATATCATACTATAATCATCACAGTGTTCTTCACGTAAACTATCTGTGACGTCTCACCTCTATTATTCCTTATGCTTACGATCTTTATGTGTCACGGTTATCTATATTACCTTTCAGGGCTGGCTGTATCACCGATGGTCCTGCTGCTACCGGGAGTCTGACAGGAAGTGTCAGTGACTCCAGCATTGAGGATGATGAGGAGTGCACGTGAGTGTTCAATGATTACAACAATATTTTACTACCTTATTTATGTTTTCTCTTACCCGTTGTCGTTTCGACTAGGTATGCGGTGTTTGATTACCGATTACGTCAGCAGACGTCTCCATTACGTATTGTATCATAGTCCGTTGATCTAGCTTGCCCTTTTATCGTATGTCGATTCCCTATGCGGTGTCTGGTTACATCACTGGCTTATCCCACCCGGCTGATATATATATATATATATATATATATATATCAAACATTTCATATATGTTTTCAGAGAGTACGAGCTCCGTGATAACCACTCCTACTTATTCTGCCACGTGCTACGCGAACTCCTAGAGACCGTGCCTCCCTTTGACGCAGACCCTGTTCCTTCTCTGATGGAGGATGTTGTCGAGGATTGGGATGCTGAAATTGACCGTTAAAAAATTCTTGTATTCATTCGTTAATAAAATACATGTGCACTCGTATATACTCTTGTGTTTCGTTAGTTCTTTCACACACGCACATCCTCTCTCTCTCCTCTCATACACGTACATTCATACACAACTAATACCTCTCTACACTCCTCGTTATCATTAACAACCTAATCAACTTTCAAACTGTGGTTTTTACTAGTTATTCCCTTAGTACTAATTCTTCATACATACATACATACATCACATGTTTTATAGTCCGAGTATGTTTTAAAGTCCGAGTCGCTAGATAGCACTACGGACGCTTAGCGCTAGATGGCACTACGGACGCTTAGGTACACTTCTTTCCGCTAGGAGGCGCAGATCACGTGACTACTCACTTTGCACAGGGGGGAGGCTCACTTTGCTCAGGGGGGAGGCTTTCGAAACCTCCCGAATATCGCTTAAACTCCTCAGAATACCGATCCAAATGTGCGAGCATACTACTCATGCTAGTTCCTCCGTCATCCTATCAGCCAGAACAAGTTTCTGCCGATAACGACTAAAAGGAGGGTAGTCATTGCGCTATAGTCTCATAGACGCATAGAGGTTAGACTGTTGCCAGTGGCACGTGTAGGATCTCGGAAGGGGAGCCAGACATGTTTTCTTGCCACTTGCAAAAGTGGTCGTGGCTTAATTCTTCCCCAAATACGCAAGCAGCTATTGTTATTCCCTATACTGCATGGTGCAATATTCAAGAACTTCGCCAGGTATACAGCGACTCCAACATGTCAGAATTCTCGTACGGGGTGTCTAAGCATGTTTGCATCACTCTTGTGGTTCGAGACCTGCATTGGCTGTCTGTCCGTAAACGTGTTCTATTGATTAAGTTCAGGTACACGTGCACAACGTTGTCAACTGTCTGTCAGTGGATCTTTATCAATTGTTTTCTGCCGCGTATGAACCAAATCGCTTCCCGAGTCGAGTCCATTAATCCCAAACCAAGTCCGAATAAGTCAACTGTCGCTATAAATTAGGAGGTACTACCATTCAAAGTAGGGCTGTGTAGGAAGGAGGGAGAGGCTGGGGGAACTACTTTATTCGAAGAAAGAAATTATAACTTGTTTTTTTTCTCGCGGTGCATTATTGACCAAATCAAACACGTAATCACATACGTGGAAACAAACGCGCGTCTTGACATCGTGGGCAAGTCCATTGATCATACGGGGGTAGTTGATGGATGTAATGTCCAGCGTTACATAATAGTGGGGAGTCATCGGGGGATTTTACGTGTTAGCGGCGGTTAGCAGTGAACTGTTCTGGCCAAGCAGAAACCTGAATATACAACAACTTCCATCTTCCAATTTATTGCTAGGATTGAAGCCATACCATGCCTACCGTGTGCTAGCCATTCTATGAAAACATGTCTGTGACAGGCCCGACGACTAAAAACGTCTCCCCGGTTTAATCAATCTATATTATAATAGGTATTATCCACACGTCGGACATTGAATAAAGTGATCGAACACTCGTGGTTTGGAGGGTCGTCCCCCATGCATGTAGCTTGGTCGAGTCCGTGCTTTGCGGAGTAGGTCTCCGCCGGCCAATCAGACGCGAGCGACAAGTGTGACGTAACGATACGTTTGACCGTTACGGTTGGCAGTTGGACGTGCCAACGCAAACTGTATAGACGTGAAATGTTGACGGCTGATGGCAAACCGTGGCGTGACGTCACCTGCATTGTTCCTCGAGCTTTAACAGTTGAGCACGATGAAGACGTTTTCTTGAAGCGATCTAAAACTAATGGCTATGCTTACAAGTTCAGAAGACACGAATATGTGTGAAAAGAAGCGACATCGGAGTATTCTGAGCGATTGAACACGCAATTTCTTTGTTGCCTTCATCTCGTTATTGCTGCTGCCACCGCCGCCGCCATGGTTACCACTCTCGTATCACAAGGTAAGCAACGCTTTTGCAAACGTTCGCTTTTCGCTATACAATGCAAATACAAACACCAATAGTACTTATTTTTGCGAAAAGCTTTATTATGCGATTGTGTTGAAGTATTCAAATGTTGTTAATTATTGCACTTTCAGTTGTGTACACACCAGTCACGCTACCGCCGTCTCGCGCGCTCCGCCGCTGCCACCGAATCAATCGACTGTTCCGATAACGCAATATTTTTGCTGTACCAGTCTGTGGCTGTACCCGATTGCGATTCTGGCCAACCCGGAATATACCGCGTACCGAACTTCGTCACGATCACTAAAGGGCGGAAGTTGTTGCAAATTAGCCGCCGCCAGCAACATCACGAACTCTACACCGTATCGGGCCGCGAGGACAAATCCGTCGCTAACACAACCGCTTCAATCGAGTATGTTGTCTCTCTGTGTTGTCTCGCCTCTTTCTATGTGGGGTCACCATGACGCGCGGTGTCAGAACCCTCTCTATGTTCAATGTTGCTTATTTTTTTGACGAGGTTTTTGCTACAGTAGCACAGGAGACTGTAGCAGAAAGCCGGACGAGAGCCAGGCCCAATCGACTGAGCGTCCTGAAAAAGGGCGTGCGGTCGATTGGTTTCGCCTGTTGTCTATCCAGACCTGGTGCTTGTGGCGGTACGTGGACGGGACAAATGTTGCTTGTCTGTTCGACTTACGTGTATGTTATGTGTATGTACTGTGTTTTGTTCGAGTGTCGCAACAAGAACGTGAAAGCAAGACTTTTCAACAGAACAATGAATGCTGCATTATGACGGACAATTTAATTCTGCAACGTTGAACTGCTGAAATAAAACGATGGACAAATACGTTGCCATAGTAACTTACTATGCTTCACGAGGATACATGCTTATTTCCGCTCAATAAAATTGTGAGAAACGTTTAATTATGCCTATGTTGTATTTATAGACAAGGTTCTCTCTTTTAATCGAGGGCTTTATTGTTCATCTAAACACTAGCTCGAAAATATATCCACGTTCCAGACAATACGATGGTTAATACAGCCTGGAGAAATAACGTTAACCCATGTACCCTGACCAAAAACCATCAACGTATAAAACGCATGACATCAGCGTAGTTGATACAAAAGACAATCCAACCCCGTTCACTACTAAATGTAGGAAATCGTGATTGATATGTCACGCATTACGTCTATGGTGTAACTTTCCCTTGGTGTGTCGAGAGACACTCCCATGCAGAGGCGCCACGTGATATATTCACCATACCGATAAGAGCAATAAACGTACCCAGAATGCGTTGAGAAGAAACTGGGAGTACTGTTGGTCATGAGGTCTACAAATTATCCTCGCACCTTCACACCGTTTACTGCTGTCTCGGTGGATGAAGCACAATGACAAACGCTGTCACTGCTTCAGGTTGGTCAGCTTGAAATAATGCCAGAAATATTGGTCGTGGCTCACAGTACACGTTGTAGTAAAACAACCTAACAGAAAAAAAACCTGCTGAATGAGGCAACAGAACATATAGGTATGCGCATGCTTCACAACAAATGTCAGCATTACTTCAAGTTGACCAACTTGCAACAGTAGACTTGCTTGTATAGGCCAGCTTAATCCATCGCTGACCCCTGGATGCCATCACATCCGTTTTCTTTTATCTTGAGTACACCGCACCTCAACAACATCAATATATTGTATAGGTCTAGTGCAACATATACTGCTACCTACTGCAGACGGTCTCACATCCTTCGAGTACACTTGGGAATTATGATTCAATTAGGTCTATTTCAGCAACCATTTGAAGTAGCTGTTGTTCCTGCCGATGCAAAGAGTTATGCTTTTGCAGAACGATGACTTTATTTGAAAGTCGTTCCAGCAAACGTGAGTATTCTCTTTTAATTCCGCGGCACACTAAGAACGTTGTCACGATACACCGGTTAAGAAGCACCGGTGTAGATGGCTAAAGGAACCCAGAAACAAAACACACTTGTCCAAGCATGCATTACCACCGCCAGTTATTTGAATATCACACAATGTGGAAAATAATATCTTTTTACTCAGCTCATCTCACATGCATGCAAACGATAGTATCATTAACCGTTTTATTCAAGTTTTTCCAAAACGTAAAAAAGTAATACATACATCGTATACCGACATTACAGACAGGCATTCGTTACAAGCGTGCGTGCATGCGTGTGTGTGTATGTGGCAAATCAAAACGTCTATGTCATCTACTATCGTCTTCCCTAATGTACATGGGTGAGGATCAATTATATTATTGCTGAACCACTTGCTGTAAACTATCTTTCGATAGTGGGTTCTCCACAGCCTTCTCTCCCCATCTTTCACCCTCCCTGATCCTCTCACCACGCACACCACAACACAAGTAGAATTAACTGAACACAATGCACAACGTTTTGTTAGGTGTGCAATGTCTTTTTAACTTTGACGAGCGAAACAGTTCTTTCGTATTAATTGCAATATTCATTGCGCGAATGATTGCAACACATTTTTTTCTTCATTAACTATACAATGTGACTAAAGTATATAAGTGTTTTACTGGGTGGCTGTTCATGATACTAATCCAACAATACAACATTGGCTTAAATGTCAAGTCATAATTCCAAGTGACAATTCAAGGAATCAGTTACTGTTGTTTCAACTATGAAACACCAAGGTGGAATATAGGTTAACACCATTGCCACAACAATGTAAATAGTGCGTCTAGCTAACTACAATATGCATTGAAATACTTGACACTATAACAGTCTTAACCGGACATTGTCATCTATTTATACAATAACAATATAATTGGCACCTGTAACTCAACTAGCAATGCATTTCTATGCAGGCATGTACAAACAACTGTTACGACTATTAGGCATTGCTGCAACGTCTGCTACTGCAACTACTATTGCTACAACTAGTGGCTATTGCTACAACTAGTTCATTTGCTATAATTATTGTAACCGCAACAGTAAGTTCTACTTGGACACAACTGAAAACTGACAATACAAATGTCTAACAATGTAATCTATGCGTATGCGACGTTACTATTTATACCAGTCTCAAACGCTTTAATTGGGGTTCCGTGAAATTGGAAAGTGCATAGCAAATGAACTACTTAATTGCGGATAACGTATCCATGTTTTGTTAGTCCTGTTTCAATTAATATGACACCAATGTCGTTATCTTGTAAAACATGTTGTCGAACCAAACTATGCAGATTCGATAGATGGAACAATTCCAGATTAGTGTTAAAAGGATATAAATTATATCCAGATGCTACTTCGTTGGGTGCAGTATGCCAGTCGACACAAAGGCAGGATATGCCAGGACGTCTCAGGCCTAACTCGTGACGTAGTTTCGCTCCGAGCATCTCCCCGATTTCACAGAGACGTTGTCGACGGCGATATCTCCAGAGTATTCCTTTCCCCGGATCCCGATGAACGCCAGCTGAAGGGGAAGATATTGAATGAATGGCACGGTTTGCTGACTTATCATGCCGGTTGTAATTGCTCCGTCTTCATCTAAGAACACACTGAAGCTAATATTTGTGCAGTTGTGAGTCAATTTGGTGAAACATTCCAGTTTACTTTTAGTCTACCAATAGTGCTACCCAGTGACAGTAACTAATCATGGCTGGATTGTACAATGTCTGTTTTAATGGGAACGTCAATATATAGAGACTCTTAAACTGGTTTGGTGAAAACGGATTTAGCTCCTGTCTATATAATGGAATCGTAAAACAGCAAACATGAAACAAGTAAAATTGTGTTAAATGCGCACACAGTGTTGACATAAAATCGTTTATAATCTTCAACTACTGCGTGTATATCCAATTTTCAAATACAAAGAAAGAGTTATTATGGTACACATTGTCATCGTTACAGGTGGAGACGTTTACAGAACAAATATTGTGTTAAAGTGTCATAGCGACTGCTAATCCAGGGCCAGATGAGAACTATACGAAGCGCGTGAACGAGTAGTAGTAATGATTCTGCATACCAAAACTATTAAATTGATTATTTTTATGCACAATGAAATAACTGTAAATGTATATAGGTGAGATCACTATATTGACAACTCAATTAGTAATAACATATTCAAGCGATGCAATTCACCCAAAACATGTACTCTGTATCTGTATTGGTACCACATATGTAGACCTATTGGTAGTTATGTGAATATCGTTATTTTATTGCAATGGTATTTTTATTGTTAGTGTTAGTATTTAGCAGCCTCTTGGGCTATGGGGCCCCAAAAGTAAGGTTTTTTATTATCATCATCAATAATTTTATGCGCCACTGAGCATGGATTCTCTGAGGATATTGGCGCTGAAGAAAGAATTTATTTATATATTTATTATTGTTATTAAGACTTAACTACGGAGTTGGGCATGTCCACTGCCGTACTGACCTGGTCCGAGCTGTTCAAGTCTACACTGACTTGACCAGCATGCCAGTTCGGTCCTTGGTTGCTTTTCTTCGTCCACAAGTCGACCAGCTGACCAGATGCGGTTCGCTTGGCCACTTGCAAAGCGTTGATATGGTAACCATTCATGTTGTAGTTGAAGGAGAGGCAGAGAACACCTGCTCGGTTGAACGAAGGCAGCACAATCCTGAAGAACAGCGGCAAGTCAAATTTAGCCATCTCCATCAATATGTAATAACGGTCCCATTACATTTTCCCATTACTTATATTCCGTACTGACTAGACAATGTTATCAGCAGTTGGAAAATCGTAATGACAAAATATTGCGGTTATGATGATATCGTGATGATCGAACTGCATTGTGTTGTATGGTCGTGTTGCAAGATCAACCGGCATTGCAAATGGCAACCTACAAGGAACTGTGCCAGGAGGAAGAAAGAGAGGCAGACAGAAAAAGAGGTGGGAAGACAACATCCAGGAGTGGACTGGTTTGACCTTCGAGACCTCCCAGAAGGCGGCAGAGAAGCGAAAGAGATGGCAGAACCTGTCAGGATATCGCCAGTGGTGCTCCGATGACCGCACGGTTATGGGATAGAAAAAGACGAACTGTGTTATCATTTGATCATTCTTGCTTCCAATCACCGTTTTCAATAGAAGAGAGTAGAACCAAATAACACAAACAGCACACCCCGGGATTGCGGTTCACACTTTACACGACCACAACGTTGTCACCTGCAACAGAACCGCAAACATACCACCCCGTCGCTTCTGTGTTTCTATCAAGTGCACATCCAACGTTACTGGAGTTTATTGTTGCCCAATGCTTTACAAACACGCAGGATATCAGCGTCAATGAGTGAATGCTTACATGGCTTTGTCGTTCATTCGTCGAGGGTTGCTCGCCTCGATGTAGATGTAGTAGCCAGAGCCACCGTATCCTGATTTCGGACCCGTGTCGGACGATGGCGTTTCGCCCGCTGTGAGCGTCCAATCAAAGTCGTCGGACGATGATTGCGTCATGCCGCACAGGCTTCCTTTGCCGGCGGAGCCCTCAAATGAGCACTGCCAGGTGAAGTCGCTCGCGACGCTCGTTGTTGATGGTCGTTCCGTTGTTGTTGTTGGTCGTTCCGTTGTTGTTGTTGTTGGTCGTTCCGTTGGTGTTGTTGTTGTTGTTGTTGTTGTTGGTCGTTCCGTTGTTGTTGTTGTTGTTGTTGTTGTTGGTCGTTCCGTTGTTGTTGTTGGTCGTTCCGTTGTCGTTTTCGTTGCTACTGTGGTTGATGTCGTCGTTGTAGGCGGTGGCGGTGCAGATGTCGTTGGCACTGTAGCGGGGGTTTGCTTAAAATCTGCAGAACATAGCAGTTCGGTTGCAGTTGCATAAACCAAAGCCAAAACCATTGCATGTCGTAAGGGGTGGTCTCACAATTTTGCAGAGTTTAACAAAATATCGCGCGTTTTGCATTGGTTCAAGCCCACCCCACACCCCACACGCCACACCCCACACCCCACACGCCACACCCCACACCCCACACTCCACACCCCACGAACACGCGGTGATGGACTTGCTATTTGTACGACCAAAATGGCTATTAGCGTCAATTTCCAATAACATATGTTTCACTCGTTAGGTGGCGCCATTGTATCAATGCATTGTTCCTGCGATACGTGGTGACGACCAAACCACCCCGTATCCACACCTAGTGCTGCACGTATTTGGGAACTTTGCCAACTTGCGCGACCACCCGGAAGCAGTCTTACGAAATGTACTACAACAAATGAATGAATTGAACATCTTAGCCCGCCCAGCCCTATCAACCATCGTGTTATATTATATAGCGAGGTTAACGTGGCAATAGGTATATTGTTTTAGTCTCATCCATGCTGGCGACAAACGAACTGATATCACTAAAGATGCACTGGCACCAATGCCGTCAATACAAACCCTGCATGTAGAAATACAACTGCTGCAGTGCAATGTCGCCATGCAAGTCTACGAAGTTGTTGAGGTGAGTCGCTTTAGCCATCGATGAGAGCTCAGGCATACTGACGTTTCTTCCAATGCCGATGATGTGCATACCTATCCCATCAGCCAAAGCGAGAGCTGCTTCTGCCCGAGAATCCTGAAGGTATAAATACTTCAATTATTATCTTCCTGCACAGTGATGGGGAGAGAGAGAGGAGATAGGGAGGGAGGGGGCGAGTGAAGGAGGGCGGGAAGTAGGGATAGAGGGAGGGAGAAAAGAGGGTGGGAGGGAGGGAGGGAGGGAGGGAGGGAGGGAGAGATATAGGGAAGGAGAGAAAGAGAGGGAGGAAGGAGGGCGGGAGAGAGAGAGAGAGAGAGAGAGGGGGGGGAGGGATAAGTAATTACCTGTCAGAGCATTACACACCAAGACACTAGATCTGGTATTACAATTAACCAACGAAGCAACATACTCACGGCATATTCAACACCGGCAGTTCCGTCCGTAATAAGAATACACAAATTCGGGGCATTCTTTCTGTCGCCGTAACGTTCCTGGAACACATCTGACCGCACTTTCCTGATGCCGTCCGCGAAGTTCCTCGACTGATTGAGCTGGTCCAGTCTCCCGAACGCCCGGCTCAGGCTCCCGGCATTACCGTAAGCACGAAGGTCAAACTGCAACGTCGCCACACTGCCGAAAGTCACTACGCTCACTCTCGTGCACTTATCACTGACTTCCATCCGAGCTATGAAACGGTTGAAGAAATCGATCATGAGTGACCAATTCTCCTTCACGATGCTTCCGGCAGTGTCGACGGCGAAGGCCACATCCACGAGGTAACACGCTGGAAGATGAAGATAGTCATAAGTTTACAGAACACGTCGGTTTTGTATCACACGCTAATGCACGAAGAACACGTGTGCACGCAGGTAGACACGTCAAGACCCGAAACTGTGGATCTGTACATATAATAGCGCGTGTCTTGGTTTTACAACCTTCCAGTTACGGCAGTTGGTTATTGGAATGGTTGCAATAGAGTTAGTAATTGATATTGCACCGTGAAAATTGCAACCGTAACAAAAATAATACAGACACAACGCACAACGCACAACCCACAACGCACAACGCACAACGCACAACCCACAACGCACAACGCACAACGCACAATGCACAACGCACAACGCACAACCCACAACGCACAACGCATAACGCACAACGCATAACGCACAACGCACAACGCACAACGCACAACGCACAAAGCACAACCCACAACGCACAACGCACAACGCACAACACACACGCACAACGCACAACACACAAGACGCAAACCTAAATATAAACTAAATATACAATATACAGTGGAATCTCGCTTTACGGTCACCTCGGTAATACAGCCAGCCCACAATTAAAGTCACCTTAGAACAGCCCCAGCTTATTTCCACATACAGTAAAGAATAGGATATCAGTCCCGCTAATACGATCACCTCGCTATTCAGGTCAATTTTGTCTAGTGACCTTAATAGTGAGGTTGCACTATACATTCTAACAATATACACACACACACACACACACACACACACACACACACACACACACACACACACACACACACACACACACACACACACACACACACACACACACACACATATATATAGTACATTATAAATTATGACACCTTAACAACAGCGCCGTACAATGGCACAGACCGCGAATATATTCGGAATATACTTGCCTTTTGTTGCAGGAGATTCCGTCGTGGTTGTCGACGGTGCCGATGTTGATACGAACGCATTCCCCACTATCATCACATATATTCGTTTGGAGGCGTTGAGAGCCGGCTGTCCGCCATCGGTGGCCGTGATCGTGAGCACGTAGTCCCCATCGTAGACGTAGCCGGATACAAAGATGGCGCCTGTCTTTTTGTCAATGACGAAGCGGGCACGTGAGGCCGGACTTGTAGTCAGGTTGTAGCAAATGGTGGCGTTGCCGCCAGCATCTTTATCGGTGGCGTTGACGGTCGCTATTGGCACAGTTGACGACAAGAGGTTGGCTTTGATCGTCAGGTTCTTGTCACCAGAGGGGAACGTCGGTGGGTTGTCGTTTACATCTGTAACGTTGATGTGGATGGTGGTGTTGCCCCGGATACCTTTCTGGGTGTCGTTGCTGGTCGTGTATACGTGTAGTGTGTAGTTCGACGTCCTCTCTCGGTCCAGGAAGCCAGTAACTTCCAGTGTTCCTGTCCACACGAACGGGCGATTTAGGAAAATATCGTCACAAGTGGAGCACTCACACCGTGAAATATACGATACATAACTGTCGTTGGTTCACAGTTCACGGTTCATAATGATATGCAATGTCACGTACATGTTTACGATACTTGATGTAACCACGCACTAGCCCACACACTTCCATGTATACATACGCAAGCGGGCGCGTACGCACACACGCACGCACGAACGCGCGCACACACACACGCACACACATGCACTATCTCTCTCTCTCTCCTCTCTCCCCTCTCTCTCTCTCCCCTCTCTCACACACACACACACACACACACACACACACACACACACACACACACACACACACACACACACACACACACACACACACACACACACACACACACACACACACACACACACACACACACATGCACAAACACGCACACACTCGTATCGTATCGTGTCGTGTCGTGTCGTGTCGTGTCGTGTCGTGTCGTGTCGTGTCGTGTCGTGTCGTGTCGTGTCGTGACGTATTTGATTACCTGTCAATGGCCACATCCGGAACGGGAGCCCAGGTTCACCTTCCCGGAACGCGTATCGCACTGTGGCGTTGTCCCGTCTGGTAGCGTTCAGTTTGAACAGACGTGTTCCCAGAGGCACCGCCTCACTCACATTGACGTAGTAGTGCGACTGGTTGAAGGTGGTGGACGGCAGACACCTAGGACCGACTCGTCCCGGGGAGCAAATGTTGCAGGCCGACCCAGCAAAGCCTTCTGAACAGTTGCACCTGCAGCAAAGTCCACACTGGCGATGATACTGTAGGACAAGGGGAGGGAAGATACGTGCTTTCACAGGGAGGGTGTCGCGTCGCAGGTCGTTAGCATTTATATATATATATATATATATATATATGTATATATATATATATATATTATATATATGTATATATATATATATATATATACATATATATATATATATACATACACACACAAACACGCACACACTTGTTCGTGCGTGCGTGTGTGCGCGCGCGCCCGCTTGTGTAAGTATACACGCTATCATAATACGTCGAAAGGTTAAGAGTTACCTAGTTTACGTTGTCTATAAGTAAAAACAGAGATGAATTAAAATCAGGTTTGCAATACAACTCGAAGCAAACACGTTAGCCCTGTTTAAGTTATCTTTCGTCAAAAGAACTAGGATAAGCTGCATACCTGTTCGGGGCGATACATCTTCCGTGTCCGCTACAGTTGTTCAACTTCGCGCACGACGGCTGTGTGCAGTTTGGCAGCAGCCATCCGTCCTCGCAGTGACACGTGTTCACCCCGACACACACCCCGTGATTGGAGCAGTTGGCGACTTTGCCGCACGACATGTTTAGGGCGTGAGTGAGGAACGGAGCCCACTGTACCGTATGCTGGCCAACGTCCCCCGGAAAGGCTACGATTCGGATTCTCTTAGCGACACCAATCTTCGTCGCCACACCCCACCAATTGTAAGTAGCATTCGTGAATCCTCTTCTGCCATATGACTGTGCATAATACTGAGACTGACCGAGCATCAAGTCATGCCTACTGTCCGGGTTGTTGAATGAGTTGTAATGAATATTGCACGGTTCCAAAGCGTGAATGACGCTGATATTCACAGAGTTCAGCGAGAATGTGTTTGAGTAGATTTCGAACGGGATGGTGTCGTCGGTCCACGTAGATATGACATCCTCTCCAGTGTTTTTAGAGAACTCGTTCGATCTTATACTTACAACGGTATTGCCGTTATAGTATAAAGATATTCCCCCGGAGTTTGCGTGGAAAACATTTTTTTCGATCGTCGTAGTATTTTCCATCGTTATCGGACCATATTTGCCAGCATAGTAGATCATAAGCGGTTTGATTCCGTACTTCCAGGTATTGTTCCTAACCATGATAATGTTAGTTGACGCATTCGCCACGATGAGCACACTACCGGTCATCATCCTAAGAAATTCGTTTCCTTCAATTGTCACGTTGCTGTGCCAGACTTTCAGTTGAACGCAAGCGAACACTCGCGCGGTTTCATGTTTAAATTTGTTTCTAAGGAGGCATAGGCTTGTGAGATGGGACAGATTTACGTCTATCGAGCCGCGATTTTCCTCGAATACATTGTCTGAAATGTTGAGTGTCTCAGGTTGCGGGCGGGAGCTATTTTTAAACCCATGGATGGCTGATTCGTGTTGTTTCGTAAATCGACATCCGTGTATAGCGACCGTTCCGCGATCTACGAACTCGATGCCGTAGTTGTTGTTCTGAAACAGACTATTGTTGACGCTTACGTTGGCACATTCGGATAATATCTCCACACCCTTGTTGTTGTTTAAAAATCGACAGTTGTGAACTTTCACGGTGCCGTTTTTCTGTATGCGTAGACCTACGTCACTTCCAGTGATGACCAGGTTGGAAATATTAACACCTTCCTTTTTGTTGTTCTTCTCTATTACGATGCCAGACCAAGACAAGTTTGATTCTGGCGAAGATCGATTGAAGTAAATTAGTTGGTCGGCCGTACCTCTCAGATTTAGCGTACCTACAGAAACAATACAGAATTTGCATTACAATACGTTTTATGGTTAATATAGCCACCTCGAACTGATTTTCACCCTAGAACGTACAGTCCAAAATTATTTCCGTAACAGTAAATTATAGGAAATGAATCTTGCTATACGGCCACTTCGTTATTCAGGTCACGTTGGCCCAGTTCTGAGATTGGGAGGTTTCACTGTGTACAAGTTTGGTTTGGTTTTTTAAAAGGATGTAAATGAAACGTAACATTTAATAGCACAATAATGTGTAACGGAAAATTATGTGACAAAAATCTCCTCCTAATGTGTGTGTCATGTTCTTCAAAGGAACTCGTTTGAACAAGTGATTTCACAATTCATCATCACGACGGTGTAAATGAAATACAATATATCTATAGAAAAAGATGTGTCGGGAGAATTGTAGTATACAATATGCATTGACAGTGTGCAGGATGTGCCAGTGATTAATTATATACGTACGTTGCATATTGCTATAAATAATGTAGTACTTAGGCATACCTTTGACCAGAATACTACGGTCACGTTTGAAGAGCAGAGTGACACCGGCGTCAATCGTCAGAGTAGCGTTCTCGCTGTAACATAGTATATACGTTCTCTGTGAGTTATACGTAGATCCGCTCCACGGCGTTATGATTCGCCATGGCATTGACGTTAAGTCGTTATCCGAATTACATAACCGACACATATGACAGCAAAATATTACATCGGTTATTTCTTGGTTTGCATCTGAGTATAATCAAGACGAACTGTGTGTGTGTGTGTGTGTGTGTGTGTGTGTGTGTGTGTGTGTGTGTGTGTGTGTGTGTGTGTGTGTGTGTGTGTGTGTGTGTGTGTGTGTGTGTGTGTAGGCATACAGATGATTGGAATATACGTATATATGTAATTATATAAGCAAATGGCTTTGCAGACATATTTAAATGTCACATTTCAACAACGGTCATGCACACTTAAACAACGTCTTTTAAATTCTAAATTAATATTTATGTACAAGATGGTTAACAATATGGTATGTATGAATCTAAATCAATATCTTTCCCCAGTAACTCGTTTCTCCAGACGTACACACCCCTTTAGTTTTATACAACATTGTTCCAGGACAGAATCATTTAAAATGTCATTTTTACCAAGAAGCATTGTAGACTGGAACAATCTTCCCACTGAGGTGGTGCAGGCCCCTAAATTGGAGTCGTTTAGGATTCTCCTCGAGGGCCTCCCAGCCACAGAGTGAACATTGTATAAAACATAACACTTAATTTACGTTTAGTTTGTATTTATTTATTTATTTTAATGGCCAGTGTATATATATATATATATATATATTAATATATATATATATATATATTTGCGCTGCGCCTACGATAAAAGCCTCAACATGACGAGGTTACATATTATTTAGAAGATGAAATGAAAAATACTATACAATTATGAAAGTTAGGGTACTGTCGGATAAATAGTTCCGATGTGATTGCCAAGATCTGGGTGACTTTTTGAATCTGAAGGATGGTTGGTTTTGTAACGGCGACCATTCCATAAAGCGAAACAAAATAGAACTGAAGGCGCCGTCCGGTAAACATTGTGCAATTTTCATTTATGTTATTGTAGGTACAGTCTTAATGGCCGCACCTAGTTTGATGTATACCGCAACAGAAATAGTGTGTGAGTTGTAAATAGGCACTTTGAAAATACATTCTGAGTAAATCGCTGGCGTGATAGTTAAGTAGTTGATTTTGGTTGCAAACGGTTAGACTGTATTAACGTTTTTAGGTGAATAGGCTCGAAATAATTGCTTTTTGTTTCCCTTTAACGTCCCCTACATACATAGCAGCCGAAACTAGAAAAGGAAAACAAGTGTCAAATACTAACCAGACAACCAGGCTGTTGTCCACCACGTAGGGAATGACCATTTTTCTAAGACGTGTGTCTTTCTTAACCTGGCCACCGATCGACGGCAAACTGCTGAAGAAATCTGACGCAGGTTTTGGGGTTGTCGTGTCGACATCAGCCACTGTGGTAACCCTTTGTGTGGTACGCTCTAGGGTCGTTTTCCCTTGGGTTGTAGCAGCTTTGGTTGTACCGCCATTGACTTGGAGAGGACACCCGTGCACCTCGAGTCGAAGGGCGGGTCTCTGGTGCCACGTCGTTGGTACCACAGCGAAGAACCGTGTCTGTAAAAGGTTGAAGCACAGATTGAGACTGCTTTTAAAAGAGGCAGTCTGTTCCTAGTTTTTTATTAATTAATTAATATAACGTTTCAAGATAATACTAACTATGATGAAGGTATGCTGCCCGCCAAATTATGTTTAGTAAGCCCGTAACAACGTTCGCAACATGGAAGGTACGACCCCGGAGCATGTTCAAATAGTAAACAAAACATCCAGTTTCAAAACAAACTTTACTGACAATAATTATGACCGAGTCGGGCTGAATTAACTGCAATATCCTTTTATGTTCAACAATGTTCGTGATACAAATTACTACGCCCGCTCATTCCCGGTAGAATAACTGACTATATATATATATATATATATATATATAATTATATATATTAATACACACACACGCACAATTGCAGTTGTAATTAAAACAGACAGGTTTAGGAACATCATTAAACATAAAACAGTCAACCAGCCAAGTATATATTGAATGTAAACAAATACTTGTAAACAGGATAATGATGGTTTTTATTATATGTCCTTTGTATGTAATTTTCAATATGGGCTATTATCAAGATTTGAAGTAGGTGCCTACGTATTCATAGGAGAGAATGAGGTCTGAGAATTACTACGTTATGTACGAATAATAATGTCGACAATTGTGAATGATCCCTAACTGGGGTAACAACACAAGAGTGAATGCTTACTCATTCTTTCGCCACGAGGAGAGCATCGGTTTTTCTCCGAAAAAATTCGTTTCTAACTACCAACAGGCTAAGAGAATCGAACTATTTAGTTTACGAGTTCACTTACCCGTATTGGAGGGTCGAAGGAATGCGAGATGCCGTGAGTGCTCTTCGGGTTTCCTTCGAACAGTTTCATCTTCCCGCCGACACTGTAGAAGGTCCACGTGTTGCCATCCTCGCTGTATTGCACCTAGAGAACGCGGACATCAGACTGGCCACTCTATCACGAGGTGTGTTTTTCACTGATTTTCAGCACAGGTATATACAGTAGTCCCCTCTTGAACGGCCACCTGCATGAATGGGGCCGGATTTATATTGCAATAAGTGTTATCATTAAACAACCCCTCTAGAGTGGCCACCCGTATAATTCGACCGGCGGCCGGCTTTTCCACACTATTTTACCCCTCTACAACGGCCACTTGGCAGTCGAAAACTATCGCGATAGTAACACTATCCCCAATAGTCATCCATAGTTCTGACTATGTGTCCCTCTGGAGAACGGCCACCGCTCTTATACGGCCAATGTACCTTAGCGGGGTGCACTATTGCATCCTTTTATTCGAGTCACGTTCTGCTGCTAATGTTCACTGGGAGATTGGATATAGACTGGGAGTAGGTCATCTGGTGTGGGAGAGTTTCGATGCGTGATTTGTGTTTTATTTCTATACCTCTACAAAGAACACCGTAAACGACACAAGACTGTGCCTACCTTGAACTGTTTAGTCCACGCGTCGGCAGCCTTTCCGCTGCCCTGCAGGATAATCTTGGTGACGTTGTGTAGAGCAAGCAGGTCGATTTTCAGATACGGGTTGTTGTCTACCGTGGACGCCACCCAGCCTGCGTTTCCATCTGCGACACAAAGGTAAATATAAATAACTGCTGCTCGCTTAGAGAAGACCTATATTTGCCGACGGTGTGCAGGATGCCAATGGCTTTTATCGCCTCTTCAGAAAGACACATGCAAACTGGGGGTAACGAAATTGCCCAACTTTCAAAACTGCATGTGCATGTTTCGAATCTCCGTCCCCTTGACTGACAGTCCAGTGCTCTAAACCGCTACTACCTGGCGCTGGACATGCAGCGCGCCCCAAAATTGTCACTGCTTATATAAATTAATATCGCTCATTCTGCCGACTCTGACAAGTCTGCCTCTTGACGGTGAACAATGTCAACGATGTAAATCGTAAAGGTTTCTCAGTTCTGGGGTCATTTAAGAGGAGATCGACTCTAATTAATTGTGACGAAAAACGCCTAAAAGAATGTTGTTTTTCAACCACAGAGACCAGGGTTTTATAAGGAGATCACGTAGAAGTGCTTAAGATATTGAATGGCTGTCACCATATTGATATAAGCTTTTGTTCTCATTTAAGAAAAGTAGAAACACTATAGGGCACTAAATAACGTTAGTGAAGGAACAGTGTAGGTCAAATATAAGATCGTATTCTTTCTCACAGAAAACTACAAATGAACATAGTGGGCCCTATCCCTATATATTGGTTGCGTAAATTCTAGCAGCATGAATGTGTTTAAAAACAAAATTGACAACTACCTCAATGGGTACCTTTCATATCAATAAAAAAAACTTGGAGGCTTGGACTCTCGGTAAGTCAAAGGCTTCTTTGTTCATTTGCCGCACCGATTTATTTCTTGCTCTTGATAGCAGTGTTGTTAAACCTTGTTTAGTATTGCCATCGAAGAGCTTTGTTAAAGCCGAACGCCAGAGTCAAAGAGACATCTACACTGACACAGATATCGATCGCGTGCATTGACCTGGCGAGGGAAGAAAGCCTCTTTCAGAAAACAACGGAGGTGAAACATACACCGTCCCAGACAGCCCTGTGGACATTCAGAAATAGGGTCAACGCTTGAATGAACACGATTAGAACCCCGATCACAGCTGCAATCATTGAACTCAAAGACCGCCTGCAGCATACGCTAAGCGATATCACTGATCTGCCGCATCGACTGAAAAACACGTCTGCAGTCGTTTCGTTGCAGAGAAACTCCAACACGCAATATTATCTTGGTAATATTATCTTGGTAGTATAAATAACACAGATTTAATTACAATTCACAAAAATATCACGGATAGTTTGATTGTTTTGACCTATTAATGTCACGCAGTCCTCATCCACCAATCATAGGCCTATTGTCAACTCAACAGACACAGACGACTGTGATTTACGTGTAGGGCCTATACCGTGCATCATTTCCCTTAGCAAACAAATCGTCAGAAATATTTTATTCAAAGCAGTTCAGCATATTCCATAGAAAACCATCCGCAAATAGCCTTAAATAATTGTTTTGCTGAGAGTTTGCGTACACAATTACTACTCACCTTCGTTTCCCGTGTTCAGTCTGGCTCGAGATGCTTCGTGTCCATTCATAGACGAAGTTGCAGTAATCTGGCTGTCTTTGATTATGCCGCTTTCCATCCCAAGAGCATGTGAACAAGCTGGTACTTTGTATCCTTGAAAACAAAATTATATACATTTTGATCAAGTTAATGCACGCGAGCGTGAGGACGTATGTACTCTTCGATTTCCAGTTAATGGGTTACATCGGAGAGGGTTTATTGGCATATAGACTTAGTTGCCTGGAGTATATAAGGCAGGCACTGAGATTTTAAATACAGTAGGCCTAAATAACAGTATACGTGAAAGGAGAGATAGCTACTCTTACAGTAAGCACTGGTCAGATCCTATCAGCATTATTAAAGCGAGGTTTTCTGTTTCGTGACATGAAACCAGCCACGGGCTAATTATCTACAGACACTTTACTGAATTGGTTGTCTTCAATGTGGGAACGTCGTGACCGCGCTGAACATCAAAGAGCTTTGCAGTAACCAACCGGCGTCCGTGATATTGCCGATAGAGTTATTTATCATCTGAACGTTTTGTTTACATTTCGCAGAAGAAAAATATTGAAATTACGAACACTGTTTCGGGTGTGTTCAATGCAAATTGGTGGAGAGTATAACTTCTTTTCTTAAAGGGAGCCAGTCAGTTCCCCTCTCCTGATTTAGCGGGCCTTGTCATTTGTAACAGGAAGTCTGCTGTGTTGTATATGGGAAAATGGGATATCGTTGAACATCAAAAGGTTTTCCAGTTAATTCAGCCCGACTCGGCCGTATTGCCAATAAAGCTTGTTTTGAAACTGGTTGTTTTGTTAACTATTTGAACAGGCTCCGGGGTCGTACATTCAAATTGCGAACGTTGTTACGGGCTAACTAAAAACAATTTGGTAGGCAGTATACCTTCATAGTTAGTATAGTCTTAAGAACATTATATTAAAGGGAATAAAAACATCTATTGCTCGAATTCATGTTATATTACATCCTGCTATCTATTTCCACGTCCACGAAGCCAAAAAAATCAAAAAAATTCAATGAATTAGAAATTCCACATTTTATGGTGTGCATCCGGACATTTTCGAATATGCATATTTTGGGCGCGCTTTTCGGGATGCCGAGATGTGACGTCACTTATGACTCAAACTCGCACCAGGCCGACCCTTTCCATGCATTCAGAGCATGTTTACAAGTATAGCTTTTGGGTCGAAACGAGCGTCAGAACGAGTTATTGTGCAATATTCCGACGTAATACAAACACTAGTCATCATAGAGGAACAAGCAGTTATCTTACGGTTCAACATGAATCGAATTTTATTCAAAACAACGAATGCGAATGGGCCTACAAGTCGACTAGGTTTCGCCGAGCTTGGGCTCGTTTTCCGAATAATTAATCGAATGCCACCAACGGGAGATAATCTACACCAATAAACATACATAGCAAACATATTCAGCTACATAAAGTAACGTGTATAATCTCATAATATCACTAGAATATCGATATATGACGGAGTTGTACAATTTATCATAACTTAAATAAGTCAGAGAGTTTCCGTTGGTCCCGCTAGCTCAGTGGGTAGGCGCGTTGGTTACTTGTCATTTATTTTACAATCGGGCGACGCCGGTTCAATCTTGACAACATGCAAACCTTTGATTTTCTTTACACTTTTTTTCTTTATGTTTTCACGAAGTAATATAAACAAAATCATTTTATACTATAATGCACTGTTTGTAAATATTTTTTTAATTTTTTGTAGTAATTATTTATTCGCCACAAAAATGAAAATATGGTCATTATATATAACGATGTTTCTAAATTGTATTTATTCAGACAGATCTCAATCTGTTTTCATATATATAATTACAATATATTACCGTACAATATATTTACAATTAATAAATTATATATCCATTACATTATATTTGTTTGGATAAATAAAATTTAGAAACATCGTTATATAATGACCATATTTTCATTTTTGTGGCGAATAAATAGTTACTACAAAAATAAAAATGATTAACAAACAGTGCATTATAGTATAAAATGATTTTGTTTATATTACTTCGTGAAAACATAAAGAAAAAAAGTGTAAAGAAAATCAAAGGTTTGCATGCTGTCAGGATTGAACCGGCGTCGCCCGATTGTATAATAAATAACAAGTAACCAACGCGCCTACCCACTGAGCTAGCGGGACCAACGGAAACTCTCTGACTTATTTAAGTTGTTATGATAAATTGTACAACTCCGTCATATATCGATATTCTAGTGATATTATGAGATTATACACGTTACTTTATGTAGCTGGATACAATATATGTTTGCTATGTATGTTTATTGGTGTAGATTATCTCCCGTTGGTTGCATTCGATATAATTATTCTGAAAACGAGCCCAAGCTCGGCGAAATCTAGTCGACTTGTAGGCCCATTCGCATTCGTTGTTTTGAATAAAATTCGATTCATGTGGAACCGTAAGATAAATGTTT
The DNA here is from genome assembly GCA_020002185.1 of Paraescarpia echinospica. Taxonomy (NCBI): domain Eukaryota; kingdom Metazoa; phylum Annelida; class Polychaeta; order Sabellida; family Siboglinidae; genus Paraescarpia; species Paraescarpia echinospica. Next base: position 26,480,598 of record CM034534.1, on the reverse strand, counting down.
GTTCCTCTATGATGACTAGTGTTTGTATTACGTCGGAATATTGCACAATAATAACTCGTTCTGACGCTCGTTTCGACCCAGAAGCTATCCTTGTAAACATGCTCTGAATGCATGGAAAGGGTCGGCCTGATGCGAGTGTGTGTCATAAGTGACGTCACGATACCACGTGATCGCCTAGCTCATTAACATTTCATTTTCCGCGGGAATCGCTTCACAGACGGGCTTAAAATCGAATTGATGCTACAAATGTATTTTTCTGTATTTGTTTAATGTTATCAAATGTTACATACAACGTTAAACTTTGTGTACACATGGAAAAAGGATTTTAGCTAATGCCTTATTTTTATTTCCTTTAATTAATAAATACAAAACTTGGAATAAACAGCCTCCTTTTAAGAACGTTACATTAATTATTATAAAACAGTATATTAATTAATATAAAATATAATATAAGACTGCTTTCCATTGATGTTAAGCAATTATCATCGCATGACTAAATGTCTGTTCAACATAAACGTATCAGAATGTCCACTGTCTTACCACAAACCGGCACGTCACAGTACTCCCTCCGGCCGTCCGTCGTGTGACACCAAGGCTTCGACAGTTGACAGTCGGAGAAACCTCTCGGGTTGCGGCAGAAGTTCTCAGCCTCGTCCGGGTTGTACTCGACAATACCCAAGTAGCACTTGGGCTGGGGAAGAGAACAACTTCCGGTTAACCTAAGCACGTTGAGTTTTCAAGAATATACTGCTAACAAGTGATACTTCACTATCCTGCAGTTTGTAACGTCACTGTCGGCTAAAACAATGATAATTTAATAAAATAAATATGTAATTAAAACTAAATAAAACATGCAGTCCATGATTAAAAACGAAAACGGGCATATATTGTGTCAATGACTGGCAAGAGCATTAAGATGGAGCGTTATGTACATAGTGTAAAACAAAATTAAGATAAGCGAGCTAACCAATCCTTAGGACTACTCGAGGCGTGTTTCAGTATATTCCCTGACGGAACATCATTTCGGGGTTTTAGTGAAGGATCCAGCCACGCTGTAATTACTACGCAGAGACACCTGTTCACAAAGAAATATCACTGTCTCGGGTACTCATTTATACAGCAGAGTGATCTGGAGCAACGTGAAGTGACCGAATTTGCCCAAGGTTCTAAACGGCAATAAGATAGCTCAACTGAGAGTCCGGTGTTCTAGCCACCTCGCCCCACGCTTTAACTAGATTGCCATTCGCAGCAACTGGTAACATCGTGGCACGCGTACAAAAATCATTGCCGCTCCGTTGTATAGTGCCTAGAACTTCTCTAATCTATGACAATTTCGTAGACTCCATGTTGTTCCTATATATTCAGCCGTATTAGTGAATACCTGGCTTTAGACAGTGGCGAATATTTGTGTACGAACAATCTTCGAGCAGTGTTGCAGAGTGAAGAATCCCAAAATGGTGTTCGGTTGAACACATCTGCCAGGGTTGAAATGTATAGCGGTATGAACAGTACTAAGGACGATACTCGGTATTAGTCGCCAGAGGGGGTCATGGTATCGAGAAAAATGGCAGGCAATTTGATTTACTTAGCTATAATATTCAAATGTATATTACATATACTATAATACTAGCTATGTTAGAACTTACCTTTATTATTATTGACTTAACGGAGGCATATCATTTTTTTTGTAAAATCATCTGAGATCCATCATCCAGAAGAACGTATAATGCCATGATGGGTTGTAGTATATGTAAAATAAAGAAGTGCGGTATATCGATAATTAGTAGGTGGCGTTAACTTGACGGATACAACTCGTGCTATCCACGACGTTCATACTATCATTCGAACTAACCAAACTCAGTGTGGTTTTTACCTTGAGTCCCCACCGCATACACATCCGGCCTGTGACCGTCTTGTTCACTCGACCAGCATAGTTCAAGCCTTTATCGGTGCTGCGACAATCCTCAGCTGCAAGAACAAACGATATGTTATTATTCCGAAGCTGGACGGAGTCTTGAAACTAACCATAGCCTGTTAAAAGGTAGTTAAATAAACACCTTGCCGTTCTGAACGCTGACAGAGACATACATGTATAATTGGTGCAGAATAAGCGACTGGCTCAATAAACATATCTCACTCTAGTGACCCTACAATAACAAAGAAACACATATTAATTATGTTGTATACATATCCAGTTAGTCTAACGTCTTTCTGTCTGTCCGTCCGTCCGTCTGTCTGTCTGTATATTTATCCATCTAGCTATCTAACTATCCATCTAGCTATCTAACTATCCATCTAGCTATCTAACTATCCATCTATCTATCTAACTTTCCATCTAGCTATCTAACTATCCATCTAGCTATCTAGCTGTCTAACTATCTCTACATCTGTTCATCTACATATGTATTCCCCTGGCCGTAGGTATATATGAACACTGGACATTCTCAGCGAATGAAATCAGCAGCCCTGCCTAGCGGATTGTGCAGAGTGGCAAGAATGAGGGTTAGGGTTAGCAAACCCTAAACCTAACTTTAACTTTACGGGTACAGTGAAGCGCTCCGTTTTACGGCAGAATTCTCATTCCGTAGATGCATTACATTTTAAGCAGTTGTATTTAGCACAAATCACAGAGAGGCGTTGTTGGAGAGCAACAACACACCGTCGTCAATCAAGTTCATACGATCTGAGACTGACCTATAAGTGTCCCTGTCGTCACTGCTGATCACCTGATAGTGCTTTGCCTACGTGGGAGTAAATCTTTTATATGATAACAGACGTAGGTGTTTGATTCCTACTGATACCTTTTGTAACTTTTATACGATTGGTATTATTTGCGTTTATTCAACCGTTACAAATGCGATAAACACCGATCGATCTAGGCCTTAAGTACGATCCAGATACTGATGTGCCGCCATAATTGTCTCCCGGACTATTTCAGATTTCGGTCTTTCATGACTGAAGGTAAGCTGGACGTGTCTGAGCTCGACCATCGATTCCCACGGCGAAGGCAACGGCTACGTGGAATGCCGATCCTAATCGGTATTGACCTCTTGAACAGTGGCGTAGCCAGAGGGGGGGCCAAGGGGCCATGCCCCCCCCAATCCCGGAAAATTAGGAGGGTAGGGGACTGAAGATGTATAACTAGTTGCCTGATTTATAGAGTGACAAGGTGCAGAGGTTATAGGGGTGCCTGTGTATGACTCCCAAATCTTTGGCAGAAAAAATTGTCATCATTCAGATGGGATTGAGTTACCCAAAGTGGAGGAATCCGATGCTTCTGCGGTAGGTGATAAGCATCCAGCAGGCTGCAGCCCAAGAGGTGACAGGGCAACAAAAATGTCATCATTCACAATGTGCTTGATGGCTAATGCCTATTTATATATCAACATAAGGATGCAAAATGATAGTTGCCCGGCAAGATGATTAGTTACTGGACTAAGATAAAGTTGCACGTTACGGCCAAAGCAATTTATCTAGATTTTCCACTGGGTAGTCGGAACTTCGTATCGTGAATTAATTAATTTTAATAAGCGACAACGTTACACATGACATGGACATTTTTGTGAAACTCACTCGACGCCGCCGCCGCCGTCGCGGTAGGGGTTTGTTATGAAGTCACTGGTTGAACGCCAGCGCCTCATCACACACACACATACGCACGCACGCATATACACACATGTATATATATACATACATACGTGTGTGTGTGCGTGCGTGCGTGCGTGCGTGCGTGCGTGCGTGTGTCATATCTCGCTACTCATTGCTTGCGTGAATGCCGGATGGCCCCCTCCAGTACAAAATCCTGCCTGCCTGCTCTTGAATAAATGTTATAATAATTTGAACTCAAACAAGTTCTAACTACGCAAGCCAGAGGGGCAGTGTCACGCAAAACTACCACTCTTCATGAAAGAACATTATGGAATCTATTAATATATCGCTTTCGAGCCATTTGACCGCAATTTCAATGTTAACAGTGGATCTAGTCATGTCATACAAATGTACTCCCAAACAAACATTTCAAATAAAACCTTACGCCAGAAAATGTATTAGATTCAGGTAAATTTATGCAAAAACCTTTCTGCGATCTCGCTATGAGATGAAGCCATCTACACTCTCTCCCGTGCAACGCGAGGGCTACGGCGCCAGGAATATTTACCGCCCACACAGTGTTCGACATAAGGCTAAACTGTTAACGGCCAACCGGGCTTGTAACCTAAACATGATGCGGGCCCAACAATAGATTTGAATGTCTAATAATGATAACAATCAATATGCTTTTTATAGTCGGTCTGCCTCGACCCGCACCATAATAAGTGTCATATACATTAATTTTCTGGCGTTCTGTTTCCCAAATCATCCACTTTCACTGTTCCTGTATTTCCCCGGACGTAGTTCTCATAAACGTGCCACGTCAGTAGAACTGCTGCTCTGTCTACGCGACCATCTTCAACTAATATTGGTATACTGACGCTATATACACGACTTTTAACATAACTAAACTGCTCTTCATTTATTAATTAAGTATTCGTAATACTATAATTAACAATGTGGAAGGCATACTGTGAAATTGCTCTTATTAAGCAGATTTATGTTCACAATTTCGAAACATTTAAACAGTAGGCGTAAATACTAGGTAACAACAGAGCAAGCGGACCTAATGACCTAAGCACAAGTCCCTGGAACTGTTCCTTGGTGCAGCCTGGTTCCCACAAGCTAGACCAGCGAAGACCAACAAGTGGGACAAAATGCACTTGAGTCGTACATTTGTGTTGGCAGGAGTAGTCTAATATCATTGCCACCCCTGGCTCGAGAGGGTGATTCTGGTTAACAGGACAGACATTCATGCTCGTTCTCCGATAATGTGGCAAGAACGGCAGATATGTCCAAAACCCGCGCGGGCCAACCGAGCCTGTGGCTTGCGGCTGTTGCGGACCCACGGGCCCGCAGTTATGTCGAACGCTGCCTTCACGTAATTGTCTTCTTGCGGCGCACGCCAGCAACATAGAGTTGTAGTCGATCGTCTAACAGCCATGTTCGGGTCTCCAGAACAAGGTCCGCAAACACATAATATTATATAATTTGTAGCTATTTTGTTTTTTTAGGTTGACCTGTCATAACTTTTTTGAGCGATAAATGCAAGTTTTGTAAATTGTAGAGCAGGCAGGCATACACGCGCACACGCTCGCACGCACACACACACGTGCAGAAAGACAAAAATAGATAGAGGGGGAGGAGGTATCATGTTTGGATGAATGTTTCTGGAAAGTATGTCGTTTCCACGAATTTCGCACGCGAGATAGTTTAATTAATGTCTTCAGAAAATGATTAATATAATTGAAGAGTTGAGGCTCTCTAAAAACCTGTATTTGAGGCTCGCCAAAATCCCTACCTTGAGACTCGCCAAAAAACACCCTGAGACTCTCCAAGAACATCAAATTGCACCCCCCCGTGAGGATCACCAAAACAACCTCCAGGCTCTAAATATCGGGGGATAATCCTATATGCAGCTCGACCGAAAAAATTGGGGGCTCAACACCCCAGCCCCCTCCCCGGTTCCGACATATGTGCGTCATGTTGTCTCTATAGCCCAGGAAACTGTTATGGCCGCCTGTTGAAATATATCATAGTTTCACCCCTGGCTGCGTGTTGCCATTGTTTCGCTACCCAGTGAAATATGGCTTTGTCCGAGTCCAGAGAGTTTGTGTTTTTTTGTGCTAGCGTATTGAGTGGATGTCGTGACTTCGCGTGGTGTAGAAATGTTAAGCGATCGGTCTACCACTTTTTGCGCAACGTTATAAGCACCTCTGTACGCTCTTGGCAACAACTGAGCGCTATAATTGTCAGTGCTGTGGCCGTGGAGTCACGGGAAAATACCAGTCACATACCCGAAATGACCCGCGTTGACCGAATTGTATTCTGATGCGTTTGCTTGCATGCACAGACAGTACGGTTAGACGGAACGAGACAGGTCGTGACCTGTAAATACGTAACCTATCATTAGGAACTTTGAAAGAGCTTTCCATTACCTTTATTGACTCTATCGTACAATCATTTATTATAAGACACTTTATTCTTGCCACTGTTAAACTAAGTTTACAGGCGTATCGTCTCATTTATTTGTATGTAGTATAATATCTGTTTGACAAAAAGATGCTGTCAACATTTAACTCTGTGTCAAATCTGAGACACTGTACGATGATTAACTGGGCGATAATATAGTCCGGTTCCAGCGAGCCCCCACTTTTCCTCGCCGGAATGAGTTGCCAACAACAGTGCTTTGAAAGGCAGTGGTAGCACCCTATTAACTTTTTAGTAACAACTATCAACAAGCCGATCTATTACACCTTGTATTTCCATGGGGGTCAATGCCTCTCGCGTTTCTTCTCACGGGCACAATACTTAAATACCACTACATTGCCTTCACGTGCAGTTATAGCGCTGTCAGCCATAGGGCCAACTGAGTGCGAATGATTTTTCATAGGCGCCGGAACCGGGGGGCTTGGGGCGTTTTGGTGGTGATGCTGGAGATAAGATTAGCCCCACTATTTAGGGAAGGAATGTGCATTTTCGGGTGGAAACAGTAAACAATATATTTGAAATACATCTCTATGCTCTAGTTGTTTCCAGTCGTTTTCACACAAATGCTTGTCATCCCACATCTTAAGTATAAGAATAATGATAGACCTGCTTTATTTAAGAACACATATCTGACTAATGAAACAGTTACAGACCTGTTTCCAACTTTATTTCCAAAATAACTGATCCAGTGGGGTCTGGGGCATGTGCCCCTAGATCTTCGTAATTTTGCGTGCCCGTAGACCTATTTGAATGGGCCCACGTGACCGTGCCCACTAGACCGTTTGAAATGTGAACCCCGTCCAAACTATAATAATGTGCAGTCTGGACGGCAAATCGTCTTCGAGATCACAGTCTAGCCAGCCGAGGAGAAGATGAAGAAAAGGTGAAAATACGGCGGCGCGGGGGCGACATTTTTTCAACAGTACTCCTCCACCCCCACCCCCACCCCCGTACGATGGACGAGGCAGCGGAGAAGGGGTCAGGTTTGGGTGGATTTTTCTGAAAAATTAGGTATGAGAATTTCACGAGTTTTCCACAGCACTTGTGTTAATGGAGGTTAAATATGCTGTGAAATTTTCAAGAATATCGTAAGACAAATTTTGCAGGAAATAAAGGAAACGTTATAATGGCCACCTATGTAAAATTTAAATGTGGTCTTACCCCAAAAGCTGAAGATACAGCGGCGCGGCAGGGAATAATTTCCACTACACCATTTGGTTCGGCAGTGAAGGTTTTTGTGCCCCCCCCCCCAGACTCGCTTTCTGGATCCGTCCTTGACCATCTAACGACATCAGCTCAAATTACGTACGTCTAATGTGTATCCTAAATTCCCAATATACTTACACATAGTTCATTCAGACACTGTTCTCGTAGCAGTGACCTTAACTTAATGTTATACGGACAAAGGCCTACAAACAGCCCTGACCTTTCTTAATCTACGGGCCATCTTTGATGATCATTGTTCACAACATTCTTATTAAACGCTGGCCAATGTCGTATGGCATATTTGGCAAAGCTCTTAGCTGCATGGATTTGATCATATCTAACTGATAGACACCAAAGAGTTAATACAGCAAAATGCCTTTCGGTTGCACTCCGCTGAGTAATTATTGACAGGAAGTTCTCGCTTAATCGGTTATTCCTCGACCGACTTGTGGTTTGGTGTGTGTGAAAGCAGCAACGTCAACGATGTTTGCGGGTGGGTACGCGTGCCTCTGTACAAATCCAACAGGCTGTTTAATATGTGAATTTTTTTTACAATTTGAACATTTCGCCGACCCCAAATTGAGGGGTGTCAGGTTTGGGTGGATTTTTCTGAAAAATTAGGTATGAGAATTTCACGAGTTTTCCACAGCACTTGTGTTAATGGAGGTTAAATATGCTGTGAAATTTTCAAGAATATCGTAAGACAAATTTTGCAGGAAATAAAGGAAACGTTATAATGGCCACCTATGTAAAATTTAAATGTGGTCTTACCCCAAAAGCTGAAGATACAGCGGCGCGGCAGGGAATAATTTCCACTACACCATTTGGTTCGGCAGTGAAGGTTTTTGTGCCCCCCCCCAGACTCGCTTTCTGGATCCGTCCTTGACCATCTAACGACATCAGCTCAAATTACGTACGTCTAATGTGTATCCTAAATTCCCAATATACTTACACATAGTTCATTCAGACACTGTTCTCGTAGCAGTGACCTTAACTTAATGTTATACGGACAAAGGCCTACAAACAGCCCTGACCTTTCTTAATCTACGGGCCATCTTTGATGATCATTGTTCACAACATTCTTATTAAACGCTGGCCAATGTCGTATGGCATATTTGGCAAAGCTCTTAGCTGCATGGATTTGATCATATCTAACTGATAGACACCAAAGAGTTAATACAGCAAAATGCCTTTCGGTTGCACTCCGCTGAGTAATTATTGACAGGAAGTTCTCGCTTAATCGGTTATTCCTCGACCGACTTGTGGTTTGGTGTGTGTGAAAGCAGCAACGTCAACGATGTTTGCGGGTGGGTACGCGTGCCTCTGTACAAATCCAACAGGCTGTTTAATATGTGAATTTTTTTTACAATTTGAACATTTCGCCGACCCAAATTGAGGGGTGTCAGGTTTGGGTGGATTTTTCTGAAAAATTAGGTATGAGAATTTCACGAGTTTTCCACAGCACTTGTGTTAATGGAGGTTAAATATGCTGTGAAATTTTCAAGAATATCGTAAGACAAATTTTGCAGGAAATAAAGGAAACGTTATAATGGCCACCTATGTAAAATTTAAATGTGGTCTTACCCCAAAAGCTGAAGATACAGCGGCGCGGCAGGGAATAATTTCCACTACACCATTTGGTTCGGCAGTGAAGGTTTTTGTGCCCCCCCCCAGACTCGCTTTCTGGATCCGTCCTTGACCATCTAACGACATCAGCTCAAATTACGTACGTCTAATGTGTATCCTAAATTCCCAATATACTTACACATAGTTCATTCAGACACTGTTCTCGTAGCAGTGACCTTAACTTAATGTTATACGGACAAAGGCCTACAAACAGCCCTGACCTTTCTTAATCTACGGGCCATCTTTGATGATCATTGTTCACAACATTCTTATTAAACGCTGGCCAATGTCGTATGGCATATTTGGCAAAGCTCTTAGCTGCATGGATTTGATCATATCTAACTGATAGACACCAAAGAGTTAATACAGCAAAATGCCTTTCGGTTGCACTCCGCTGAGTAATTATTGACAGGAAGTTCTCGCTTAATCGGTTATTCCTCGACCGACTTGTGGTTTGGTGTGTGTGAAAGCAGCAACGTCAACGATGTTTGCGGGTGGGTACGCGTGCCTCTGTACAAATCCAACAGGCTGTTTAATATGTGAATTTTTTTTACAATTTGAACATTTCGCCGACCCAAAATTGAGGGGTGTCAGGTTTGGGTGGATTTTTCTGAAAAATTAGGTATGAGAATTTCACGAGTTTTCCACAGCACTTGTGTTAATGGAGGTTAAATATGCTGTGAAATTTTCAAGAATATCGTAAGACAAATTTTGCAGGAAATAAAGGAAACGTTATAATGGCCACCTATGTAAAATTTAAATGTGGTCTTACCCCAAAAGCTGAAGATACAGCGGCGCGGCAGGGAATAATTTCCACTACACCATTTGGTTCGGCAGTGAAGGTTTTTGTGCCCCCCCCCAGACTCGCTTTCTGGATCCGTCCTTGACCATCTAACGACATCAGCTCAAATTACGTACGTCTAATGTGTATCCTAAATTCCCAATATACTTACACATAGTTCATTCAGACACTGTTCTCGTAGCAGTGACCTTAACTTAATGTTATACGGACAAAGGCCTACAAACAGCCCTGACCTTTCTTAATCTACGGGCCATCTTTGATGATCATTGTTCACAACATTCTTATTAAACGCTGGCCAATGTCGTATGGCATATTTGGCAAAGCTCTTAGCTGCATGGATTTGATCATATCTAACTGATAGACACCAAAGAGTTAATACAGCAAAATGCCTTTCGGTTGCACTCCGCTGAGTAATTATTGACAGGAAGTTCTCGCTTAATCGGTTATTCCTCGACCGACTTGTGGTTTGGTGTGTGTGAAAGCAGCAACGTCAACGATGTTTGCGGGTGGGTACGCGTGCCTCTGTACAAATCCAACAGGCTGTTTAATATGTGAATTTTTTTTACAATTTGAACATTTCGCCGACCCAAAATTGAGGGGTGTCAGGTTTGGGTGGATTTTTCTGAAAAATTAGGTATGAGAATTTCACGAGTTTTCCACAGCACTTGTGTTAATGGAGGTTAAATATGCTGTGAAATTTTCAAGAATATCGTAAGACAAATTTTGCAGGAAATAAAGGAAACGTTATAATGGCCACCTATGTAAAATTTAAATGTGGTCTTACCCCAAAAGCTGAAGATACAGCGGCGCGGCAGGGAATAATTTCCACTACACCATTTGGTTCGGCAGTGAAGGTTTTTGTGCCCCCCCCCAGACTCGCTTTCTGGATCCGTCCTTGACCATCTAACGACATCAGCTCAAATTACGTACGTCTAATGTGTATCCTAAATTCCCAATATACTTACACATAGTTCATTCTGACACTGTTCTCGTAGCAGTGACCTTAACTTAATGTTATACGGACAAAGGCCTACAAACAGCCCTGACCTTTCTTAATCTACGGGCCATCTTTGATGATCATTGTTCACAACATTCTTATTAAACGCTGGCCAATGTCGTATGGCATATTTGGCAAAGCTCTTAGCTGCATGGATTTGATCATATCTAACTGATAGACACCAAAGAGTTAATACAGCAAAATGCCTTTCGGTTGCACTCCGCTGAGTAATTATTGACAGGAAGTTCTCGCTTAATCGGTTATTCCTCGACCGACTTGTGGTTTGGTGTGTGTGAAAGCAGCAACGTCAACGATGTTTGCGGGTGGGTACGCGTGCCTCTGTACAAATCCAACAGGCTGTTTAATATGTGAATTTTTTTTGCAATTTGAACATTTCGCCGACGCCACTTTCAATTTGAGAACAGGCTTTTTGCAAGCGATATTGCTTGCAGTAGACCCCTATACCGTGAACATATTTATTCCAGTAGGCCAAATAAGAATAATATACAAAATAAATGTTAATACTCTAGGAACGGACGTTGCACCTGTAAAGATAGCTGCAGATATATCAGAATTTCTCATTATAGGTACACAGAAACCGCGAGACAAACTTGAGTGTTTTCTTCACACTCATCCTTAGCCAGAGATTCACTCTAGCAGCCTCAGCACATAATTTAGCAGTTATGGTTGGCACCAATTTTTGTTATTTTAGAAAAACATGTCGTTGTTACTTTTGTCACAATCGTGACCTTCCCCGTATATTTGCCGGAATATTATATTACAAAAAAAAAAATATTTTCTTTTTGGTGGAGGGGCTGGAGATAGGATTAGCCCACCCCAATATGTAGGGAAAGAGGGGTGCATTTAGGGGGTGCAATTAGAGGTTTTTGGAGAGTCGCCAGGGGGTGCAATTTGAGGTTTTTTGTTGGACCTCGATCAAGCGAATATTCACCACGTCATCCCCAGACAACGGATGTACAATAGCGTGCGTGTATGCAATCGTGAATGCGTGCACGCGTGACATAGCCACTTACACAAACGCACACACATGTACACACAAACAAACGCACGCACGCACATATACACGCGCGCGCGCACGCATACAGACAGATAGACACGCACACACACAAACGCACGCACGAATGCAGTTCAATGCACACACACGCAAGTCCGCATCAACGAAGCTTTCTATATTTTACAAATGACAGTTTTATGCACCGACGTATTTCTGACGTCAGAGATTCTCAGTTAATTTATACAGAATGTATATTCGTTTGGTAAGGACGATTTCTTATTAAATATTTGGAATTTACATCGACTGCTTAAAGGAAGATGTGGGTCTAGAGCCGGTATAGCTGAAGGCGGCAATGATAGACAGAGGAATTAGGAGACGGGTGGTTGAAGCCAGTAATGTTCGATCCCCAGTAACAGACATGAGTGAGTGAATTTTAGTTACATAGTTGTGTGTATTACTCGACCTGTCCTGCCAAACCGTTTGCCGGTAAAACTTTACAAGATCGGTAAATACACAACATTCCATCGACGGTTTTGATTTGTTACGACGCAAGCAAAGCAGGTTGATTCCCGTCTCTGTAGTCGACACCTTCAACTATTGCAATGGTTGTGGGAAACACGTACAGCTTTCACACCGACCAAGCTCTTGAAAACATGCAACACACTTTACACTCAAATAACGACTTTACACTCAAACATGTACACTCAGTCCGCCACGCTCTGGTAAACAACGGTGCGCGTTAGGGACCGTCTTAACCAAGTAGTGTTAACTGATACCAGAACCAAATGCATCACTACGCGTATTCCAATACAAGATTGTAATATTATCACCATTATTCCCAGTGAGAATATTCGACCATCTCTTCTGGATCGATATGACGATGCTCTACGCCTGAGCTCGTGCCATGTACCGTGCAGATCCATCCAAATAACTTGAAACTGTGGAAAAATAAGAAGTTATTTTAGGAATATAATATGCTTACCTGCTGTGATACCAAGTAGCAGTAACAACACCAGCAGACGGCGTAAAAGCCCCGCCACACCGGTGCAATCAGACATCCTTGGATGTGGAGAGACGATACGTGATATCAACCCGGCTGTATTCGCTTCTGTCGCGAAGCAGAATGACCCGGCGATACCACGGTGCGCCATATAATATATACCCTCGCTGTCAAGCCGTCCATTGTGTTACTTTTCTAAAGGAGTCGTGCGGCGTTGGAACGACCGCGTTTCGCGATGTTTATACTCGTGGTTAATTCGAGAGATTACTAATTAATAATAACAGGATTTGACCCACATAGCCGTGAAAGATAATTAATTAATGATAATCGACCGGCAATCATAGCTGTCTTCTTAACAGTATTACACGCTATGCAGAAAACAAGTCGTACGGGTTTTGCAAACGTCGAAATATGACCGTACATTTATGCGGCAGACTAACAGAATATGATATGCTAAGCGTGTCTGCACGCACGTAAGAATGCACATATTTGTCAACGAGACTGTTTTTGGGGGGACGTACTTGACTCAGTGGCATAAAAATTCTATCTAGACAGCTACGCTTTGTCTTGCCCCACTTCTACGAGGGGGCTAGAGAGAGCAGCCACCCACTTGTTTCCCATGCTGAAATGTACTGTTGCCGCAGGATAAGACAACATCCCAAAGGGGTACCACTAAATAAAATGCAGACGACATTTTTGAAAATAAAAATGCTATTCTTCGTTACAAACAATGTCACAGGTAAATAAACATATTGCACCAACATCGTCAACGAGAGGCATTTCTACCTTCCTACACAGAAGCAACGGACCCAAGGCTATCTCCCGCATCACGGATATCTCGCCCCCCATCCTAAACAAGTTATAAAAAAATAAGAAGAAATACTTTCCTAAAGGCAGTTTAACATGTTCACACACATTGTAGCATATGTGTTGTAAATATTCTAATCAAGTTATATAAACACCTATTCCAGCAACAGGAACTACCATAAACACACTGTAGTACACACATACACGTATCACTTTACTACTCGCGTGAACAAGCAAACATTAACAGTAGCACACATGAACACACATGCATACATGCAGAGTCAGATACTGTAGTTATACATGCATACGTCTAAACAGGATTGAACAATGATGCGTCAATTCAATACAACAAAATATATAGAAGATAGAAAATGACTAAACCCCAAGGTGGCTCCTGCGATTATTTGTTAGGTTTAGTAGGTGTCTCTCTCTCTCTCTCTCTCTCTCTCTCTCTCTCTCTCTCTCTCTCTCTCTCTCTCTCTCTCTCTCTCTCTCTCTCTCTCTCTCTCTCTCTCTCTCGCTCTCGCTCTCGCTCTCGCTCTCTCTCTCTCTCCCCATATAGTATGCTGTACATTATATTGGGAAAATAAGTAAACCTATATGTAAGTCTGTCTGTCTGTCTGCCTGTCTGCCTGTATGAGTATATGTCTGTCTGTCTGTCTGTCTGTCTGTCTGTCTGCCTGTCTGCCTGTATGAGTACATGTCTGTCTGTCTGTCTGTATGTCTGTCTGTCTGTCTGTCTGTCTGTCTGTCTGTCTGTCTGTCTGTCTGTCTGTCAGTCTGTATGTCTGTCTGTCTGTCTGCATGTATGTCAGTCAGTCAGTCAGTCTGTCTGTATGTCTGTCTGTCTGTCTGTCTGTCTGTCTGTCTGTCTGTATGTCTGTATGCCTGTTTGTATGTATGTATGCCTGTTTGTATGTCTGTCTGTCTGTATGCCTGTTTGTATGTCTGTCTGTCTGTCTGTCTGTCTGTCTGTCTGTCTGTCTGTCTGTCTGTCTGTCTGTCTGTCTGTCTGTCTGTATGTATGTATGCATGTCTGTATGTCTGTATGTATGTATGTATGTACGTATGTATGAATGTACGTATGTATGTATGTATGTATGTATGTATGTATGTCTGTCTGTCTGTCTGTCTGTCTGTCTGTCTGTCTGTCTGTGTGTCTGTCTGTCTGTCTGTCTGTCTGTCTGTCTGTATGTCTGTCTGTCTGTCTGTCTAACTTCATGAAGGCACACTTTTGAATTAATCAGTAGCTCAGCTTGGTAACAGAGGGTGGAAGATAGCCAGAATGAGGGAAGATATTGCAGGATATCTTCCCTAGGGAGGTAAGATAGACTATAACTACAGTACTTTCATGCATTTTGCCTATCAATCTGAGCTCCTTGACGTATCCTCCCATCTGTTGACAACCTGAATACTACTGATCAATTTTCAGATTGATTAACGCTTTTGTTTTATGGGCCTCTGAGCTTGGCTTCAGGTTATTTAGGCGCAAAGGAAGTTACGTTATTATTATTGCTAGCAACACCTGACGAGATACCTTGATAGTTGACAGTCGTGGTAGTGATATATTACCAAATGTTAGAAAACAGCATCGTTAAATAAACCCCATAATGCGCTCGCAGATACTCTTTGTTTGTTCAAAATTGTGAAGATCGGAGAGAATGCGAAGTTCACGCCCATCGATAGGTCCTAGTCGTGATAGTGTAGAAGTGTCAAATGATATTCGTATTGCTATGCTATTGGCACGATGGTAGACGTAAGTATTAGTGTGTCAGCATCTACCCCATGTTGCCTAGTCCAAGACGCAGGGGCCGTTTTCCCGAAGTATTTGCCGCGCGTGCGTGGTTCGCGTGATTGTTAAGAGTTACTGTTTACGTATTACGCGCACATTACGTTTTATGTTTTACCCCATAAAGAAATCTTGACATATATGGGGTATTTTGAAAATATTTCTTACGTCCTATTGCAGGAGTTGTAGATTAATCCCTGAAAGTTTGGCGCTTGACGTTTAAGCTTAAGATTATTATAAGCTATATATATAGTTATATTGCCATAAGTAGATTATTATTATAAGTACATTATTATTATCGCAATGGTGGCAGAAATTGTGAATCCAGAACCAATTCAACAGCTAGATTGCTCGAACCTCAAATAAGTGAAGCTTGGTCAGCATAGTCAAAAATGACGTTAGTCCTAACCCGAGGCACAGGTCGAGTGGAGATAATCAGCGTGTGTAGTGTGTCTTGCGTGTAGCGCAAACTGCCTGACTCATGCATTGTTGTGGCGTGAGTCATACAAACACTTGTGCCCGGTACAGCCAGTCGCGGTGTCGTGGGCATTGTTCTCTCAGTCAATCAGTGGAACCGCGTGATCGAGCAGGCATCAGCAGAATGGACAAATCGTGACTTTGGTTACTATATTTACATTATTGTCTCATGCAGTGGTGTTCACAGGATAAGCAAGAAAATTTGATTATCCAAAAATATGTAAGTGGTCTTTACCCCGAAGCTGATTGCTTACTTCAGCAGATTCAGAAGAAACGACAGATTAATTACTAAATAGAAGGAGAGGAGAGGGAGAACGGGGGGGGGGGTGAGAGTTGGAGAGGGAATGGGAGAGCAGGAGGGAACGGGAGAGGGATATGGAGATTGAGAGGGTTTGGGAGAGGGACAAATAGCGTTAAATATATTAAATAATCAGCACTTCAATCGTGTTAAAGGCTTATTATCACCGTATCCTTTATTTAGCACATCTCCTATAAACAATGTGTTATCTGTAGGTGAATCTATATAACTACAAAGTCGCCAACGCACTCGCAACCTAAACGCACCGTGCATGTTCCGCTTATTAACAACGACTATAGTGAGGGTCGTTAATGTCAGCAAGTGCCGTAAATTTTCACATCTGGACAAAAGCATGAAATTTGGCACACCTTGATACCATACTATTTCAGAATTTTGATGGAAGCAACCTGAGATTTTGATGCTTCTGCCATTTTGTGCAAAATCCAAAATAATGGCCGCTACCCGAAATCGAAAATTGCCAGATCTATGGAACCTGTGCTCCGATTTAGATAATCTTAGTGTCGTTTCTAGGGATTTTTGGGGTGCTGAAGTGATTGGTGAACTTTTTGAATCGATTTAGGGTCAAGGTCACATGCTAGAAGTCAATGACAGGGTCTAATAGTCACCAAAACACGAGTAAACACCCAGCTGTGTGTCCTCACTACCAGATCATAGGTAATTGGTGTCCATTGTGGGGTTTACATACACCTTGGGTGGATTGATAAAGATTTATTTTAAATTGGGGGTTATGGTCACACATTTCGATGGTCAATACCAAGGTGCAATGACATCCTTGTATCCACAGGCATGGCGATCATAATCTCTAAGTGTATCATTGGTTTTTTTGGTACCCAAAGTTATTTATGAGTTATCGTCAATCAATTGGATCCAAAGTCATGTGTTGGGTTGAGCTCAAATTCAATTATGGAGGCAATATATATATTATGCGCTTACTGGCATTAGTTAACATCGTAATCGCAAGAGAGCGCCTCAAGCGACAAGCGCAATGCATCCTGGTATTATGGCAGTGTATGTATTTGTGTTTACGGTTTTGAAACAATATCGTTTTATCATATGAAGCATCATAGTATTACTTCTATGTTTTATATAGTTTGCAGTATAAGTATTTAATAATCGGTACATGCTACTTAGTAAGCAACATTAATGGATAGTTTAACTGAATTAGAATCAAATAGTCGACCGATGGCGATGCAAATTACACGCCGGCGTTCGGTTAGCGGCTGCGTTGATACAAACTGTTCATCACGTACGCCTGGTCCACAATCCTGCAATTAGCAGCACATAAAAATGCTGGATTATAAACGTGGGTTGTATCTCAACAGAAACACGAATGATTGGTGTCCCAATACATATTGACAAAAATTATTATATTTATTTACAAAGGTGTCCCAAAACATTATGGTACAGAATTTTGTTAGATTTTAGGGTGTCCCAAAACAGGGTAAATACGGTAATATAACCCGTGTTTGTTGCAGGAGTTGAGTGTTGTGTTCGGAGTAGAGTGATGTGTCCAGAGTGTGAGTCATAATCAGAGTGACGTTCCTGTAGTCTGCAACACAAGGAACAACATGGATACAACGGATGACATTAAATCATTTCAAGGGTCTTTATGTTGTAATGATTTAATGTCATCCGCCAAAGCCTCAAAAAGGAAGGTCAGCCAGTCAGCCGCGACACCATTCAGCGTATGACACTCTAGAGAAGGACATCACAGATTTTGAGTCAATCGATGCATTGCCAGATGGTATTAGACTTACATGTTTGAATGATGGAAGTGGTATTGCCAAAACTCTGCTTCCAAATAATGCAGTCTATCATAAATTCTTTCGATCAAATTGCAATGATAATGTGTTCAAAAGAGAGAGTTGCAAGACGGTATCTCAATCGCAAACTCCACCTAGTCCGAAAAAGGCTCGCTCTAGTTTCAATGCCAGCTGTGATCGTGAAGTGCCAGCATCTGCCATGAGTGGGGGAAAGGAGGAGCTTCATAAAACAAAAAACTAACGATATGGATAAACATTGAGATATTGTGCTCAAGAAGCCGGTGACTGGGAGTTATATGCTACGCTGCAGACGTGATCAGATGCACATGCATGTGATGTGTATAATCATAGTTTGTGCTTAACCAAGCTTAGAAACGCTGCTAGATTTAGATATCACCCCTGAGATCTAAATCTGCGTCCCAAAAGCCACATGCTCCATGGATGACTCCTGAAATTCTACAAACAGTGTCACTACTGCAACAGACAAATGGCCAAAGCTAAATCAAATTATTACACAAACATGGTCTCGAGTAACTCTGATAACCCACGTCAGCTATGGAACTGCATAAATCATATTTTACACATACGGCCGCCTCCATCTCTACCTAGTCATGTGTTAGTCAAATCTCTGTGTGACTCGTTTTCTAGTCATTTCAAAGATAAGATAAGTCTTATACGTTCTGCTTTTCCATGTCACACTTTAAGCACTATAAATGTGGACTCCCCACAAGTAAATTCTCCACTTGTATTGTTTGAGCCAGCCACAGTTGATGAAGTGAGAAAAATAATAATGTCCTCCCCAAATAAGTCATGCGATCTCGATCCATTACCAACCATACTACTAAAAGCATGTCTTGACTCTTTACTTGGTACAATAACGAATATCATAAATGTATCACTGAGTTCGGGTAAATTCCCAGATGATTTTAAACACGCACTTGTAAATCCTGTTCTCGAGAAGACTTCTCTGCCAAAAGATGATCTCAAAAATTATAGGCCAATTTCTAATCTTAGCTTTATTTCTAAGACACTTGAGAAAGTCGTAGCAAGCCGTCTAAGGTGTCATATCAGCTCAATTTGTTTATCCAGTGTGCTCCAATCAGCATACAAACAATTTCATTCTACAGAGACTGCTCTCCTAAACGTACACAATGATGTTATATTAAACATTGATAAAGGCAAAGTAACTGCACTTACCTTGCTTGATCTGTCTGCCGCCTTTGATACCATTGATCACAACACTCTTGTCAAACGTTTATCAATGTGGTATGGCATATCTGGCACAGCTCTGACCTGGTTTTCTTCATATCTAACCAATAGACATCAATGTATACAGATAGATAATTACTCTTCAACCTCACTCCCCACTTCATGTGGCATTCCCGAGGGTTCCGTTATTGGGCCTTTGCTTTTCACTCTCTACACTACGCCACTCAGCTGTGTAATCCAAAGTCATAACTTGGATCATCACCTTTATGCAGATGACACACAGATCTACATTTCCTTGGCCACGCCCGATACAAGTCACTCTCTAAACCGACTCAACGATTGTCTCCAAGATGTTTTCTCATGGATGACCGATAGCAAATTAAAGTTAAATGCAGACAAAACTGAATCCCTCATCATGCATCCTGAGTCCAAATATCACACCAGCAGCATCAGTACGGAATCTAGGAGTGACCTTTGATTGCGACTTCAATTTCAGACAACACATATCCCAAACGTGCCGTTGCTGTTTTTATCATATCCGTGATCTTCGCCGCATTCGCCGACATATGTCGCTTTCTGTCGCTAAGACTATCGCAACAGCTCTTGTTAGCAGCAGATTAGATTATTGCAATTCCCTCCTTCATAATATTGCTATCAAGGATATTGCAAAACTACAACGCGTCCAAAATTGTTTAGCAAGGGTAGTCACACAATCTCCTCGATTCTCCCGCTCAGTGCCACTTCTAAAATCACTGCATTGGCTCCCCGTGCGATATCGCATTATGTTTAAGATCTGCACAATCACCTACCAAGCCCTTTCATCCAAACAACCTAGTTATTTATACTCAATGCTCACACCAACTAGACAAGCCAGACAACTTCGGTCGTCTAGTTCGAAGTTGCTATCTGTTCCTAGAGTTAAGACAAAGGCTGGAACTCGAGCTTTTTCAGTTGCCGCGCCAACTATATGGAATTCGCTTCCCGTTAATGTTAAATCAGCAGAAAATATTGTTACATTTCGTCGTCATCTCAAAACCTATCTTTTCAATATCGCCTATCCTCCCTAGCTTCCTAGAACATCCATCCATTTGTTGACGACTTTCGCCTATCACACGAGTACGAGAATGCTTAACCCTTTGGTTTTGGTGCGCCACTGAGCTCGGATTGTCTGAGGATATTGGCGCGTAAGAAGTTATTTATTATTATTATTAGATCTGCAGCTAGGGCAAAGGTGTATTCTAGTGGTAAGGATTCACGTGATTCCTTTGATGAATTGGTGATGGCTCAATTAGCGGCATATGTTGTTGCATCAAAACGTGTGTTGCCTGTAAATCACCTTGCGGGTATGTAACGTGAACAGAGGAAAGAACTGGATAAGTCAGTCACCACGAAGATCCATTTACAGAGATTCGCGGAACACTTGGTGACAAAGGCTCCCGGTGAGCTGACGGTAGAAGAAGAAGGTCCAGGAGGCGGACATATGACATTCATTGCACACAAGCGAACTGTCAGTAAAGCTCTGAAATCGGATTATGAACATAATAGGCAAGATGCTCGCAGCATCACCAAAGCAGCTCTTATTACCAGAGACAGTATTGTTGCATCATCTCAGGTAACATTCAATGGACATTTCGAGACACACTGCTTACAATCACCCGTCCCTGAAGCGATGTTGACGTTCATGAAACTGGTACTCCAAGGACCGGCCTCCTTGGGCGCCGGTCCTGAAGGTGTCAACAACAAACAGAGGTCGAACGTCGCATGCACGCTCTCTCACCTGATAATGAGTTTGTGATTGAGGCGGTTGAAGGACAACTGACGGATGGGTCTGGATTTTCGTATGTCATCAGTGAGGCCGGGGTCTTGACATCTGGTCGTTCAGAAGCTGTCTCCTCGCCAGCTCCCGACCATCATCTCAAGCGGACGAGGTATGTTCACCAGGTGTTCTTACTCGCTGGCAGCATCTTGAAGCTTGAAGCTTTCGAGGTCCATCAAGCATCAGACGGTCTGTGTCAGAAGGAGAGTTGGGATGTTGCAATGAGGAGTTCATCTCAGCAGTTCGCTTTCTGGTCTCTGGTGCTGGATCTGGAGATGCTGCAATGTCGCTTCGTACGTTTTCTCAGAGAGGGTGATTTTGACCTATATGTGCAGGTTATCGATGAACTCTGTGGGTGGTTGTTCATCTTTGACCAGACCCATTACTCACGGTGGTTGCCAGTTCACGTGAAGGACATGGCTGAGCTGGAGCAGAAGGACCCTAATGTCCTAGAAGAGTTCCGCAAAGGCAACTTTGTCATGCAAAAGAGTGAAGAGTGAGAAGAAGTTTTCGCTCATCCCCAAGGACCATATCCACGAACAAACAACCAAGCTCTGTAAAAGCACTTCAGGAGTTGCCAACCTCTTTGATATGCCATATACAATGGATGAGCATATGATGGCACTAAATGAGAAGCTGCAACCACTCGCTGCCTTCGAGGATGCTGCTGATATCGGTGCAACTGCGCAACATCTCGGTCATCACGAAGAGGGTCACAGCCTGCAAATGACATTCGCCAAGGATGTCCTCTCAGTTCTCAATGTTCTACGACCGAAAAACCCTTTCTTGCCACAAAATGGTCCACATTTGGTCACGCTCCATACTCGAGAGGTCATGCCATCTGCAATCGAAGAGGCGCTCTGCAATGCATACGAAAGAGGCAAGGATCTCCATGAAGCCTTCGTTAGTGAGTGCCTGGGGAAAGGAAAAAGTTTCCATCACAGACACCATCAAGAGGTCAGCTCTCCAGATGTTTGCAAGACGTACAGATGAAAAAAAGAACAGGAACAAAGTCAGTGCAGTGAAAAAAGATATCTCACTGGTGTATCATCTTTTCCTGTCGCTACAGTCCCGGCCAGATTTCGACTTGGACAATTTCTTCAAGTTCGAAAACCAGAGAGAACCACCATCTTTGTCTGACCAGGGAAAACTCAGGTCCGGCACACAATCTGATATCCTGCACTCTCTGACTATCCCAAAGCTCACACCTTCAGATGATGTTATGGTGGAGGTGTTGGATGTCCCAGCAGTGGTTTACTCCAACCAATATGTTGTGCGTCATTTCATGCCCTCCATTACCAGCTCTCTCTCAAGTTCAACACCGCGACTCGTCAACATATGGGACACCTATCCTGATGACAACCTCAAAGCCCAGACTCAAGCTAAACGAGGTACCCTTGGCGTGACAACCATCATCGAAGGCTCTACACCTCTCTCTCGTGACTAGAACAAGTTCCTGGCAAATTAAGAAAACAGGGTCCAGCTGTTTAGGTTCCTTTCAAAAGCTGTTATCGAGGCATCGTCTCAGCTCACCAATGTTATGGTTTGCTCCACATATGACAATCACCAGGAGGCCGATAGCAGGACATTTCTGCATCTCTCTCATGCCGCACAACAAGGTCACTCAAAGGCTTTCATCCGCACAGTCGACAGCGATATTGTCATCATTGCTGTTGGCCAATTTGGCAGCCTTGGTTTGATGGAGTTGTGGGTAGGCTTTGGAATTGGAAAAGCCTTTCAGCACATCCCCGTTCATGCAATCACCCAAATACTTGGTCGTGGGAAGTCGCTCACGCTTCCACTGTTCCATTCTTTCGCCGGGTGTGTTATGACGTCATCTTTCCTAGGCATCGGTAAGAAAACTGCATGGGCAGCATCTCAGGTATACCCAGACGTTACTGAAACACTACTTGCTCTTTCCGACGACCCTGTACTCCTGACACTCGACTCCATCCATACGGTACGCCTTGAACGCAGGACTGTTGTCATGTACAGCAAGAGCAGTGGGTGCTCAAGGGTGAATGATGCCAGACGTCAACTCTTCACGCATGGTACTCAGACGCTCAACAACATCCATCCACATAGGAAGCCCTGCTCCAGCATGCAAGAGGAGCTCTTCGCCAGGCGGGTTATATCTGGAGACACCAATATGTTCCAGATGCTTCAGCGTGGGGTTGGGTGCAAGACGTGAAAACGAAAGTTTGGGCTCCATTCTGGACAGTGCAAGCCGACGCAAACAAAGCGTGTGCCCTCCTTCACCACTGTAGGTGTGGAAAAGCCTGCAGAGAAAACTGCAAATGTGCCAGGGCAAATGCACTATTCGTTGTCACTGTGAAGGTGGATGCATCAACAACGATGGACTGTAAACAATAAGAGATTTCATGTATACAAAACGTCTTGATGGCGAGAAGGATTTTGATGCGATCCTACAAGTTGATTGCCTGTAATTAGTACGTACATGTGTAACTGGTGGTGCCTAAGCCATATGTCATGGTTTTAAGGGTATTCCTTTCACTGATTTGAAATAAACTTGATGTTTTCCTCTACAATAGATTTATATTATATTTTAAATTTTCTACAACCAATATCATGCTGTGATATCCACTGCCTATACCATATTCCGTGAAAGACCCAATGCCACATACACGTAGCTTTGATAAACAGCAAAGTTATGAAACCATACTGACCTTCATCCTGACTATATGACCTTGACACCAATATAGATGGAACGATCTCATCGATGGACTAAGGATACGTGAAGACCCCATGAAAGACATCAAGATAATAATAATTGTACTGGAGGATACCAGAGATAAATAAGAGAAACTATTAAGAAACATCACATTGACCCATAACATGTGACCTTGATCCTAAATCGATTCAAAAACTTCACCAATCACTTCAGCACTCACCCAAACCAAAGAAACGACACTAAGATCATCCAAATCGGAGCACAGGTTCCAAAGATCTGGCAATTTTCGATTTCGGGTGGCGGCCATTTTGAGTTTTGCACAAAATGGCAGAAGCATCAAAATCTCAGGTTGCTTCCATCAAAATTCTGAAATAGTATGCTATCAAGGTCATGTGTGCCAAATTTCATGATTTTGTCCAGATGTGAAAATGTATTATTTTAAGTCCTTCACTACTAGTAGTTGATATCTAAACATCACATTGGTTACAGGGAATATCTAGGCTAAACATCACATATCATAATAACACTGACAAAAATAAATCGAACACAAATGTAGCAATATTATGATGTAGGGTGGTTAGACGCTAGCATATGCATAGTTTACACTGGATTTAACATGTTTATTTTCGCACAAAGGGGTAACTTCCCACCATAGTAAATCGCCAGATATATACCGGGCGTATTTGTGCGAGGCAAATAGGTCACACACATCGAAGAATGTCACACACAAATATTCAGTAAGTCTTTGTAAACATTTTTTTAAAAGCTTCAACATTGAATAGGCTTAGTTTAGTCTCAAGGACAAATCCAGACCATGAAAAAGGTTGCCCATGGATGTTCCCCGAAAAGACACAAGTTGGTAGGATAACGTACGCACGCAAGCACGCACGCACGCTCAATGCACACATGTACGCACACTCACTCACTCACTCACTCACTCACTCACTCACTCACTCACTCACACAGACACACGTACGCACGAGTACGAACAAACACGTACGCAAACACACACGCGCGCACAGACAAACACACACACACACGCACATAAACACGTAAACACATGCATTCACACCCTTGCGTGCGCACACACAAACACACACACTGGCATATGCGCGCACAAACACACGCATACACGCTCGCATACGCACGCACGCACACACACACACACACATTGTAGTTTGGTGGGGTACGGTGACGTAGAGTTCAGAACGTCGACCTGTCAATCGAGAGATCCCGGTTTCTAATCCTCTTACCGTTCATTCAGCTGTATGGATGAGTACATGGCTATGGGCAGTGGTGGCTACGTGTGTACAAAGTCTTCGGGCACTATTTGCAAGTGTTGCTGAATGGTTCCCGGAGAAATCGAGATCGTGTTTGGTCTGAATAGGTACGGCGCTTTGAACAGTCCTCAGGTCTGGATACCGCGCTATATTGACTTTAAGTTTAGTTCCCTTCTTATATAACGTCATCCATTCAACAAAGGTACTACGGCCTTATAAGCGGGTGGCCTTTTGTGATGGGTAATTACACATTAGGAAGATAAGGTAAGACATGACTGCTTACTTATCGTCTTCGTGCTGTGCAGGGGCGTATCACCATAGGGGCAACTGGGGCACGTGCACCCGGGCTCCGAGCTCCTCACACACGTGAGAAAAAACGTCAGGAGCCCAGAACCCTCGATGGCCCCATTCAAGTGAGAACAAAATCCAAGGCCCCTACCTCCCAGCGGCTTCACCAGGGAAGATATTACAGGATATCTTCTCTAGGGAGGTAAGATACACGGTAAATATAGTACTTTCATACATCTTGCGTATCCACCTTAGCTCCCTGGCGTATCCTCCCATCTGTTGACAACCTGAATACTACTGATCAATTTTCAGATTGACTATTACGGATGATCTTTCTGATCGATGATGATATTAATAGGCAACGTACAACTTTCTACGTCCATTATATAGCGAACGTTTAATATGTGTTCCTTAGAGGTGAAACTCACAGTGTTTTGTTCATATTGCTATCCTATGTATGTGGAACAACTCAAGTGGAATTACAAGAAATCCACTATAAATAGATTACATTATCATAATATGTTAAAGCTGTTTCTTGGTATGTCCAAATATGAAACTACCAGCTTCCTGTGCACTCTGTTTGATATACAAGCTACCAATCTGTAATTAGTAACATGGTATATATATTTATGTGTAGACTTGATAGTTCTGTTAACTATATTATAAAGGATATACTAGCTACCAGTTTGAGATTTACTTCCAGGATACGTATACACTGGAACAAACTATTATATCTGAATATTTGACAGAAACAACTCTATAAAATGTATACGACAGCATGTAAGAATGTATTATGTTATTATGTCTGCCTGACACCATCATTTGGACCTCAGTTGCACATGTACTATGTCACAAGCAGGTGCCCTGTTGAGTCTGGATTAAAGCTGTTGAATTGAATTGAATTGAATTGACTAACCCTCTTGTTTTACGCGCCTCTGAGCTAACTTTCGTTATTATTATATGCTAGCAAAACGTGACGGAATGCCATGATAGTTGACTGTCGTGGTAATAATAAATTACCAAATGTTAGAAAACAGCATCGTTAAATAAACCCTATAACGCGCTCGCAGATACTCGTTGTTTGTTCAAATTACGATGGTCGGGTAGAATATAAAGTTCACGTCCATCGACAGGCCATAGTCGTGATAGCGTAGAATTTTCAAATCACATTCGTATTGCTATGCTATTGGCACGAGGGTGGACGTAAGCATTAGTGTGTCTGCATCTACTCCATGTTGCCTAATCCATGACGCAGGGGCCGTTTTCCCGAAGTGTTTGCCGCGCGTGCGTGGTTCGTGCGACTGTTAAGTTACGGTTTACGTATTACGCGCACATTACGTCTTACGTTCCGAACAACGGATTAACCCCATAAAAGAATCTTGACATATATGGGGTATTTTGAAAGGATATAGGTCTTACGTCCTATTGCAGGAGTGTCCCTGACAGTTTGGCGATTGAGTTTTAAGCCGTCTAAAAGGAAAACATCAAACACACCCGCATACACACGCTAGCCCAATTGTAAGTAGATTATTATAATTATTATTATCGCAATGGTGGCAGAAATTGTGAATCCATGCAGAACCAATTCGACAGCTAGATTGCGTGAATCTCAAATAAGTGAAGCTCGGTCAGCATATTTAAAAATGACGTCAGTCCGTTCCCGAGGCACCGAGTGCAGATAATCAGCGTGTGTAGTGTGTCTTGCATATAGTGCAAACTGCCTGAGTCATGCATTGTTGTTGTGCCCAGTCGCGGTGTCGTGGGCATTGTTCTCTCAGTCAATCAGTGGAACTTTGCGATCAACCAGGCATCAGCAGAATGGACAAATCGTGACTTTGGTCACTATATTTACATTATTGTCTCATGTAGTGGTGCTCACAGGATAAGCAAGAAAACTGGAATACCAAAAATATGTAAGTGGTCTTTACCCCGATGATGCTTGCTTACTTCAGCAGATTCAGAAGAAACGACAGATTAATTAGTAAATAGAAGGAGATGAGAGGGAGACTGGGAGGAGTGTGAGTTGGAGAGGGAACAATCCATGTCTAAATCTTCTATTTTTCGTGGCCTCGGGCCAGTATGCCATCAGAATTGTTATTAGACACCTGTTGCATTCTCGCAAACCAGGGGTGTTTGCCATGCAAAACTAGCCCTGGTTGATCCCCTACGCGAAGTGCGGAAGTTAGCTGAGACAAACTAGTAATTGACTTCGCCAGTCGCGACTGCATCACCCCCGTGAGAACAGCACAAATACTCGCCCCAATTTGAAGCCGGATGAACGACTTCTGGGAATCCACTATATAATGACCCATTCGCCCATTAGCACGAGCAGCTGAGCGGTATTGTGTATTCGAATAATTGCTTCTATTTCCTAAACATTGCATGTAGCACGAACCACGGTTGGTTGAAATTAGTTTTATTATGACCACCTGACCTGCCGAGATCCACTTATCTAGTGAGCGATTTCATAGGTTGAGCTTAAATTCAGGGTTTCGCAAAGCGATCAGCCAGGGGGTGAAATGTCACAGTCGCTAGAGAAGCTGAAGAAAAGATACGGCGGCACGGTGGCGCGGCGGCGAAAAAGTTTCAACAGCACCCCCCCCGTCTTCGGATGTCATTCGGACAGCGGAGTGGTGCTGATGAAAAGCTCCGGCAGCTCCCCAATGTGAATTTCGTTCCCGCGACTGTATATATTCTGAGTTTGGTATTTCGCGTGTACACTCCCAGATAACATTTCCAATTCGGGCTAATATTGACCCAATGTATGTTGTTATATTGGGTCAATGTTGGCCCAAGATTAAGAAGTCAACGGGCCAATGTTGGCCCAACACGGCGAGCTGGGAACATAAGGCCCCTCTGCGTATCAAAACTACATTAATAGCATGCTTGACGTCGAGTGTAACGAAGAAAGGTCAATCCCCAAGAAATTTTGGTCATACGTCAACAATCTAAGAAACGACTTTGTTGGTATACCATCACTGAAAGACCACAATAATCATCTGGTTTTGTATAGTAAGGGGAAAGCAGGTATACTGTCAAAGCAATACCAAACTGTCTTCACAAAGGAAGATCTTGTCAACATTCCAATCATGCCTCAGTCACCGTATTCCGCAATGCTGGGAATCACAGTCATGGTACATGGAGTACGCAAGCTGTTACTCAGACTGAAGCCCGCCAAAGCGCATGGCCATGACGCAATCCCAAACAAAATTCTAACGGAGACAGCTTATCAAATTGCATCTTGCCTAGCTAGAATATGCCAACAATCCATCGACACGGGTGAGGTCCTCCTTGACTGGAAACATGGTAATATATCAGCAGTATTCAAAAAGGGTGACACATCAGTCGCAGCAAACTATAGGCCAGTATCCCTCACATCAGTATGCTGCAAACTATTTTAACATATTATCTACAGCAACATAATGGGACACCTGGACTCTAATAACATCATCGTAGAGTACCAGCATGGATTCAGGAATAAACATTCATGTGAGACACAATTAATTGGTTCCACAGAAGACATTGCAAAGAATATAGATAATGGCCACCAAACTGATCTCCTAATACTGGACTTTCCTAAGACATTTGACACCGTGCCCCGTGCACGCCTTATGGGAAAACTGCAGTATTACGGGGTCAGTGATGGAGTCACCAACTGGATTTCAAATTGGCTAATTCTGACAGAAAGCAGAATGTAGTAGTAGATGGCGAGTCGTCAGAAGTAACAGTCGAGTCTGGGGCACCACAGGGCACTGTACTGGGCCCACTTTTTTATTATATGTCAATGATATAGGAGAGGAGATCACCTCTAACATCCGGCTTTTTGCCGACGATTATATTTTATACAGGTGTATCAATAACAGTAATGACGCAGAAGCCCTCCAGTCCGACCTGCAGAGGCTGGTGGACTGGTCTGCAACTGTCAGATGCATTTTAATATCAATAAATGCTCAGTTATGCACATCACCAAGAAGAGAACTATCCACCGGTCTCAGTATACCATCAATGGAGACAGCCTGGGAATTGTACACCACCACCCGTACCAAGGTGTGGAGTTCTCTGATGACCTCAGATGGAACATTCACGTAATCCCACCTATCTGCCAAATCTAATATTGTATTATGTTTTATCAAGAGAAATCTGTATAAATGCTCAGAGAAAACTAAACAATCGGCTTACTTTACATTAGCTGGCTGTCCAAAATCATGGGCAGAGACCAAAGATGACGGATTCACCTTTCGGTGTATGGGGTGTTTGAGGGTGGAATGTCTGATGAAGGAGGTGTGTAAGTTGACGGATATAGTGAAGGAGATGGAGGCGAGACTCAACATAGAAATAGATGGAACAGAGAGGGATGACGCGGAGAGAGTTGAAAATTCTACAACACAGAAGGAGCAGAGTTGTGACACGGAGACTGAAGAAAGGAGACTGAGAGGAAGGAAGGTGACCGGTGTGAAGGAACAAGACATTGAGAAAACAGAGGGAAGGAGGAAAAGTGTTTGGCAGAGGAAAAGAAAACGGGCCAGTGGGGATAGATCAGCAGGTAGTCAGACTGTAGAGAACGAGGAGAGACACGACAGCGATACAGGTGGTGAAGAGGTAGATACCACAGAGGCAGTTGGTAAGACTGTGAGACAGAAGACTGATGGAAGAAGACTGAGTGTTCAGCAAAAAACAGAAAACATGGCAGGCGTGAAGGTGACAGGGGAGAAAGTGACCGTAATGAAGGAGGTAGCCGGGGAAAAGGGACGGAAGAGGAGAGAAAAAAATGTGATGGGAGGAAAGAAGAAGGGACGAAAGGAAGTGAGAGTAAATGTGCTAGAAGAGAAGATGACAGGAGGAAAGGGGACAAGAGAAAACGCGACAGGAAAGAAGGGAATGGAAGAGAATGTGACAGGAGAGAAGACGACAAGAGGAAAAGACAACAACCAGACATATGCAAACCGGAGGAGCTACTCCGAGGCAGTGATTGAGGGGCAAGGAGAAAAGAGAGAGTGTTTATGGGCGATTCAATTCTGAGAAAAACAGACAAGACTATATGCGAGGGGAAGGACGTTGTTGTATGTCTACCGGGGGCTAGGAGAGAGCATGTGACCGAAAGGATAGAGAAGGTATTGGGGCATGGCAAGGGAGGGTCTATACTAGTACACGTTGGGACAAACAATGCAGACAAGGAGGGAACAACTGGGATAGTTCAGAAGTACAGACATCTAGTGAGGAAGCTAAAGAAGACAAGAGTGCAACAGGTTATTCTCTCAGGAATTTTGCCAGTATTGGGAGGAAGGGGGGCAAGATACAGAAACTGTAAGAGGATGGCGATCAACGCACTAGTTGAGCAGATGTGTGAGGAAGAGGGCGTGGGATTCATAGATTTATGGGGGTACTTTGTTGGGAGAGAAGATATGTACATGAGAGATGGCCTCCATCTAAGTGGAAAGGGGGCAGCAGTATTCTCAGAGAATCTGCTGCGATCTGTTGACAGTGGGACAGGTTGCATCTATTTAAACTAAATTCGCAGGGGGGACTCGCAGAGAAACCTGAAACTGGAGGCATAGATAAAGGCAGCAAAAATAATTCAGCAAAGAACAATCTGGAAAACTGTTCTGAAGCTGGGTATAAATGTGTTTGTTTAAATGCAAGGAGTATAGTAAACAAAAGAAATGAACTAAACATTATGGTAGAAGATATTGACCCTCACATAATAGGTATAACCGAATCATGGGCAACCACCGATATATCAGATGCCGAATTGGGACTGACAGGATATGTAATGTTTAGGAAAGATAGAATAGGAAGAAGAGGAGGTGGAGTTATTTTATATATTAAAGAATCTATCCAGGCTTATGAAATAAAATTAGACAGAGAAGCAGATTGCGAAGAAGCTGTTTGGTGTAACATAGTTACAGGAAACTCAACGTTAACGGTTGGATTAGTTTATCGAAGTCCAAACATAAGCATAGAAGAGAATGAAAAAATACAAAACGCTATAAGGGAAGTGAGCAAACGGGACTGTGTTATTATGGGGGATTTTAACCATGGGCATATAAAATGGAAATCTCTGCAGAGTATGGGTAGTGAGGACCACAAGTTTTTAGTTTTAGTACAAGATAGTTTCCTTTCTCAACATGTGCTAGAACCAACCAGGGGAGAGAATGTGTTAGACTTAGTTTTGTCCTCACAGAATGAATTAGTTGACAATGTTAAATTATGTGAGCCTCTGGGAAGTAGTGATCACAACCAGATACATTTTACCATCAAAGTAAAATCAGAAAGAAATAATAAAAAAGCAGTTCAGGAGAAATTTCCACAAAGGAAGATATAAGGAAATGAGGAAATATTTAGCAAAGATAGACTGGAATAATACACTGAAGAATAAGACAGCAACAGAATGCTGGAATATCTTAAAGAATGAAATAGAGTGCATCGTAGATAAATTTGTTCCCTTCAAAAAACAAGGGAAACGGACCAGAAAGAAATACTTATCGAAAGAAGCCATTAGAAAAATTAAGTATAAACAAATGATGTGGAAGTCATATAGACGTACTGGAAATGACGAAGACTACAACATTTATAAAGAAGCATTAAACCAAGCTACAGCTGAAATTAGAAATTCAAAGAGAAGCTATGAACATAAATTAGCTTGTAATATAAAACATGACAGCAAGAGTTTTATGCGTATGTTCGAAGCAAACAGAAAGTTCAGGATAAGGTCGGTCCTCTAGAAGATAGTGCTGGAAATATAATATCAGAAGGATTCTTAATGGCAGAAGACCTAAATGAGTATTTTAGTTCAGTGTTTACCAGAGAAGACACTAGTTCACTGCCAGTACCAGAGGCTAAGTTCAAGGGGGCAGAATCAGACTATTTAAGACAGTTAATTGTAACCCCAGAAATGGTAGCTAAGAAAATTAGGGCTATGAAGGATAATAAATCACCTGGAGTGGATGGTATTCCACCCAAACTACTATTGGAAATTGTAGAACAAATTAGCATACCGCTTGCAGCAGTTTTCAACTTGTCATTAGAAGAGGGAGTGGTTCCTTTAGAATGGAAAGAAGCAAACATTATACCGTTATTTAAAAAGGTTCGAGAAACAAGTCAAATAATTATAGACCAGTTAGTTTAACATCGGTGATTTGTAAATTATTAGAAAGACTAATTAAAGATCACATGGTGGATTTTCTTGTTAAACATAACTTGATAAACCGATCTCAACATGGGTTTCTAAAAGCGAGGTCATGCTTAACAAATATGTTATGTTTTTTGGAAGATATCACTAAGTGGGTAGATGATGGATCACCAGTAGATATCATCTACTTAGATTTTCAAAAAGCTTTCGACAAAGTGCCACATCAGAGATTACTGCTTAAACTAAAAGCCCATGGCGTAGGAAATGGTATAATTAACTGGATAGAAAAATGGCTGATTGACAGAAGACAACGGGTAGTTGTTGATGGGGAGGCTTCAAACTGGAAATCAGTTTTGAGTGGGGTTCCACAGGGATCAGTACTGGGACCTATATTATTCTTAATATATATAAACGATTTGGACGATGATATAGCTAGCAAGGTGTTGAAATTTGCAGATGATACAAAAGTGTTTAGAAGGATTAAAAGTGATGGGGATAGACAGCATTTACAAGATGATCTTGACAGGTTGATCAAATGGTCTGAAAAGTGGCAAATGTTGTTCAATTTTGGGAAATGTAAATGCCTTCACACAGGACATGGGAACGAATATGTAGAATATACAATGGGGGGAACTGTACTAAGTACTACTGTAAAAGAAAAAGACTTAGGGCTGACAATTAGTGCTGACATGAAGGTTTCAGAGCAGTGTGGAATTGCAGCTTCAAAAGGAAATCAAATCCTTGGATTGATTAGGCGAAATATAGCATATAAAGAAAAAGAACTAATAATACCGCTGTACAAAACAATAGTTAGGCCTCATTTAGAATATTGTATACAAGCGTGGAGGCCATACCGCAAGAAGGACATAGATATGCTAGAAAGAGTACAGAGGAGAGCGACTAAAATGATATCAAAACTGAGGGATCTTAGTTATGAAAAACGCCTAAAAGAATGTGGTTTAACAACACTAGAGACCAGGAGATTGAGAGGAGATCAGATAGAAGTGTTTAAAATATTGAATGGTTATGAAAATATTGATAGAAATATGTTTTTTTCAGTTAAGAAAGATAGAAAGACTAGAGGACATGAAGTTACATTAGTAAAGGAGCAGTGTAGATTAGACGTGAGAAAGTTCTCATTTTCACAAAGGACTGTGAATGAATGAAACAGGTTATCTGATGATTGTGTGGGTGCTAGTAGTGTGAATATGTTTAAAAATAAAATCGACTCAGAAGGGCTGGATATATGTAGATAAAAGGGTTGGACTCTCGATAAGCCAAAGGGCTTCCTTGTCCACCTGCCATCTAGAGATAATTCTCTGGATGGCAATCTTGTTAAATCTAGTTCGTCCTAACCTCGAATACGCAAGCGCTGCTTGGGATCCATACACCAAAACAATATTAACGAACTTGAGAAAATACAGCGACGAGCAGCGAGATTTGTAATGGGTAACAACAGTCGGGAAAGCAGCGTAACATTAGTGATGAAAACACTCGAGTGGGAGTCCCTAGAACGCCGCAGAGAGGTCAGCCGCCTATATAAATCGCTACACGGAGAAATAGCTCTTCCTTTCCCGAGTCACCTTGTTCACTCAATCAACAACACTCGTGGCCACAGTGAACGATTTATCCAGGTGCCGGCAATGACTCAGGTTTATGCTAACAGCTTTTTTAATAGAACAGAGGTCGGTCTGCGCATGCGGAGGTCGGTCTGCGCATGCGTCAGGTGTGGTCGTTTCTTTTCGTTCGTTCCGACAGCTATTGCATTAATCTCGAGATCAACATATTTTGATTTGTTTTAACTTGATTATATACATCTATAACAATATCTAGATGTAGCCGCCTGGTGATATTTGTGTTCTAAAGTTTCTAAGTACGGTTTTAGTACACTGGCTTCCTTAGCAACAAGTCAAGACATTGATTGGCATAACAAGATGGCGTAAATTGTAAACACTGAGTTGGAAAGCGCGCGTAACACAAACCCCCCAAAGTCAACTGAAACAATAGTGCTGGTTTTCAAAATAATTTTATTTACTCAGGCTGCATTCAGAATAAACTAAATTACTCGCAACTATAGCCTTATTTCTACCGCATTTAGTATTCTTAAGTCTCGCTGAGCGTGTATTTCCTGCCTCAACTGTACACTTCGTGTAAACAAAGGCTATAGTACGTATAGCTCCATCCATACAGAAACGCGCAGGTCAGGCTGCTAACTAATTGATTGCCAAATCTAATAGGAGCACCAATATACCTTTATACTAACAGGCTTTTCGCACAGGACGTCTTTTAAAACCCGGAGTCGCCCTGGGTAAAAATCCCTTGTTAGCTGCACTATATAATAAAGACGTCTTGTCTGCACTTGAAATTTAAATAGATCATTTAACCTGATACCTGTGCGAAATCTTTCAATTGCATTGATCATAATATAACGTAGGTTAATTAATAAAAGAGAGAGGGAGAGACTTGGCTTGCAACTGGTTTCTTTTGTGAAATCCTATAACAGCATTGAACATTTTATTGTAAGTACATTTTATTTTTCAACATTTTAAAATCTACACCATATTGTTTTTATTTTTTGTATTGTTTTTAAGCCTTCACTATTTATGTCGGAGTATCTGGACAGTCGTACAGCGGCATAATTTATTTATTATTTATTTTTTAACACATTTTAAACTACCTGAAAATTGGCAGGAAACTTGTCACCATAAGATGGACCTACGGGTAACAACAGCTTTCATACTGATGGTCGCATTCATGGCGAGTCTTCGACATGGTAATGGTTTTACATCAGCATCACTTCCTGATAATATAAATGCTGGATTCCAGTTTGTGGGTGAGAGGAGGATCCAGACAGCTTTGTTGTTTGGAGCTGATATGTACATCAAGCGTGTCGTGAGCAGACAGTCACGATATCCATCTGCGAACCAGCGAACAATGTCCACTTATCTGTTACTTGCACTACTGATCTCGGGTGATGTACAGTTGAACCCCGGACCAGTTAAGTATCCATGTGGAGTATGTAAAAAGGCTGTTGCCAGAAATCATCGTGCTATGTGTTGTGACGAATGCGACACATGGATCCACATTGGTTGTTGCGGGGTATCACCCAAAGAGTATCGCCATTTACAACATTCTAATGTCAGCTGGTACTGCACTCACTGTTCATTACCAAATTTCTCAAACTCCTTTTTTAACGACAGCTCCATATTAAGTGACCCTAACCCATATGACTTGTTGTCAGACTCAGTGTCTGAAAATGGTGACAACATTGCAGACTCTGAGTCCGAACCTACAAACCGGAACAAACCAACCAACAAGCCTAAATCAAAACCAATTAAGATTATGGTCATTAACTGCAACAGCATACTAAGCACAGATAAACGCACCCAGTTTATGAGTACTGTGGAGGCCGAGGGTCCCGATGTAGTGATTGGCACAGAGTCGCACGTAGATGCATCGGTGTCTGATGGAGAAATCTTCCATCCAGGATACGATGTCTACCGAAAAGACCGAGACAGGAATGGTGGAGGAGTATTCGTTGCCATAAAGAATTGTTTTATTTCGTCGGGGATGCCCGAGTTTGACTCTGACTGTGAAACTGTATGGGCAAGAATACATGTGTTCGGGTGCCGGACCCTGATAGTGGGATCATATTATAGACCACCTAACTCCACTATCGATGCACTATCTGGTCTGGAGAATTCGCTAGGCCGTATTAGCTCGAAATATCCAGCGGCAAACATTGTTTTGGGGGGTGATTTTAATATGCCGGGCATCGACTGGGAAACCAAGTCGGTGATCAGAAACCCCCAGTATGGCAATGGTATGAGTCAGAAGCTGATTGTTATCTGCAATGACTTTTCATTGGACCAAGTGGTCAGAATACCAACACGCCTCAACAATATACTGGACCTGATTCTTACCACAAACCCTAACCTGTTCAGAAATATCTCTACTATCAACGGAATTAGCGACCATGACATTGTCACCACCGATCTCGACATGAAAGTACCAATGAACAAGAAGAAAGCCAGAACCGTTTATATATATAAACGAGCAAACATTGGTGCCATTAAAAAAGAGTTAGATGAATTTAATATAAACTTGTTTGGAGAGGATTTCAATTTGCGATCAGTTAATGAGAACTGGAATATGTTTAAATTAATTGTACTGGATAGCATGAACAGATTCATTCCCACAAAGAAACTATCAACTAGGAATAATCTCCCATGGATGACAAGACATATTCACAGACTAATCCGCAAGAAACAGAGACTATATAACAAAGCAAAAAAGACACAAAACAATCAGGATTGGGCTGTCTTCAGGAAGCTCCGGACACATGTAAAAACAGAACTAACCGCTGCGTATCATAACTATATTGATAGCATGCTTGACGTCGAGTGTAATGAAGAAAGGTCAATCCCTAAGAAATTTTGGTCATACGTCAAAAATATAAGAAAGGACTTTGTTGGTATACCATCACTGAAAGACCACAATAATCACCTGGTTTCGTCTAGTAAGGGGAAAGCAGATATACTGTCAAAGCAGTACCAAACTGTCTTCACAAAGGAAGATCTTGTCAACATCCCAGTCATGCCTCAGTCACCATATTCCGCAATGCCGGGAATCACAGTCACTGTATATGGAGTACACAAGTTGTTACTCAGACTGAAGCCCGGCAAAGCGCATGGCCCTGACGCAATCCCAAACAAAATTTTAATGGAGACAGCTGATCAAATTGCACCTTGCCTGGCTAGAATATTCCAACAATCCATCGACACGGGTGAGGTCCCCCTTGACTGGAAACATGCTAATATATCAGCAGTATTCAAGAAGGGTGACAAATCAATCGCAGCAAACTATAGGCCAGTATCCCTCACATCAGTATGCTGCAAGCTATTTGAACACATTATCTACAGCAACATAATGGACCATCTGGACTCTAATAACATCATCGTAGAGTACCAGCATGGGTTCAGGAATAAACATTCATGTGAGACACAATTAATTGGTGCCACAGAAGACATTGCAAAGAATATAGATAACGGCCACCAAACTGATCTCCTAATACTGGACTTTTCTAAGGCCTTTGACACCGTGCCTCATGCACGCCTTATGGGAAAACTCCAGTATTACGGGGTCAGTGATGGAGTCACCAACTGGATTTCAAATTGGCTAACTGACAGAAAGCAGAATGTAGTAGTAGATGGCGAGTCGTCAGAAGAAGTGACAGTCGAGTCTGGGGTACCACAGGGCACTGTACTGGGCCCACTTCTTTTTTTATTATATGTCAATGATATAGGAGAGGGGATCACCTCTAATATCCGGCTTTTTGCCGACGATTGTATTCTATACAGGTGTATCAATGACAGTAATGATGTAGAAGCCCTCCAGTCCGACCTGCATAGGCTGGTGGACTGGTCTGCAACCTGGCAGATGCATTTTAATATCAATAAATGCTCAGTTATGCATATCACCAAGAAGAGAACTATCCACCGATCTCAGTATACCATCAATGGAGACAGCCTGGGAACTGTACACCATCACCCGTACCTAGGTGTGGAGTTCTCTGATGACCTCAGATGGAACACTCACATATCCCACCTATCTGCCAAATCTAACCGTATATTAGGTTTTATCAAGAGAAATCTGTATAAATGCTCAGAGAAAACTAAACAATCGGCTTACTTTGCACTAGTCCGCCCTAATCTCGAATACGCGAGCGCTGCTTGGGATCCATACACCAAAAAAAATATTAACGAACTTGAGAAAATACAGCGACGAGCAGCGAGATTTGTAATGGGTAACAACAGTCGGGAAAGCAGCGTAACATTAATGATGAAAACACTCAAGTGGGAGTCCCTAGAGCGCCGCAGAGAGGTCAGCCGCCTAGCAATGTTCTATAAATCTGTACATGGAGAAATAGCCCTTCCTTTGCCGAGCCACCTCGTTCACTCAATCAACAACACTCGTGGCCACAGTGAACGATTTATTCAGGTGCCGGCAAGGACTCAGGTTTATGCTAACAGCTTTTTTAATAGAACAGTAAGGAACTGGAACGGACTAACCGAAACAGTTGTGTCTGCAGCCACGGTGGATACTTTTAAATCTAGGCTGGGCAGACGACTCTAAAAATTCCCTGTAGTGCTATGCCATATGCCCCCCGTCCCCTATATTGGCGTAATGACCGTATGGTTTTTGCCAATTATTATATAGACATATATAGACATAGACAACAGTAACGAACTGGAACGGACTAACCGAAACAATTGTGTCTGCAGCCCATAGAGTTACAGCATTAATCATTCCCCTATAGCGTGTTCTATTTATATATATGCTGCAGCCGCGGTGGATACTTTTAAATCTAGGCTGGGCAGACGACTCTAAAATTCCCTGTAGTGCTATGGCATATGTCCCCCGCTACCTATATTGGCGTAATGACCTTATGGTTTTTTCCAATTATTAAAATTTTTATAGACATAGAAAGGAACGACAACTAGTGGCGCCTCATTACGGAGGCTGAGTAATCGGCGCTAGATATGTTGAAGGAATTTCCCGATACGTGGCGTAGTTGAACGTCCGCAATCGAATTGCATTCTGGTCACACACCTTCCGCTTCGTGGTTACATGATGGTTTGACAACTTTGGCGTCTAGTAGTAGTGGTGTCTTGTGTTAGTACGTGTTGCAGTGCAGTAAAATGAGCGACTCTGCAGAAGTTAACGAGGTGGAACAGGTACAAAAACTACTAGAACATGGTGAAGTTCCAATGCGCGAACTTCAAAGGTTGCTCGAGCTGCACAATTGCAGACAGTTGACCGAGACGCGAACCATCGACGAATACGCGAGAAGCGGAGTGCGCGACCAACATGTTGTGTACTATGCTGACCCTGTCGACGTCGTCGAAATTCGACAAAAGCAGGGCCAGAAACCCGACTCCCTCTTGTGCGTCAAGGCCGGTTCGATGGAGTTTGACGTAGCACAATTCAACAAGGAACTTCTGAAGCGAGCGACTCGCGCCGTGACCCGGCAGCGCGAACGCGGCATCATCCTAATCGGCGAACCCGACGAGGAGGCAGCAAAGGTGATCCTTGATAAAGCAGAGGAGAAACTCATAGCTGCAGGGAAGCGCGACAAGCCTGCAATTATGGATGCTCTGCTGGCTGCGTCGACTGAAACACGTTATGTCGAGGACATTGTCATTGAGAACCTGAAGGAAATTGGATGCATTGCCCTTGTTGAGGTTGGTGGCGAGATACGGGTTTCTTACAAGTGGCAGCACCATCTGGCCGAGTATGTCACACGATTGTTGAAGCAGCATGATGCTTCGGTGGCAGACTTTTGTTCGCAGCCTCAACGTGATTGGGGAGTAGGCACGAACCGATTCTCAGCTGAAGTGAGGAACTTGATCCGGGAGATGAATGTTGGAGAAGGGTCTGGACTCGAGAAAGTGAAACCTGAAAGTCTGATGGTCTTGGATCGCCTCGAACGAATGGTAGAAAGCCGTCCGAAGAGACTGAGTGGCCTGCGCAATGTCATCAGGCCAGTTGCAAAGACTGTCTTCATCACACCTTTGAACGTGACATTTGCCAAGTTAACCGGCAGTGCAACGCAGTTGAAAACTGTCAAATTTCCATTCAGCGAGACTTCCACGCTTCCGTTCTCGCTAACCACTGAGAAGATTTTCATTTCGCATGAGAAAGCAGCTGAGGATCCAACCGTGAGTGTCAAAGAAGCAAAGAAATTCTATCGCAAAGTTTTCAGCAACTTCCACCAGGCCAAGAAGACCGACGAGTGGGTCCAGTACATGTTAGCCACTGCCGAGATGAAAGATGAGGCATCGAAGAAGCTACAGGCATGGTTGGAGAACCGAGAGAAAGGTGTACAAAGCGACTGTGAGAACATCCCCTCCGGTAATGTATCGGACGGCATACTTCACTACAAACTAGCATACTTGGATACTGCCGTCGGCTTACCGCCGTTGACTCGTGTTGAAATCTATGCAGTATTGGCGAAGCTAGCCACCACTGATGTGACTATACCAGAACAAGACGTCATCAAGAGGTTGCAAGAGCTGCAGGTCTTGAAGAGCTACCCAGACAACAAGGTTGTGTTCTTTGTGAACAAGATTCGGAAGCTGGTGGATGAGGTGCACAAAGCGAACAAGAAGGTCACCGACTACGTGTCGTCGAGTCATTCTCGGTACAAGCTCAAAGTGGAACTTCAAAAGTAAACGAGTAGTCTGCAGCATTACTTCAGCGGCAAACGTAGCAATGCACGGAACTGGGTGTGGTAGAGGTTAAATTGCAAACAAGTCACACTTCGGTGATCCTGACGTGGGTCATATTAACACATGCATATAGTTTTTAGGTATTGTATTAATCATCTGATCATGCTATATAAATTAGTATCTGTTAATGTAGTTCTGTTACTATGTATGCAACTGAGTTTTAATCACAAGCGATACTATTTTATTCATCCTGTGTTCACGTAATGAAGGAGATATGTCCTTATGATGGTTTCATATATATTTTAATAATCCAGTGTTCACCAGTCAACATAATCCTAGTATCAGGAGCCATTCTCTTTTAGCCATATCTCTTACTCAGCCATATTATATACACTGTACTTGATGGAAACTTGTCATATTATTTGGCTATAGCTTATAAGTTGCAGAGTTGAAAGGTTTCTTGACCATGTGTGTTGCCATAATTGTGTGCTTGCAGCGTGTAGTTTATAGAGTATGTGATAAGTAGAATGCACCATGCCTGTGTAGTATGGCAGAGTTAGCATTTTTACATTGTTATATTTGATAGTGTTTGTTAAGTACATACTTATATTACTCTGATGTAATGTTATGTGTCGGCAAACAAGGAAAATATAGTGTCAATAAACCACAGGACAGATCTTCTTCTTATGTACAGCTCAGAACTCTGTATCAGCCACATGTATGTGGCTAGAGTATTGTCGAGCTTGGGTGGGCCGTCGCAAGTAGCGGGTGGTGTAGCGTTGGTTTGGGTCTATTGCTTATTTTGTGACGTTTAGACAGATCAGAAGATCTCGGTCAAACACCAATGTTGTCGGTTGAAATCTGAACAACTGAATGTGCTAGATGTTGGCTGTTATTACACTGATATATATTAGTATCGGGCTTTGTTATGCACCAGAAGTGTGATAGCATTATGTAATGGAATAGCTTTTGTGCAGTAAATACAGAATGGCTGATTGCATTCCAGATAAGTTTTGTTAGTGTCTGAATAAACCTGTCCATAGTTAATAATAAATGTAAGTTATTACGGGAGTTACTTTGTGTTTTGTGATGTTTCATACAGAGCCTGCATCAGACCTGGGGCGGAAGTACTCGTAAAACTTATGGGTCATGTACTCATACTCATTGTACTCAGATTTTACGAGTACATCTGAGTACTTTCTCAATATGTACTGGGGAAAATAAATTTATTTGTAGTTCTAAAATGAAACTTTCCTGAAATAATTAAATGTTCCACTATTTTAAAACACTGTTATTTCTTATAGAATATCACCTTACCATCCATACACATCCATAGTACTACCTCATTCCCTGATAACCATGATCTGTAATACCCAAACTTGGCAACAGGCAGTATCTTTTTCCAGTCAGAAACACCCTGTTCAGTGCACAATAATCATAGGCTATCTGTTCAGGCCATAAACCTGTTTGTTCAATTATGCCACCAGGATGTCCATAAAGAGTCAATTAGAAATTAACCCACCATCTAGACAGGAAATGCCTTTGATGTCATCTGCTGGAGATCATGCCACTGAGCACTGGCTGACATACAGTGCTAACTGCTAAGAACAAGAACTGCCAGTCTTCCTCTGTAGAAGTATAAGGTGGCTCAAGTCGGACTTCCTCCTATACTAGTATAATCCGGGGCCTGCAGCCTGGCTAAAAAGTCCAAAGGGGATTTTGAGCCTGTTATATGGACATGTGCTAACCCTCTCTAAAATCAGTAGTCTACGATCATAAAATATAAATTGCAAACTTCTAAGTATTCTGCCCTGAACGGTGCAGGCTAATTAAGACTCAACCTTGAATAACTCATGTTCATTCGGTGCAATGGCAAATAGATGATAAGATCATAGGATGCCACTGAAATGAATGCCAACGAAATAAAGAGGTTTTTCACAGTTTTCCTCATAAAAAATACTGATCAACTGCCATTGCATATTTACTTGTGCTGAGTTATATCAATTAGATTACTTAATAAAATACAGTATTATTTACATTTTTTAAATGTACTTTTACTCGTACTGGTGAGAATATACTCATGTTTTTTGGGTACTCGTACTCAGCTTTTAGCAATGTACTCGTACTCATCCATTGTCAAAGTACTCGTACTCATGAAAATGTACTCGGACCCAGGTCTGGCCTGCATGTACTCATTGGCACATTTTTTAAATTACATTAAGTAATTCTTCCTAGTTGTTATTGATAACAGACATGTCACCAGATAGGCGGGTTTTGTATAAAATGTGACGTTTTTCATTGGCAAGCAGTTTATTTTAATAGAAATTGACGGAGACATCCCCATGTTTTCCCGCCAACTAGGCCCTGCAATCTGTATTTGTAATGAATAAATGTTGCACAACTTTATGACTGGCCTACGGCCTCACATGCTAGTCTGTGTTTTGGTTGCACCTGACTGGTCAGTGGTCAACCCCGGGTTACTGACAAATGGCAGCATTGTCGAGCGTGGAATGGCATTCGGTTGCAAAACAAGAAGACTACCATCAGCATTGGTTATTTAACATCGTGATGCAATTATGTAATCTTCATAAAACAAGATCCTGGTATCAGAATAACCAGACTATATGATATGCATTCACGGCAAGCGAATTTACACTCGCGGACATCTGCGCTGGCGTGAAACTGACATCATCGTTTCTACAGAAACATTGTTATAGTTTCCAAGAATTTGAAGGGGAATTCCACCGAGACACAAAGTAGTAGCATTTAAAGGACGGACTGGTGACATGGCATTAATGCCATATTTTTTTTGTAGTACATATGTTCATACCAACACCT
The DNA here is from genome assembly GCA_020002185.1 of Paraescarpia echinospica. NCBI lineage: Eukaryota > Metazoa > Annelida > Polychaeta > Sabellida > Siboglinidae > Paraescarpia > Paraescarpia echinospica. The sequence continues at coordinate 26,437,236 of CM034534.1, read as the reverse complement.
ACTAATGTTCTATGAAAAAAAAAAAAAAAAATCAACTGACATGATAACCGCCATTCAAACCTTAACCGAGTTCAAGTTATGTGGAGTGCACTGTATATCTGTTGCTCTTTTTTTTACAAAACTCCCTTCATTTTGTACATGACTGTGGTAAGATTACTCACTACTTATTGTCGTCTCTAAGACATTGTCAGTGTCATTGCCATTGGCAAAATATACATAGAGAGGAAACTGAATCAGAGAAAACATGAATAGACTGTTGTTGCAATAAGGGCAACATTACTTAATTAAAGCAACCTTGTCGCTTCTGTGACCAGGAAATACCCTCACAAAGTGGCAAGCCTGCAGTTGTAATAGTATTAGCAGGAAATTTGCATACTTGATCTCACTTAATAATTGTGACCTGGAGCGTGGAAAACACCCAACTTCAAAGGAACTTGCCGGTAGAGATGCCTGCCTCCACAACAAGTGGCTATTTACTAATTGATTATTTTGTTTACAATTTGAAAGTTTTGCGAGCACAATATTCAAACAGCAAACACTGTTTCAAGATTATTTAATTTGGTGGTCAGCGCATCTTCAACATATTTATTCTAGAAAAAAGAACATTATTGAGGAACAGACGAGTCTGGTTTAAAGATGCGTTCTGAATTAAACTACCATTTTAAGAACGTGTCTACAACATGAACAATATCTACTTATTTGATCATATTTGCTACCGTTACCGTATGTCCGTTTAAATCATGCTTTTACAAAATTACTGGTCTCCAGGTCCATCCAGCGGAATAATAAACGCATGGTACATGTATATTTTTTTATTTTATCTTAAAATTACATATTGTGTAAAACTAGGTGAAATGGTGTTGAGGAAAGTGACATATAGTGTATGGGTATGTCGATTAACTGGAAAAGTGTATTTAAGGTACGGATATTTATAGAATGAAGCTGAAGCTGAAGCTTAAAAGTAACATTACAAAATGGTACGTTATAAAAGGTAATGTGGAGAATTAGTGTTATTAGAGATCTTGGCTTGACATAATTTGATGACTGTAAAGGGTGCAACATTTAAATAAATAAAAAAAAAATTTTTTATTTAAATAAATTTAAAAAAAGAACCGATAAATACAATAAATTACTGTCCTTGCACTGTGAGAGTTGTAACGACTGATAATGGTAGCATGACCATCTCCCAAATGCATCATCCATATGTCTGCTAACACCACTACTGTCTCTCCATCATTCCAATGTTGGATGTAGTTTGTTCGAGTGACGCCAGGGGGCCCTGGCTGTATGCGGCATGTGCAGCCATCTGTGAGGGAGGTGGCATTGCTTGAGAAGCGTTCGCTGGCATTGGCTGTGGCATCTGAAACACATTGTCACCTCATAGAAGCACGACATGCAAGACAGATCTTTCTAATTTCGTATCTGTGTATTAGCTGTCTTACTAGTAGTTATTTTTTTGAAGAAGTTTTTTGTCTATTTATTTATTTGTTTTTTTAATAAAAATTTACAGTCGAGCCTCGCTTTACGGTCACCTTGGTATTACAGCCACCTCACAATTAAGGTCACCCTAGGACAGTCCCAAGTTTGTACCATATACAGTAAAGTATAGGAAATTAGTCCTGCTACTAAGATCACCTTGTTAATCAGGTCACCTTTGCTCAGGCCCAAAGGTGACCTTAATAGTGATGTTCCACTGTACTTTATTGTACAGTTCATCGATCCGCTAAGCAGGATTTAACGCTTAATAAATACATTATTGTATATTGAATATCACATTGTTTCTTTGCAAGCTGGTGTTAAATGCAGTTGTAACATAATAATTGCATAAGAAATGTTTTTAATACTTTCATATGTTCGTAACAGTTTCACAGAGTTGACAAACTGTCGATTTCATGTAATATTTTTGAAAACATAAAAATAGTCTTTCCTTGTTTTTTCTCTCAAAAAACACTAGTTAATATGGTTTTGAATTGTTTTCTATAATTACATTCACATTAGTTAGCATTAGATGATGCAATTCAAATGGCAGCTGGTGCAATTCAAGTGGTAGATGGTACAGTTTGAAAGGTAGATGGGACAATCCAGAGTAGATTGTGCAATTAAAAAGGTAGTTGGTGCGATTCAAAATATAGATGTCGCAATTCAAAAGGTAGATGACACAATTCAAAGACTAGATGGAGCAATTCAAAATATAGATGGTGCAATTGAAAAGGCAAGATCTACGCCAGAGAATAAAAGTAATAGACAATGTGTCAACATGGCGTGGAAGGAGCACAACAGAACTGCTACAAACGACCGCGCAGTTTGGAGGGCTACGATTGTCAATGCCTGTGACAAACACGGCCTTTAGAAGAAGAAGAGGGACGCACCTGAGGTGCGGGCTGTGGCTGTGGCCTCGCGGTCATCCCACTGCCCATCTCTGGGAGCTGACCACTCTGTATGCGATTCATGATGCTCTGCCACTCATGTAGTTTCTTGTAGTGTTTTTCAATCAGAGCTTCTTTATGTTGGAGTTCCTGCTTCAGCTCGGATATGTCCTGAAAATATATTGTATTACTACTTATAATTACTACAAACTATACTATTATTTTTAATTACAACAAACTTGACAGCATTTTTAATTTCAACAACACTGATTATTTTTATTACAGCAAATTTGATCAATGTTTTAATTACAGCTAACAAAATTATTATTTTATTAATTACAACAAACCTGATACCATTAATGTTAATCTAATAAAACTTGATACCATTTTACTGCCAACAAAACTGACTATTATTTTTAATGTCTATTAATGATGGCAAAACTAACTTACGATTTTTGTTTCAACAAAACTGACTATGGTTACTCACAATAAACATGATTATTTTTAACTCCAACAAAATGTATTAATATTTTTAATTACAAGAAACTTGATTATTTTTATCTAGCTTACCTGGTACACCTATCCTTAGAGAAACAGACAAAGCAATGCAGTTATCACCTTTATATATATTTCAATTCATTACACTTGTTTCCACTGACCATTTCGTTTCTGTGGTAGCCAATTACGGCAGGTTAAATATGTCCAGGTAAAGAGAACACAAACCACACTGGTGCCCTCTGGATAGCGACTTGCAAGCCACAGGCAATTTCACCTTAGCACTTAGGTGGAAATTGCATCAAACTACCCCAAAGATGGCGTGTTAATATACAGGTTACAACAAATGTTATTATTGTTTTGTAATTACCTGTGCAACCAACTTCACAATTTTAAATTACAACAAACTTCATTAATGTGTGATATGGTCGACAATAACAAGATAGCGGTAGAGTCACAGACGGAGCACGTTGCTTCATTAGATGCATCAACAAAGACTCCACATTAATATGACTGTGTTGTCTGTGTGAGTATATTCAGTGCAGCACCTACCTCTTTAATGATCTGCTCGGGTTTGTGTATAGAGAGCAGGAGACGTTTCTGTAGAAAGCAGCACTCGAGCTGCTTGGCAACATCAAGAAACTTCTGAATTGACAACTCAACACCTAGAAACAAAAATAAACATGCATGCTGATTTCAGATTCTGTGGCATTCATAATTGACAGCGTAGTTCAGAATTTTGGGTTCTGTTCTAAAGAGCTCTTGGGTTCTTCAACAGCGTTATTATATGCTGCTTGAGAGATATCCGCCATGAAGCGCGGTGGCATAACAGTTGAAGTGTCTGACTCCCAATCGAGAGAGTCTTGGTTTGAAATCTTTTGCTGCCGTTTCAAACCTTGGGCAAGTTCGTTCACTTCATGTTGTATGTATGTATGAATGAATACCTGAAAATAGGCAGTGGTTGATATCTGTGTACGAACAGTGTGCACAATAATTGCAACATGGCTGAATGCTTCCCAGAGAAGTTGAGATGGAACTCAACTGCCAGGGAGCAAAGTATAAAGCACTTTGAGGGGTCCTACGGACTGAATACTACCTTATATACACATGTTGTCCTTCTGTTGTCAGTCGACAATGTTGGCAACTGTCACATGATAGCAGCTCTAAGAAGATCGCGGAAAGTTGTAACCTAATTCTGTGACAAATCTGTGTTGATGGCTGGGTGTCTCTGCCGTATTTTGATCATTTCGCTGACACCCTGCCGACAACCTTCTTCTTAGGGCCACTGTCATGTGACAATCATTAACATTGTAAGTTTCGTAACAGAGAGTAGCACACACACCAGTGGACCAGGAAAGTCTCAAAATCCTTGTAGAGTAGAACCAAGGATTCTGTGAGTTAACTTTATGATTTTAATATTATAAACAAAACAGTTGAATATATTCACTGATCACCATCATAAAGATTTAATCTATCATTAGCAACAAGATGATAAGTTGCTAACGAAAGCAAATGCATTTGTCTGAATTATATTCATAAGGAAACAAAATGCATTTTTGGGTCTATGCATCTAAGAGTTAATAAAAGCGAATCATTAGCAACTACAATCAAGATTCTTATGCCAGCAGTTTATTACAGTAACCTTGCTGAAAACACAGAATTTAAATTGCACGGACAGTGACACCTGTCGACGGTTACCAAATTGGGAACTTTTACTCTAGTTTACTTACTACTCCAGTCAATAACCATTTGTTTGTATTTTTAATAATATTTTCTCAGCTGACCATGCTACTTTCAATCAGGAGTTGTTTTTATGTGTATAGTATGACATGTCTATATTGACAGTCTGTACCACAAATCCACCCGTGAAAAACGATTTTCATAGCCAAATTTGTTTTTTCACTGTAACCAGTAAAAATGTTGTGTCTGCATGGTGCACAGTATAACATTGTAGCCGTTGTTATATGCGTAACACAGCTTCTGAAACAAATGGAATGCAAAAATCACAAATGAAGGATTTCAGGGCAAAATGCGATATATCCATTTTCTTCGTTTTAAGAAAAGGTCACTTTTGTGCTTCATCCTCAAAGATTAACTAACAACTTGTAAATTAAGTTAATATATATTTAGAATCCAAAATCAGAGAAAGGTGGCAAACTCTGAAATATTTGTTGCACATTGTTACACAAAATGTGATTTTAAATGATTTTATTATTAAAACATTGTATATTCAAACACTCTTTTGTGCACGCCGTTTCACGGGGATTTAATGCATTTTTGTATAAATTAGTTAGTATCCTAGCTCAACACGTGTTTAAACAAACATTTAGTCCTGGTTTGGGTGAGATGTCAAAAATGGCATTTATCGCGTTTTGCCCTGAAACCGTTCAAATATGAGCTGATGTATTCACACACATGTTGAGGAAACAGGGGCATTCGATGCAGGGTCAAGATCAACGGAGGTACAGGCTCTTGTTGGTCAAGCACTGGGGGCATGTCTCAATATGTCAGCCATCGGGAACTGTGAGACTTCACAAGAATCTCCCACTTCGAAAATTAATTCTGAATAAACCACAGGCATGAGATTGTTTACTGTAGTTGCAAATGTTTAGATACCACTAACTCTTTTAGGCTTACAGGCCAAAACAATCACCGTTTGTTTCCATTTAAATTTATGATTTTGTCATTTATTTTCGTGATTTGTTTGCAAGTTGCAACAATATCTACTGATTCACTTCGCATGATGTTTTTTTCAAATAGTGGCAATGGTCTAAAGCTGCAAGAATCGATCGAATAAACACTCACAATGGTTTTGTTCAGGAGAACTGAAACTAATTCAAGCTAATAGTTGACCCAAATTTTGAAGCATTGTCCACTCAGGGATCAATAACAGGTGACCGAGTCATGACCTTTCAGCAACACTCAAAGCAGAAGTGATGAATGAAAAGATCTAACTCTTGCTTAGTTGGTATCCAGACATGTTGTTTTAGGTAAGTGATAAGTCAGGGCAAACATTGCATGTGTACACCAGTTGTTACTAGATCAGACACAGTAACTGTTGGTTAACTCAGGCTTACTTGTTTTTACTTCATCAGAATCACTGACGCTATACTGTTCTTGTGTCGTCAGCACAGAAAGACAATTCTGAAAGGAAGAATATGAAATTAAGCACACTACATGCCTAAACAACAATAACTTTTACCTGTATTGACATTCTTAAAATTTCTAGATGATAAATAACTTTTCTTAAAGACAAAATGTGTGCAGAATAAAGAGTTTATTTAAATATGTAAATAATAATAAAAAAATTGGCCAAGTGGCCCTGAAGTCCTTTGGACTAATACGTCTATATGAGACCCCGGCTGACCAATTGAGTGATAAGTTGGAAAAATTGTAACATTGTTTTCTTACATCCATGTAAAGGTTTGGTAGGGTGCTTTACACGGTTTCAAAAAATATGACTGCTACAAAAATTGGCAAAGTTATGGAGCATTGAACATGGTAGGGATCAAAAAGTGAAAATGAAGAAAACGGCTGTTGAAGTTTTACATTATATATGCAAATGGATTGCATGGAAATATTACATGCACAACATTCAAATGTGGCACATAGTATGTAATATGTATGTTATGTTGCAGTGATACACTGGAAGTACAAATGTGCTGCTACAAAGACTTATCAAGTTATGCCAGATTATGTCTTCATGTGTAAAACTAAGAGGACAGATTATATGAGAGCAAAAGGTAGACTCACTGTTTGACACAGTTTAAAACCTACAGGCAACTGTCCAGTTTAACAGGGGTCTAGTGGCTTAATGACACAAGCTACTGCCAGTGACCAATTACACATTAGTCACAGTTTCCATCAAACAATAGCAGGCAGAGAATCTTAGCTCCACAGCTGGGTGTAATACACAACCAGAGCCACCACTGATTCATGGTCAAGTAGATAAGCTCAATGCACCAACTAAGACAATACACAACACTGTGAGTGACAGTGTCCAGAGTGAGGCCTAAGCAGTGTCCTCATTGCTGAATAGATCAATTAAACCTGCCAAGCAGGTGACATTCTGCACAAGTGTTCATTAATCCTTAGTGATTGTTCAGAACACCAGACTGACCACATACCTAAACAAAGCGAATGTAATAGGTGAAGAACAGGCAGTGTTCAAATAGGGGTATTGGTTTAACTGTATTTGTCTCGACGCAAAAGGCTTTATTGTGCCTTCATAGATTATAAGAAAGCATTTGATTTAGTAGACCGGTCCTCCCTGTGGTCTAAGATAATTTCATGCGGTATTAATGGTATTGTGTTGAAAGTTGTATACAACATGTACAAAAATGCTAAATCATGTATAAATGAGGGCCAGGCTGTGTCAGCCTTCTTCTCATGTGTAGAGGTATAGCAAGGAGAAAACTTGTGTTCTTTGTTATTTGCTATTTACCTGAATCATTTTGAATACTGTTAGTCACAATTATAACGGACTTGACATGGCAGCTGGTGAAATTTACAACAACCTTAGGGATGATGATGTAGAAAATGCATGGTCTACTATATGCTGATGACACTAGAATGATTCAATCAAATACAGATTTCTTGCTTGTGTATAGCGGAACTACGTCAACTCTTCTAATGGTTGACATTTGGTTGTTTCAGGTTTCAACTATATTGTGAATCTGTAATTATGAGTCTATATTGATACAATTGATTTACACAGTACCATGTCATGGCAAGCGTAAACAGAACAGTAAAATGCATTTGATATCAATAAAGTGTAGGATATTTCACTCTATAGTTGTCCAGAATATCTATGTTTGTCACCTACAGGTTTCTACAGACAATACATCTTTAATCAATAGACACCACAATCACACCATTTTATAATAATTAAATGAACATCAAAATAAACACAACTTGCAATTATAGAAAATCAATAGTTTTGAAGATAAAAAGTGTTAGACAACTGTTCAGTCTAACAGGGGTCAAGTTTGTCCACTCTGCCTGGGCGCTGTGACCAATTAAAGATTAGTCAAGGTCTCAATGGAACAGTAGCACTAGGCTGCAGAGTTTAGTCATGGTGTTGACTTTGTGGCACATTAAACAAAATCTACTGTTGGGGGTGGTCTCAAGGGCCCTTCTCAAAACCACATCACTAGATAATGTAAAACTTTGGCACTTTGGGGGCCCCTTAGAATGATTCAATCAAATACAGATTTCTTGTATACAATGGCAGCACCCTAAGATACATCTATGCAAAATTAGAAAAAAAGTTGCTGAACAGTTTTTGAAAAAATAGGCCAAATGTTACATTTTTACCAGTTTTGGGGTCCTTGGAGGCCCTAGGGAACCCTTAAATTGATTCAATCAAATACAGATTTGTCGTGCATAGTGGCAGTGCCCTAAGATATGTCTATGCAAAATTAGAGAAAAAGTTGCTGAACGGTTTCTGAGATATGGCAGCTAACAGCAGACGGCGGACGCAGAGTGATGGCAATAGTCCCTTGGACCTTCGTCCAAAGGACTAAAAATGCATTGCCATCACATACTGGAGAGTAACAAATCTAGGCTGAGTTTTATTACTATGAATTTTTTCATTGTTTAGAACTAGACTTCAGAGGAATATCTTTTTGAATTACAGAAAGCGAATCTTCATTTAAAATAAGTTTTTAATTAATACAAAAATTATGATTTATGTGGCTTTTTTCACATGCAAAATTGTCTGTGTTACTCTGTTTGTTCAACATATATATCCATAAAGTCCACATGTATCCATGTGTTTGAAAATGTGTAGGCTGGCAAGTAGGCCCTTTCAAGTGGTTTGTAGATAGACACTTTGTTGAATTTGCCACCTGGGGCCCCTGTGATGTGGAAATCATGTGGTTAATTTTTTTCAAAAATTGTACCTAAAGTTGTAATGGTGGATGTTGTTTTTTCTATGTCACTGTAAAGATAATAATGCTATTTACAAGAATGTCGCTGGATGTGGGCAATATATTGAATATGTTTTATGTTAGAGCAGTTTGGAAAATTTTGGAATTTAATCTAGCTTCTAGGAACATAATTACATAACTTAAATGTATGTTCAATTTCATTGTATAGATAAGAAATATGCCATTGGACTTATGTAAGAAATTGTGAATAGCTTTCAGGTTATTGCAGTTTGTATGTGAATGCTGGCAAATCTAAACACTGAGCACTATGAAGAGACTGTTTTTCTGATATAAATAGTGAACTGAGACATGTATTTACTATATATGCATCAACAAGGTTGTGGTAGGTTTAATCTAGATCAACACTTTACTTCATGAAGAGTCTAGGACATGACTCATAAGCTTTCCTCTAAATTTCTAAACGTATCAACTAATGAAGGGGTTTGTTGAGTTTTGTTTTGCCTTTTGGGGGTGTATAAATGCTGGAGACTTGTAGGTGGTTACATTTTCAGTGTTCTGAATTATGCCAACATTGTTTTTTTACAAAACACTGGTCACATTTGAGTGCGAATGATTGGGGGTCAGTCACATCACAGTGTACACAGCACCGCTCCTAAAAAGTACGAAGTGTGATTTTATATATCCATTGGCATAGACGTGGCTTTATTATATATAAAATATTTTTTTTCTCCGTACAATGCCGAGTCACTCAGCTAGTGGCATATGAATAATAAATTATTCGAAGCAATTTCATCTCACACATTTTAAATGAAAATATTGATTATGAAAAACTATAGCGATAATAGGGGAAGCTGTGAAATCATCAGTCGTTTATCTATAATACTGCAACGAAGGCGCGTGGATGGCATCAGCCACCCGAAGATACGAATAAGTAAGCTTAAGTTTGTATATATTTAAACCTGAAACGCTGTCTCGAGTTCTTCCACAAGATGTGGATTTTTACTCGTCGGCATCGCCATTTTGCCGTTTGACGCGCCACCTACTGGAAGGAATACCAAGAAGCGGACACGTTTCAAAGAGGCGGATGGAAATGTACGCAAATCTACATGTCCGATATTATACGTATAATAAATTACGTATATCACTAAACTTACATAAAAGTCACAATAACCACGTAAACATACAAAAGCCTGTCCTTTTTTAAAGGGAGCGAATCTTGGCGGGCAGTGTACCTTCAACATAATTAGTATAATCTTAAGAGCATTATACACATTAATAAATTACAAAATATAGTCACGGTTAATAATGCAACAGATCAATACATTCTTTGAGAACTGCAGTCGGCATACATATCTACATGTAAAATTTATAATAACAGTTAGGTAAATTATTATAAACAAACATTTCACTTGCACTACCAAGCCGTAGCCAGGGGGGTTCACGTGAACCCCCATTATTTCCAAAATGTGAACCCCTCAAAATTGCATCTTTAAAATGTGAACCACTAATTGTATTTCATGTTTCTCAAAAGCATTAACTCCCTTCCCAAAAGCTGCTGGATAATGTTCAAGCATTACAAGAAATGCCAAGAAAGCCTGATTTGTACATAATGTTAATGGGATAACCCTTATCTATTAAGTGACCATCACTGAATGTATGGGAGCCTGGTTGTAAGGTCTGTCTCCAATGCCATGTGTGAAAAGGGCAGTCACTAGAGGAATGTGTGTCAAAGGACCATTGCATCCAATTAGCCACGCAGAAGGACTTCGCACTATCCCAGGGTATCCTGTTATGTAAACGCATGGGGAAACAAATACACAAGAAGCCAGTTTTACACCAAACGTAAAATGATGAGTCCTAATTGTAGTCACTTAGAGGTGACTGATGCAAACAAAATACTGGTGAATGAACGGGGTGACGATGATTTAACAATTATGAGCACAGTATTTAACCAATACACAATACAGTTTAGCTTCACCTATTTCAAAATAATAAATCGTGTAATTGTGTGGCTGTAGTGTATGGTTGCTGAAATACTGTGGTTGCTAGTTGCATGTTTGTAGATCTCAGAAAGGGGAGCCTTATCGCTGATGAGGAGGCAAGAATGTGTGAAGGGCCTTTATTATTAACTATTATATCCATTTTGTGTTCTGTATAGTTATAAAATACAGTTTGTGTTTCCTGGAGTCTATGTGGTGTACAGGATATGGTACTTGACTGTTTGATGCCTAGAATTTAATTCAAATTCCACAAGAGGATAATAATTTGGTTTTATAAAGGTTTGTTAATTTACTAACTTAATTATGTTTATTATAAATTATGGAACTTTTGCATATCAGATCATATAAATATAATGCATTAATTGAGTGAAAACCAGATTGTAAATGTCACACTTTAACTGTTTATTCTAAAAAATAACATGGAAACACACACACACTACTTAATTTGGCGCCTCGTTTATTATATTAATATGAACATATTCAAAACTGTTGCACACACGGCGAAGGGTTTCAAGTAAATAATTCAGTTATATTAACAATATACTATCACTGCATGTTGGCTTTTATTAATACAATTGGGTGTAAATTAGGCTTAATCGGGCAACAAAATAGGACCAATCTCCACAGACCTCATATGTGTCCCACTTTGTCTGAAAACGCACCTCCAAAACGACCTTGTTATGGGCCTGCTGGGGATGCTAATGTGGTGTTTGTATATATATATATATATATATATAAGATGAAAGAATATAAGATGAAACCACATGGTCCATCAATCTCACACCCACTTCATTGTTCTTCCAGTTACAAATGTAACCGGCTGTAGATCGCGGTCGATTGTTTAGTGCCAGTTCATTCTTGGTCGTCCCCTTTCTCTGGCCAGCTGGTATCCATCATAGCGCTTGTTTGGCAGGTCTAGTAGGTGGGAACCTTGTGACATGGCCGAGCCATTTTATTCGTCTTCTACAGATAGTAAATAATGCCTGATCGTATCCGGACATCTATGTTCGTCACGTGGTCGCTCTAGTGTACGCCCATGCAAGATGTTCCGCAGGCATTTAATGTCGAATGCATCAATTTTGTTTTCTTGGCTTGTTTGTAGTTGCCACTTTTTTCTGATTGGTGATTGATGCTCCCCTGTCAGCATGTTTTGGTCTTCTTTTCATTGATGACAAATTAGCATATCTGCTGACCGATTCCATGAGACGTTGTATGTCCTGAGTGGTGTATGCGAGGCCAGCAATGTAATCAGCAAAGTCCAGGTTTGATAAACACTCCTCCTTAACCCACACAATATCTTCCTCATTGTCCGTGGTTGCTAGCCGCATGACCACGATTGCCACGGCAAAGAGAAGGGGAGGGGGAGAATGCAACCTTGTCTGACACCAGTCATCACATGGAACCAGTCGCTGTAGCCATCTTCTGTTTTTGCACTTCTCAAGTTTTCATATAATCTTCACGATTGCTGATATAATCTTTTTGTGGGATTTCATAAGTGGTTAACATTTTCCACATGGAGGGTCTGTGGATGCTGTCAATTAAACGCTTTGGTGAAGTCTATGAAACTGAGTGCGAAGGGTAACTGGTACTCTTGACATTTCTCAATAATGAGTGTGTCTGAGTGTGAATATTTGCTCAGCATAAGAGCGTTCGGGCCTGAGGCCTGCTTGTTCCTCTCGCAGTCTGCCATCTACCACATCTCGCATTCGGTTCAGTATTATCTGACAGTACACTTTTCCTGGTATTGACAGCAATGTCACACCTCTCCAGTTGTCACATTTAATTATGTTTCCATTTTTGGAGATACAAATAACAGCACCATCTTTCCAGTCTTTAGAAACGATGCCCGAATCCCAGATCCAGTTGCATTGTCCGTACATCCATTGTACAATTGTTTCACCATCCGCTTTAATCATTTCAGTTGTGATTCCATCCATACCAGGTGACTTGTGTATTTTGAGAGTCGCAATTAATGGCCTTTCTCAATTCATAATCCGATAATTCCTCTTTGTTTATTGGGAGCATGATCTCAGGGTTTCCTGTCTGTGCTGGTGTGTCAGGTGCAGGCAGGTCTACTGAGAACCTATCTAAAGTGTTCTCTGCCTATCTCTCTAGTTTGTGCTCTCCTTTCGATAGTAGAGATCCATCTTTGGCTTTGATTGGTCCAGACCTTGCCTTTGTGCAGCCAGTGTTTTCTTGGCAATGCGGTAGACCTGTCTCGTGTCATTTCGGGCAGCTGCGTTCTCTGCCTCCTGTGCCTGTCTATGAAACCATTCGCGTTTGTCCTTTTGTGCATTGCGCTTCACTTCTCTGTGCTCTTACTAAAGCACGGTAGGAAGCTGTGCTGCATGACTAATGTTGTCCTTTCTGTTGCAGGAGTTTCCTCTCCGGAATCAGTCCCCATGTGTGATCACTGATCCAAGGCTCCTTCAGATATTTCCGGAATCCCAAAACGTCTTTGCCCACTGCCATCATCGCATCTTTCATCTTCTCCCACCATTCCATTAAACCTGGTATAGGATCTGCAAGGGCAGCAAAACGATTTCTCCGGACTGCTTGGAATTCACATTTGGTCACTGGGTTCTGGAGCTTGTTCGTATCGAATCTCTTAGTCATGTTTGATTTCTTCTTTTGTCTCCTCAACTTGATCTTGATCTTCGCATTAACCAAGTGGTGGTCACTACAGATGTCTGCTTCACGGTGCATTCGGACGTCGTGGAGACATGGAGTTCTCAGCAGATCATCAGCATACATAATATTATTTACACAAATAGTAATGCAAGCGCAATGAGGAGGAAGAGAAAGAAAAGAAAAAAGTGTCGACGTATCCAAGCCAGCCTCATCCCTGAAGACAGGGAACGATCAGGAGAACAACAAAAATAGATCATACATAGCATCCTACACTGCAAGCATTATAAGTACAGTTGATAAACCATCCATGTAAACAACGAACACATAGGGGGATAATACACCCCCTTGTCTAACTCCACTACTTACATTAATGCTGTCAGACACGCGATTGTCCCATCTTACAAACAGTTGTTGGTTCATATACAAAACACTAGAATTCTCAAATGTAGCCTGGAACACCTCTATCAATTAGCTTTTTGAAAAGTATGTACGTCATACACTATATCACTTTCCTCAACTCCGTGTAACGTTTGTTTCACATAATATGGAATTTAACATTAAAACAGCGCGAAAGACAAAACATTATATCTGCCTCACAGGCGTCGAAACCAGGAGGGGGGGCTTGGGAAACTGAGCCTCCCAATATGTTTGGTTAAGGGGTTGGAATAGAATTAGCCCGCCGTATTTAAGGAAGATGATGCATTTTTTGATATAATTTGATGTTTTTGTGGCGATCCTCAGAGGTGTACATGCAAATTGAGGTTGTTGGTGAGCTCCTAAAATTGTGAACATCGCCGCAAAAATCGTCAACAGCATCCCCCGTCTTCCGATGTCATGAACCGACAGCGGAGGAGTGCTGAACTGAGCACCGGGTTGGCTCACCACCCTCGATATTAATTTCGTTCCAACGCCAGTGTGCGTGCCATGCATTTATTATTCCACTGGCCAGACATGGCAATCGGTATTTTTGCAAAAAAATAATGTATTGAATAATATATTAAATGCCAACATGACATCATATTATGGTAGCAAGTATACTAAGATAATTTGAAAAAATGCACCATAATATGCATAATTATGGATATATTTTATTCATAAATCATTTTATAATACACAAAAACATGTTAAGTAGTTGTTAGCAGCAAACGTTACGAAATTGATAAAGCAAATGTTTACAATTAACTAGACTTCGCAGATTTATTTATGTCTGTGCAATCGCAGAAAACGTGCAGGGAACTGACGTTACACTATTAATTCTAACCATGCAATAGGCGTACCATACAAAAGGTAGGACAACAAAATTGGCTGGACTTGGCCAAAGTACGGAAATATAAGGAATTGGTTTCTTTTGCATGTACGCTTCAATTACCCTTTTCGTGATAAAAAAATAACTGCAGATTATTGAAAGAAATAATTATATAAGTAAGTTTCACTAACAAAAGTATGATCAATTGTTTTAAAAAGTTGCATTAAATTCTTCCTCACTGGTCTAAGTTATGTGCCTTCACATTAACCCTATCCATTATTTTTCAGCCTTGTCCGCCTGTTAGTATCTCCCCCATATGTTGGACCTATCCGACAGAGGGCGCAGAGTGGGCGAAATGCATCATGGTTACGAAGGATAAACTTCCGCTTCCATGGTTAAACCGTGGTTTTGTCAAAACATAAACGAAGGCAAGTCAGAATTCGTGTGTCAGATATTGTTGCCGCAACGTACAGCGAGAACGTCGGCCACAATGTCTAATACTGCAGAAGAAAAAGAATTGGCGGACATACAAACATATTCGCATCCTGACAATATTCCTCTCGGCGAAATTCACAGACTGCTCAACCTGCATAAACTCGACTGTCTTGAAGCTAGTGGGGGGAGTCTGAGGCTTCACAAACAAACTATCGACGAATACATAAGCAGCGGTATTCATGTCCATCGTGTCTTATACTACGGCGATCCTATCGATATGGTTAAAACGCGAGAGAAACAGGGCCTACAACCAACTACTATAAAATGCGTCAAAACGAACGTGCATCACTTCGATGTAGTGCAGTTCAACAAACAACTGCTGGAGAGTGGGTTTCGCGAAGCGTCGCGACAGCGGCAACACGGCATTGTCGTGATCCGCGAACCCGACGAGCAGGCAGCAAAGGAGATCATTGCTAAGACAGAGGAAAAGCTCCTGACTTTGCCTTTGGAGAACCGAGACAAGTTTACAATCATCAATGCTCTTCTGGCTCAGTCAGTCGAAACGCGACTTGTCAAGGATGACATCATTGAAAACCTGCAGGCGATTGGCTACATAGCGCTTGACGAAAAGGATGGGGAAACGAGCGTTACCTACAAGTTGACAACTCGCCTAGGAGCATTCGTCGAGCGTATGTTGGAGTGCCACAATCAGTTGGTGACCTCATGTTGTAATTTGCCAAATAACAAATGGGACGGCAGCCCAGCCGTTTTCCGATCTGATGTGCAACGCACCTGTATGTGTCAGAATCTTGATCAAACTGGACTGGAGCTGCTAAAACCTGAAAGTCTGCGGGCTCTTGAACTGCTAGAACATATGGGGAAAAGCCGTCCAAGGACACTGAAAAGCTTTGAACGTATCATCCAATCTGCCTCAAGGTCTGTCGCCATCACGCCCATGAACATGACATTTGCAAAACTGGTCGACACATCGCCAAAGCTGAAAACCGTCATGATTCCATTCGGCGACCCTCCAGTATTTCCGTTTTCACTGTCTACCAAAGACATGTTCGTTGTGCCCTGGAAAGCTGTTGATGATCCAGCGGTCACTGCCAAAGAGACGAAGAAATTCTGCCGGAAGGTGTTCAGCAACTTCAAACACAAAGAAGATTATGATATGTCTATTCAGTACGGCTTGGCTGACGCAGTGACAAGGGCTGAAGCTGTGAAGACTCTTCAGCTGTGGTTGGAGAACAGAGAGAAGAGTGTTGAGAGCGACTGCGAGAGGAACATGGAACACTGCAATGCAACCAGTGACGTTCTTCACTACAAACTCTCCTGCTTGGCGCCTGTTGAAGGCTTCACTCATCCCACCCGTGAAGACATTTACAGAATTCTCACGAGAATGTCCAACACTGAAGTGACATACTCGCAACAAGAAGTTGTGAAGAGATTAGAGGAGCTCGGTGTCCTTAAAGCCCATCCAGATAAGGTCGTCTTCTTTGTGAAGCAGATGAGAAGGCTTGTGAAACAAGCGGAGGCAGCGAACAAGAAAGTTACAGATCACGTATCGAACAGTCTGGAACGGTATTACGCAAACTTGGAAACCAAGAAGAACACTGGCTCTAAATAACTGGCTCTAAATAACTGATCTCAGACGCTTGGAACAGATGTCTAACTGTAACTTAAATAATCAGGAACTGAATGTCTGATGAACTGTAGTTCAGGGCTGTGGCAAGTACTTGGTTAAAGTACTCATGTAGAGACGTTTTGCATGAGTAACATATACTTTTTGTTCTTGTTTATCTCACATCTTCACCAAGTAAAAGTCCGTTTAGTGTTGGATCAACCCTCCCAAGCAATATGTGGGACTTGCGATATTTGCGATCCAAAATTGCAGTTAGTGTCAATTTGCATTAACGTTATGTTCCAGTAGCTAGGTGGCACAACTTCAGCAATGCATCATATTTTGGGACTACGGACTGTTGTGACAACAACTTTGTCGACATTGTGTGAACATGTGCAAACCAACATATTTTTTGTTATACTATATTAGATTTTGTGGTTGAGATTTAAAAAAGTAGCAGTTATTATCTCTAAGAAAATACTACAAAAATACAAGTACTGCAAAAAAATGTATAAAGTGCATGTATTTCACAAGTAATTCTTTGCGAGAAAATACTAGATCTTACATGAAAACTAGTAATGGGTCATAATTTTTCATGAATGGTTATTCGTGTACCAGCATGTACATTATCCAGTCTTGCTGCTGTTACTGTTACACAACAGCACTATACATGGCTGAGTGTGTACTTCTGCTTATAGTTTTAGCTTTGTACAGTACAGGAGGATCCAGTATGCTGGTAACTTAGTTCTCTCACGTAGATTTTGCTATGAATTGTGTAGAACCATTGTACCCCATACATGTTACAAGTTAACACAATACAGAGGTTGTGCAGTGACATTTAGTAGTGGATTCTGGAATTCGTTTTCTGTTGTAAATATATTCTGAATTAATATACAGTTTCTCTGACTTTTAGGAATTAATACATCTTTTATCTGTTATATCCACCTGTACATTTTATTCTGAATATTTTGGAAATTATATATAGATATATATGTTTTAAATAATAAAACTGAACTCCCTACACATTACTGCCATCAAGTATCATAATATATTAGTATTTAAGGAAGTGTTTGGTAATTATTTATTTATTTTAGTATTGTCTTTCCAATTTGTGGGTATTTTGCATAGTGAATTGCCAATATTTTGTTGAATGGTATACCACCCCACAATTTTGTGTAAAGACCTGGTGTATTGTATTTCTAAATGGGAAAAAATGAAATGAGGCAATTTCAGCCAACATAATTCCATGTTTCCTGAAACAATGGTTTTTCATGAAAATATCAATTAATATTAAAAAATGTCATGGAAAGTCAAATGTTGTATTATATAAAGAGTGGGAATGCAGTGTTTGAAAGAAGTTAGACGACAATTGCATAGTTGGTGTGAAGAATTGTTATAACCAGAGGTACCAAGGACATTGCACAAATAGCGTTAGATTTACCACTTCTCATGATGTGAAGGTTATAGATGAGAATTTGATAACAGGCTTCAAATTGATATAAATGCGGTTGTTTAAATGCAAGAAGCATAGTAAACAAAAGAAGTGAACTAAACAATATGGTAGAAGATACTGACCCTCGCATAATAAGTATAACCAAATCATGGGCCACCACCGATATATCAGGTGCTGAATTGGGACTAGCAGGTTATGTAATGTTTAGGAAAGATATAATAGAAAGAAGGGGAGGTGTCATTTTATATATTAAAGAATCTATGCAGGCTTATGAAATAAAATTAGAAAGAGAAGCAGATTGTGAAGAAGCTGTTTAGTGTGACATAGTTACAGGAAACTCAACGTTAATGGTTGGGTTAGTTTATCGAAGTCCAAACATAAGCATAGAAGAGAATGAAAAAGTACAAAACGCTATAAGAGAAGTGAGCAAACGGGACTGTATTATTATGGGGGATTTTAACCATGGGCATATACAATTGAATTAGTTGACACTGTCAAAATATGCGAGCCACTGGGGAGTAGTGATCACAAACAGATACATTTTACCATTAAAGTAAAATCAGAGAGGAATAGTAAAAAGCAGTACAGGATGACGCAAAATAGCTTCAGAATCAGCTCAGGGTGGACGTGCAATCTCTACGAGACAGGAGGATCTTTTTTGGAGTTCGTGAACGACTTGTGGTGCATCTGCATATATACAGGGATAAACGGCGTGAATTGGCCAGCCTGTTAGACAACGCCAAGAAACAGTACTTCACTGAACGCTTGATTGGCGCGCAATCTGATACCAAAATTAATGTGTCTTCAAGGTCATTGATCGGCTGATGCACCGCAACACTCCGAGCATCCTCTCCAGTCATATGAAACTCCTGTCGAGATGGCGGACTTCTTCACACATAACATCACTAAGATACGCAATGACTTGTCACAGGTGCAAGATCACCAGATAGATTTACATGAACTGGTTTCACCTGATGAAAATATCACCTGCAATTTGTCAGAATTGACCCCTGCCCCGGAAACTGAGATCAGGAAATTGGTCGTACAATCTCCTTCAAAATCGTGTGGCTTAGATCCACTTCCGACGTGGCTTTTGAAAGACAATCTCGATTAATTGTTGCAGGTGCTAATTCAAATTGTAAACCGTTCCATGTCATCAGGGATTGTATCTGTCTCTTTGAAGGAGGCCTTGGTGACCCCTGTGCTGAAAAAGAACAATTTTGATCCCGAGCTACTGGAGAACTTCCGACCAGTGTCGAATCTATCATTCATCTCCAAGCTGATAGAACGTACAGTGGCATGTCGACTCAACACCTACAAGTCTGAACACGGATTGCACGAGGTTCTCTAGTCAGCCTACAAGAAACACCACAGTACTGAAATGTGCTCTCCTAAAGCTACTCGACATATCCGCAGCGTTCAATACATGCAGTGGACCATTCAGTGCTCCTCTCCAGATTGCATACTAGAATGGGCATCTGTGGGACAGCCCTCTCGTGGTTCAGGTCGTACCTAACCAACAGAACCAACTTTGGGATACCCCAGGGCTCTGTGCTGGGGCCTGTACTGTTTTGTGTCTAGACCCTACCGCTGGAGGATAGCATGCGTTGACACAACATTGAGTTTCACCTGTACGCAGATGATAGCCAACTGCTGCTCACCTTTAACTCCGCATCTTCCCAGTCAGCGCTTGACGCTGTGGAGAGGTACATCGCTGAGGTCAATATCTGGATGGCTGCAACTTCCTAAAACTGAATGACAACAAAACGGAGTGTGTTATAATGGAACTAACGGGCAACTCGCCAAAGCAGCCGTGTCAGACATCTCCATTGGGGAGAGCACTCTCCCGGCAATATTGAAAGCGAGGAATATTGGTGCAATTATTGACTCAAACTATGGACTGCAGGCACGTGTAAATAAGCATGGTGTGTCGGTCAAGTTACTACCAGCTCCGGAGCATCGGGAAGATCCGACAATATCTGGATGTGAGTACGGCCCAGATAGCCACCCACGCCCTTGTCACGTCAAAACTGGACTTCTTGAATGGATTACTGCTTGGCCTCCCCGCGTGGCAGCTGGCAAAGTTACAATGAATGCAGAACACAGCCGCGCGCATTGTTTCCCGTGTCCCTAGACGATCTCACATCACGCCAGTCCTTCGCGCACGTACTGCATTGGCTGCCTGTTAGGTATCGTGTGCAATTCAAATTGCTCACATTGACCTACAAGGCAATCGACGACGAAGGCCCATCCTACGTCAAAGACATGCTGGTAACACAATCCGAGAAGATCACTTCGGTCTGCGTGCAGGTTGCTGCTGGCTGTGCCCATGTCAAAGACGCAACTGGGGGACAGGGCCTTCCCTGTGACTGCACCCGCACTGTGGAACAACATACGCAAACTGTCTTTAACTGTCAAAAACAGTTAAAGACTTACTTAATTGTTTTGCAAAGCTTTTTAGTACAGTTTTAATTATTTATGACATTTTATATAAAACACCTGTATTGTTCATAGATAGTTATGTGTGTGTTTATTTTAGAGTTACTTTATTTACATATACTTTATTTACTTATTTATATATCTTAGACATCTAGTTTTAATTTTCCATAGTTTTTTAATAATAATAATAATAATGTATTTATTTCAGACAATCATGATGTCCATATATACAAATACATCAATAAAAGTATGTAAATAATATAAAAATACATAGATAAGAACAATATGTTTAAAAATTATATAAATCCCGGACCCACTGGTGCCGCAGTTTCGAAGTACAATCAATACACGTCGCTAGTTTTAATGCTATAAATAATGGGATTCAAAGACATGTCAATCCTATTCATTAAGCTAAAAATAGCCTTTCTGATTACACATTTACCCGAGCTGACATTAGCTGTAGCAAACATGTGGCTAGCGCTACATCTCATGGGCAAATTGTTCAATATCCTGAAAGAGTTGTTATATGCAACAATGAATTGATGAAAATTAACTTTTCTAAAGTTCACCCATAACGCACACATATAGATATTACCAAAATACGCTGTAAATAGCTTATTTTTTACAGCAGTTGAACAAAAGTGAAACTTTTGACGTAACATGTTACTCTTGGCATACAAAAGTCTCACTTTGGCTTGCATGTCAGACTCATCAGACAAGTTATTAGAAATGACATGTCCAAGATATTTACAAGAGGTGGCAAAGTTTAACTTCTTTCCTCCTAATGTCATTTCTTTAGACAGATTTGACTTTCTAGATTCAAAGTACATGACCAGGGATTTACTCGCATTGTATTGCACATCGTGCTCACATCCATATGAGTAACACATGTCTAGTAGTGTTTGTAGTCCTTTAGCAGAAGGTGCAAACAGAAGTAGATCATCGGCGTATATAAGGTGATTAACAACCATGTTACCAAGACTACAACCGATTTGTTTTTTGTGCAGTTGTATACTCAGATTATCCATATAAATGTTAAAAAGCAAAGGGGATAACTTCCCACCTTGCTTAACACCATTGCCTACCGAGAAGAAGTCCGAGTAGGTATTTCCCCATCGTATGCATACACATTGATTATTGAATTAATTGCTGAGTATTCTTAAGATATAGTTCGGTACATTTCGTTGTTCTAGTTTCGTTATAAGTTTATTTCGGTTGACACGATCAAACGCCTTTGATGCATCTAAAAATGCGACGTGCATAGCTGAACCATGTTCAGTGTAGAACCTTAATAATTCCTTAAATGCAAACACGCATAACTCCGTTCCATGTTTAGGCTTAAAGCCAAATTGATTAGGAGTGGTTTCCAAGTACATTTTCATTCTGTTAAAAAGAACAGTGTCTATTATCTTCGAAAATATATTCGATAGACATATTGGCTTATAATTCCCTTTGTCGTTTACTCGTCTATTTTTGTCTTTAATAATTGGTACAATAACAGACTGTGACATTTCTTTTGGTAAATAACCATGCACCAGAATCGAAGACACAAGGATAGATAAGCACAGCGAGTTGATAATCAGCGAACTTAATATGTTCTGCACTGATACCGTCCAGACCTGGTGACTTATTTTTGGAGAGTCCATTAATAATATCCATCAGTTCAACTGCACCAACAGTCATTCCTGTATTGTCAGTGGAACAGTCATAACAAACTTTATCACATCGACTATCCTCCACATCATTAAATAAATGTTCATAATGATGCTTCCACATTGACCCGATGTTTACGTCACCGTGTATATTATCAATGTTTGTCGGAAGTTTTACTTTACTGTTCGTACAGTGCTTAATTTCTTTCCAGAATTTGCGGTGGTCTTTCTGACACAACTGTTCTGCAATGTTATCAGCAATGATAGTTTCTTTCTTCCTTTTACATTTTCTGATCGCCTGTTTGAATTTCATTCTGGATAATTTCATAACATTAAAAATGTCACCTTGTCTAGGTTTACCAGTCTCTTTCCATATACAGTAAGCATCACGGGCTGCACAATGAAACTCTTTCACTCGCTCGTTCCAACCTGGTACAACATTATACTTATAAGCACCTTTGCGATTTGACCGGAGTGTGTGACCACACCTCTTCAATGTAATCACGATAGAATTGTAAAAGTCATCGAGATCATCATGATGACTACAGTTATGACAATTGGGATTATTGCATCTAATACCCGGTGGAACATTCAGTTTGCTCAATTCAACGTTCGTGCATTCTCTATATGCATCAATATCTTGTGGGTTTAATCTGTCCCACTGTAAGCCTTGCTTACTCTCATTAGTATTGCCACTACCACTAACGCATTCTGGTAGAATATCACTGTCTATGCTGAACGATATCGGGTGGTGATCAGAATAAATAACATCATAAAGTATGGACATGTTAGATAGGCAATCCTTCGCATCCGCGGTACATATGATATGGTCTAGCCATGATGTAGTTCCCCAGGCAGAACTAACGTATGTATATGTGTCTATTGGGAGAGTATCTTGATCACATATAGCCAGAGTAAATTCTTTGCAGAAATCAAGTAAGATATTCCCAAAAACTGATTTCTTGGAAATATCCGCGTTAAAATCACCAACAATAGTGATGCACGAGCTATTAATATTATTAACATATACAGCAATTTTGGACATATAATCATTGAACTTGTCCCTGTTTTCCTCGCATTCATAAGGTAAATATACGTTTAGTAGATAATACTCCTTGTTACCCCAACAAATTCTTATGCCGCATAGCCAATCATAGCACTGGTCAAGAATGGTGATGTATTGATCAAGGGAATGTTTCCATAAAAAACCTACACCACCATACGGTCTACCAGTTAAAATACCACAAGATGCATCTACAGGAGAAACACCATAACCCACATAACCTTCGTGACAGGTGTTTAGTATATGGCAATCTTGTTTAGTGAGCATAAGCTCTTGTAGGCACAGTATATCACATTCCATTAACACATCCTTTAAGAAGGGCATAAAACCTTTAAATCCATTACAATTAAAAGATGTGATGTTAATTTCCATAACTTAGTTCTTGGTGTTAAAGAATTTCCTCAAGTATTCACCAGATGGCCAGTTGTCCGGGTCATAAAACTTAGATGCGTCATTGCGTATAACATCAACCTTGAATGAGGCATAACTCTCATGCTTAGTTTTTAGTTTCACACATTTGGCCTCGAGCTTAAGCACAGACTTCACATACAAAGACATGTCATCGACAGTGACCGTAGGATCTAGTCGTGAGACAAAGGCTGTCAGGAATCGTCCATCCTTTACTTTGAGCTGATAATATAGATATATACTAATTTTTATGTTTTGTAATGTGTATTTGTACGTATGTTGCTTCAATGAATTTGTAAAGCGCCTTTGAGCAGTTTAGGCTGAAAAGGGCGCTATATAAATATGCATATATATTAGTATTATTAACGACTACACGGGTTGTGACGCGGTTGAGGCTGAATTCCCCTGGCCATGCAAAGTTCTGGTCTAAGGTAAGCATATATGTATCGCTTCCCAATGTTGTTGATGTGCCTGGGACGGGATATATTATTGACGTTTTCCTTCAGTTATCACTGTGAACAAGGATTCTCGTTGTGGTTCGATCTAAATTAAGACTAAACGTTGTGCCCTACTACATGTGTGTCAACGGTGAACTCCAAATCTGTCTATCGAAAACTGCATGTTCTTGAATTGAGGCCCGGCCTGGTTTTGACAAAGGTAGCTCATCACTCGCATTGAGGTCATTGCTCAACCATCCTTAATTTTGGGAAGAATTTTGCCTACCTCATAATAAAAGTTGTGTTTTTTATTTAACTGGGTGAAGAACGTTGTTTTGTTTATAAATTATATAATATTATGCATTCTACTTTACAATAATGGGGGTACCCCGACGATCGTTTCAGGTCTCATGCAGGGCCGGGGTACTCGTGAAGCAAAATATTGGGAAACGCTATTGTAATATGACCAGTGTCGTTATAATATTACGACTGAATCGGTTATAATGTGACTAATGCAGTTGTAACTTGACCAATGCAGACCATTGCATTTAATAAATAGCTTATATGGAATTCAACTAGATTTAATCCATTTCATAAATATTTTTTTCATAAACACACTCATAAAAAGTGTATTTTTATGTGCCTCTAACCAGTAGCCACAAACCTTCGTTGTCCACCGTGTGGCGCCACTATTGAGTCCTCGGACAACTTATCACAATTTGTATTACATTTACTCCAAAAGAACCAAGACACTCCACATGCTAACATCGTTGCACATCTGCGATTCATTTCGCGTATACATTTCAAGGGACTACAATTTATTTCATTTTAGTAATACAATTTGTTTTTTTTTACCGGTAGGTGGCGCAACATTCATGACAACTTCCGCTTCCTTCTTGAGTTTTGACAGCTTCGACAGTAATCGGATAAGAAATAAAATGCAGGCAAGGCAAGCATAAACGAAGGTTATATAGAGTAGCGCACGTTTAATTTTGTTGTCCAACCATCAAGCTAATTGAAAAATGGCTCAAAATTCGGACAGACTCTTTGAATCGGACGATGCTTTGCTCATCCCCAAGGTTGAGACTGAAACTGAGCCAAGATCGGTAGACGACGAATTGCTTCATTTAGACACAGTCACGGAGACCGAGTCAAGATCTGTAGTCATAGACGACGCATTGCTTCCTTTACTGGCTTTAGATACAGTCACTGATTCTCGATCTGTTCGCCCTGTCGAAAGCGAATCTTCTCCGGCGGCGGTGGCAAGTGATGGAAGCGTCACCACTGGCATTGCTGCTAATACGACACACTCTGTCTCTGAGGCTGAGCGACCGTTGGCCGATTGTTCGTGTCGCTGGTGCCGTGAACGGGTTGGCGTAGATCGCCCGCGTCATCGGCGTCGCTTGCACCGTTCCCGCTGGCGCATGCACCACTGTCAAGTGAAGTGCAAGGATTCTAACCTGCCCGCCGCTTTCTGCAGTGCCGTCGCAGTGGTGTTGTTCTGCGGTGCCATGGCCGAACCACGGTGGTTCCACTTCCAAGGTGGAGGGTGTCAGATCTATGTCACACATGAGCCGATCACGAGTCTCGGTCTCACAAAGTTCTTTCATGTCGGCCGTTTTCTGCCGAACACAGGCCCTGGCTTCCACGTGCTCTATGAATATGGCAATCATTACAAACTCTCTGATGGTAAGTGTTTATGCTTCATGCAGTTTTATTAAATTTTGTTTTATCATTCATGTGCCTTCATGTAAATTATAAGGCATGGTTTTTAGCTAAATGTGTAAATTGCATTCCCCGTGTATACTCGGGGCTCATTCATAATTGTTGACATTTATCTAAACATTAAATTAATACAGAGCAACTGTTGACATTTACCTATTTGTATGGAGCATATACATTCTCAGACCCTCTTACATGAATTAGTACTTTAAGATTCAAAGTCTCATGTAGTATGCAATGGCATTATGACTTGGTGTATGAAAAGGGCATACACGTGATAACAACCATATATCAATCAGGGTTGGTTTCAGTTATATCAAATCTATTACAGTTACTCTTATACACGTGATAACAACCATATATCAATCAGGGTTGGTTTCAGTTATACAAAATCAAATCTATTACAGTTACTCTTATACACGTGATAACAACCATATATCAATCAGGGTTGGTTTCAGTTATATCAAATCTATTACAGTTACTCTTATACACGTGATAACAACCATATATCAATCAGGGTTCGTTTCAGTTATATCAAATCTATTACAGTTACTCTTATACACGTGATAACAACCATATATCAATCAGGGTTGGTTTCAGTTATATCAAATCTATTACAGTTACTCTTATTTGTCATTTCAGTTACAATTGAAATAACAATTTCTTTTCATTTGTCATTTCAATTACAGTTACACTTCTAAGATTTTCAAATCAATTACAATTACACCAACAAGATTTCAATTTCATTTACAATTACAAATGCGGTAATGGGACCTATCAATGATATTGCATGTACAGGTATGCAGGGTCGAACTGATCAATGATGAAGTAGAATTGATTGAAAAACAGATGGTCTCTATTTTAATGAAATAAAATTACAAAAAAACAAATTGAATTGAAGTAACTTAGTGAGGTACAAAGATATTTTTGTATAATGAAAAGTTTTTGCACATTGATGACATTGAAGCCACAAAGATTTAACAAGATTTCCACACAGAGAATTAACTCTAGATGGCAGGTGGACAAGGAAGCCCTTTAGCTTATCGAGAGTCCAACCCTTTTATCTACGTGTATCCCGCCCTTCTGAAGTGTGTGTCGATTTTATTTTTAAACATATTCACACTACTAGCACCCACACAATCAGCAGATAATCTGTTCCATTCATTTACAGTCCTTTGTGAAAATGAGAGCTTTCTTATATCTAATATACACTGCTCCTTTACTAATGTAACTTCATGTCCTCTAGTCTTTCTATCTTTCTTAACTGAGAAAAAAATGTTTCTATCAATATTTTCATAACCATTCAATATTTTAAACACTTCTATCTGATGTCTTCTCAATCTTCTGGTCTCGGGTGTTGTTAAACCACATTCTTTTAGGAGTTTTTCATAGCTAAGCCTAAGATCCCTCAGTTTTGGTATAATTTTAGTCGCTCTCCAGGGGTAGAACTACCCACTAGTCCGCTAGTCCGCACACTAGTAAAGATTACGGCGGACTAGTAAACCCGGCCTACCAACTAGTCCGGCTGTCTAGTAAAAATCAGCGTGTTGCGTGGCGCCACCAACCGTACAATTGACAAAGTAAATCTTCACCTAATGTGAATCGACAGTGAAACGGTACTTTTGATTGGTTGTTGTGTGACATAGAAATCTGAAACGACCATTTTGTTTGGCTTAGCGTATCATGTAGAGGGGTACCGGCTAATGAGCGCAATTGGCGTTCATTTTCGCGTCTATTTTCTAATCTATTTTCAAATGCGCGGATTTCGAATACGGTTTACATCTTCAGTTCTACATCAATTATTTTGTTAATTCATTACTAATTATTTTGTTACGTTTACGCACGATGCATCGTTATTTAACTGGGGTTGCAAAACCAGAAGTTAAACGCAAGGTGGAAAAGCGAGAACGGGACACGCTGTACGACCAGCAGAAACGACAGCGTGGCTATTTGAAGGTTTGGGAACGAGACCACACTTGGCTGTCCTACGATGACGACAACGATTTGATGTTTTGCAAAGTGTGCAGGACACACAACGTAACTGGTGTCCGTGGCAAGAATGCGTTCTTGACTGGCACGGACAACTTTCGTCCAGACTCGCTACGCGCACACAGTACAAGCGAGGTGCACACACGAGCTGTCTTCCGGCAAACTGCGTTCGAAGCCCGTCCCGGCACTGCACCTGCCCACCGAGCCATCCAAGCGCTGAACACGGCCACCATGGACCGTCTGACGCATTTGTTTAGGTAATTATGTTACCCATGTGATATAATGTTATAAAATGTAAAAAAATATTGTGTTTGATTGTACTTTGTTAGGGTTAGCACTATATGGTTTAAATTATTATCCCTCTTTTCAAGCGTGCCGTGCAGTAAACAATGCCATGGGAAATTATTAATTTGCATTTGATGTAGATCTATGTTATAACTTGCCTGGATCTTCGCGTTCAAAAGTAATACTATTTAGTGTTGTATTTCCCGCCTTTATGCATCATATTTTTGGTTTTGAGAACGTGGCTTGTCTTGTGATTTTTGTGCTTTTATTAAAATTTAAACCTGCCCATCTTCAAATCTTCGTCAAGTTTTGTTTTGAAAGCGAGGATGTTTTTAGTATTCACTGTTTGCTGAGGAAGGTTGTTATGTTGTGACTATACTCAGTATTTACTTAATACTATGATATTTAATATTTCCTGCATTGGATGTTTCAGGACTTGTCACGCGATAGCAAAGCACCGGCGTCCGTTCACAGATTATGTGTGGCAGTGTACCCTGGACGCACAGAAGGGCCTTGATGTGGGGAACACTTATCAGAATGACAAGGCATGCAAGCAGTTCGTGCGTGCCATCGCTGAGGTTGAGCGCCGTCACCTCGCACAGCACCTGGAGAGTGCTCATTTTCTCGCCCTCATCAGTGACGGTACGACAGATGCGTCCATCACGGAAGCGGAGATAGTGTACGTGAGGTATGCAGTGAATGGTGTCGTCTCTACTGCCTTCGCTGGTATTGAGAACGTCGGCAAGGCAGATGCTCCGTCAATCAAGCGGGCAATTGACGGTGTCGTGGAGCGCTACCTCCACATCCCGAAAGAGACACTCACGAAGAAGCTTGTCGGATTCGGCAGTGATGGCGCCGCTGTTATGACCGGATCAGCCAACGGTGTCGCCACGCTCTTCCGAAATGAGCAGCCGTGTCTGCAAGCAATCCACTGCTATGCGCATCGCCTGGAACTTGCATATAAGGACGCATTGTGTCGGTTGCCCATGTACACAAAGTTGAGCGGTCTCCTCCTGAGCCTCTACTTGTTCTACCATCACTCGCCACTGAACCGTAGCAACTTGAAGGCAGCATTCAACACATTGTCTCTGCCATGTGCCCTTCCACCACGTGTCGGTGGCACTCGCTGGTTGCCACATCTGCTGAAGGCACTGCAGGCCCTTGTGAAGGGATATCCAGCATATGTCCTGCATCTGACACAGATGCAAGTGCCCGGGGGCTCCGGAGATGCCAAGGCAAAGGCCATTGGCTTCTTGGCGACACTGCACCGACGAGTCATCATCGAGATGGCACACTTCCTTCTCGATGTGCTGTTTGTTCTGAGCAAGCTGTCGCTGGTGGCTCAGACAGTGACTGCGACAGTTGCTGATGTACATGCCACGCTGACATCCGTTGTGGCCACCCTTGTGATGTACAAGACGACCACAACTGCCAAGGAGCGTGCCCTGGCGCGCATGGAAGACTTCCATGGTGAGACACTCACAGGTGCTGTCTTCGCCAAGCAGACCCGACTGCAGATCTTGGGCAACCTGGTCAGCTGTCTGGAGGGTCGCTTCGTTGACAGCAATTCGGACGTTGTGCGTG
This sequence comes from Paraescarpia echinospica, assembly GCA_020002185.1. NCBI lineage: Eukaryota > Metazoa > Annelida > Polychaeta > Sabellida > Siboglinidae > Paraescarpia > Paraescarpia echinospica. The sequence goes on along the minus strand of CM034534.1, from coordinate 26,407,516 downwards.
CATCATCAATCGTTAGCTTCAAGCTGTGGCCTGAAGCTGCAGGTGATTATGGAAATGACGCTGTGGCCACACTCAACAACCATTTTGGCCCTGTGCTTCGCGACGCTGGCATCGATACTGCCAGTGTGGAGACGGAGTGGACACTTCTGAAGATGATCCTGTATGAACAGTCCCCAGACGTGCGACAGCTGACATGGTCTAGTGTCAATGCAGCCCACCAGGCAGAGTATGGAAACATACTTGGGCTTGTTGACGCCATTCTGACTCTGCCAGCCAGCTCGGCTGATGCGGAGAGAGGCTTCAGTCAGCTGAAGCTGACGAAGAGCAGCATCCGGTCAGTCCTGAAGGCAGATCGACTGACTGATCTGTTGACCATTCAGCTGAGTTCACCAGACATCGCTGCATTTGAACCGGACGCAATCGAGCTGTGGAGTGCTGGTGAAGCCCGGAGGCCAGACACTCAGCCGCTTAGGCCAAGGCCCGACTGTAGTAGTTACACTGACAGCAGTGACACCGACTGTGATGACAGTAGTGCCTCCGACTCTGAGTGACACTGACTGACTGACAGGCAGTGTTAACGCCAGGCCTGGATGACACTGGTTTTTTTGTGTTTTAAATAAAATTGTTGTGACCTAAATTTGTGCTATGTTTTTTATTTGCAGGACTAGTAAACCTTTTGGCGGACTAGTAAACTTTTGTCTTTACTAGTCCTGCTGTCTAGTAAAATAAATGCTGAAGTTCTACCCCTGCTCTCCTCTGTACTCTTTCTAGTGGTATGGCCTCCATGCTTGTATACAATATTCTAAATGAGGCCTAACTATTGTTTTGTACAGCGGTATTATTAGTTCTGTTTCCTTATACGTTATATTTTGCCTAATTAATCCAAGGATTTGATTTTCCTTTGAAGCTGCATTTCCGCACTGCTCTGAACCCATCATATCAGCACTAATGGTTAACCCTAAGTCTGTTTCTTTTACAGTAGTACTTAGTATAGTACCCCCCATTGTATATTCTACATCTTCGTTCCCATGTCCTGTGTGGAGGCATTTCCATTTCCCAAAATTGAACAACATTTGCCACTTTTCAGGCCATTTGATCAACCTGTCGAGATCGTCTTGTAAATGCTGTCTATCTCCATCACTTTTAATCCTTCTAAACACTTTTGTATCATCTCCAAATTTCAACACCTTGCTTGTTACATCATTGTCCAAATTGTTGATGTATATTAAGAATAATATAGGTCCTAGTACTGATCCCTGTGGTACCCCACTCAAACTTCTAGTTTGAAGCCTCACCATCAACAACTACCCATTGTCTTCTGTTGATCAACCATTTTTCTATCCAGTTAATTATACCATTTCCTATGCCATGGGCCTTTAGTTTAAGCAGTAATCTTTGATTTAGCACTTTGTCGAAAGCTTTTTGAAAATCTAAGTACATGTACATGACATGTACTGGTGATCCCTCGTATACCCATTTAGTGACATCTTCCAAAAAACATAACATATTTGTTAAGCATGACCTTGCTTTTAGAAACCCATGTTGAGATGGGTTTATCAAGTTATGTTTAACAAGAAAATCCACCATGTGATCTTTAATTAGTCATTGTAATAATTTGCAAATCATCGAAGTTAAACTGACTGGTCTATAGTTCTCTGACTTGTTTCTCGAACCTTTTTTAAATAACGGTATAATGTTTGCTTCTTTCCATTCTAAAGGAACCACTCCCTCTTCTAATGACAAATTAAAAACTGTTGCAAGTGGTATGCTAAGTTGTTCTACAATTTCCAAAAGTAGTTTGGGCGGAATCCCATCCACTCCAGGTGATTTATTATCCTTCATAGACCTTATTTTCTTAGCTACCATTTCCGGGGTTACAATTAACTGTCCTAAATAGTCTGATCCGCCTCAGATTCTGCCCCTCACTAGCAGTGAAATAATATCTTCCCTGGTAAACACCAAACTAAAAGAACTCATTCAGGTCTTATTCCATTAAGAATCCCTCTGTTATTATATTTCTAGCACTATCTTCTAGAGGACCGACCTTATTCTGAACTTTCTGTTTGCTTCAAACATATGCATAAAAACTCTTGTGGTCATGTTTTATAATACAAGCTAAATTGTGTTCATAGCTTCTCTTTGAATTTCTAATTTCAGCTGTAGCTTGGTTTAGTGCTTCTTTATATAAATGTTGTAATCTTCATCATTTCTAGTACGTCTGTATGACTTCCACATCATTTGTTTGTACTTAATTTTTCTAATGGCATCTTTTGATAAGTGTTTCTTTTGGACTGTTTTCCTCGTTTTTTAAGGGAACAAATTTATCGACAATGCACTCAATTTCACTCTAAGATATTCCAGCATTCTGTTGCTGTCTTATTCTTCAGTGTGTTATTCAGTCTATCTTTGCAAATATTTCCTCATGTCCTTATATGTTCCTTTGTGGAAATTTATCCTGTACTGCTTTTTATTATTCCTTGCTAATTTTACTTTGATGGTAAAATGTATCTGGTTGTGATCACTACTGCCCAGTGGCTCACATATAGTGACATTGTCAACTAATTCATTCTGTGAGGACACAATTATGTCTAACACATTCTCACTTCTGGTTGGTTCTAGCACATGTTGAGAAAGGAAACTATCTTGTACTAAAACTAAAAACATGTGGTCCTCACTCCCCATACTCTGTAGAGATTTCCATTGTATATGCCCATGGTTAAAATCCCCCATAATAATAGTCCCATTTGCTCACTTCTCTTATAGCATTTTTAATTTTTGTTATACTATTCTGTGCTTATGTTTGGACTTCGATAAACTAACCCAACTGTTAACATTGAGTTTCCTGTAACTATATTACACCAAACAGCTTCTTCGCAATCTGCTTCTCTTTCTAATTAAATTTCATAAGCCTGGATAGATTCTTTAATATATATAAAATAACTCCACCTCCCCTTCTTCTTATTCTATCTTTCTTAAACATTACATATCCTGTCAGTCCCAATTCGGCATCTGATATATGGGGTAAGACCACATTTAAATTTTACATAGGCGGCCATTATAACGTTTCCTTCATTTCCTGCTAAATTTGACAAACAATTTTCTTGACAATTTCACAGCATATTTAACCTCCAATGACACAAGTGCTATGGAAAACTCGTAAAATTCTCATACCTCAGTTTTCAGAAAAATCCACCCAAACCTGACACCCCTCAATTTCGCCCCAATCTGGTGACGGATTTTGAAATATTGGTGCGTTCTGCAAAATAGCCACTGTGCGAATACGCGAGCGACTAGCGTATGTTTATTGCTACCTCGTGAAAGATCTAATGTAGTAGTACATTTAGTATTCACTGGACTGACATGTGCCATGCCAAAGTGCTCGAACAAAATTCACACATGCCACCAAAACGGTATTTTCAAGGGCACTCTTTCGGTGGGTAATGGCGGACGAATCCTTAATGTGGTCTTACCCCAAATAGATCTCCTGAATCTTGCAAATCTTCACGAAAGTTAGATTTATATCAAGCTATACATATAACTAGATTAACCACAAAGGGAAATTTACACTGCCTCAGTAACAATTAAAATATGCGTCATCAAACTGTGCACACCTCCAAGCTAAACAGCGCCTTGAGTTGGTTTAAACATGCTTATTCGGTACTTTATATTACATACGACGTTTGCCTGGTATGAATGGTACTGAGCACAGCATACAGGCCAACACAGTATCTTACCGATATGGGAATAAAATATATAGAATATTAACGAAATATATTTTTTAGTAATTTTTCATAAAATGTTGTATTCTTTTGCAAAAAATACACAAAATCATTATTTTAAGCAGCATTTTATTGGACATGCACGTTGCAAATCTTCACGAATTTTTGTATTACGTAATGCCCACAAACTATGCTAAATAATCTGATGCAAACATGAACTATATGTCACTCGTGTACGACACCAGTAGGTGTCAAAAGCACAAGCCAGGCATTTCAACAATATTCACAATATTGAACGGCACAGAGGCGTCTTTTGATGGTAACTACAATTATATTGTAGATAACGGGCTAAAATGCTGGGTGTAAATTGAGGTATATACATAGTACATTATGAAACCAAAACTGGGATGCCCAGTGGAACGTGTATCTTGCGTCGCACAAATTGTTGTCCTAACCCCCCTTAAAATAGCCATACTTTTACACAGGCGCAGATCTCTGCTTGATACAGAGTGTCCAAACATCGCCACACGTCAATTACTTGGCCACTATATATTTCGCTGATGTGCATACATTATTGGAAACAAGAGATACTACTGGCAAAATAGTTAATTTCAGAAAGAAACAAACGTTTGACAAGGACATCCAAGACACGTGATAAAGGTTGTTGACAGTTGTGGCACCCAGTATCTCTCCAAGTACATCAACGAGTCCATTGTCCTAATCATATTTTATTCAAACATCGCCAAATTCTTACAAGGGTACTAACAAACATTTCTGATGTTAAATATACGGATATAACGCACAAAATACCAGTAGAAAAAAACAGCTTCTTGTCAGAGTAGTTGACGTCAGCCTACAGTTAGTTTAAGCTGCCTTGCCTTGCGCAAACTTCGGTATGATTCGGTTATATTACAGCTGAAAAGCACATGATCGTTGAAAATGATAGCATGCCAGTCCATGTACACAATTTCAACATATGACCCTTCTCTTAGGTGACCAGTTTTAATTTTTATGGCTAAAAATGAACTAATTCGGATCATTGCGGTCGCTGCACATGTGGAGAGTCACACACTGTTATGATATTCTCTGTTACATTCGTGGTATATTTATGTAGATTCTCAATTATTCTTCTTGTCTCAGTTAGTGTATGGATGTTGCTATAAAAAATAGGTGCTAGATGCCTGATTAGTAGAAGTGTGTGGACAACTTGCTTCCTATGGTGGCCAACATTTCACTAAAATTAGGGCCGCGTTGGGGGGGGGTGGAATCAAAATGTTGCCTGCTTGCCCATTATTGCTTATTGTGCGATCCAAGTATGATATATATTAGTGCCATATAATTAGGAAGGACAAGTTGGAACAGCAGAAACACCCACGTTAGTATTGGGGTTATGAATCACGCATTTATAGATGTCGCTTACAAAAATATAAATTATATAACTAAGGCGAAATTCATCCTACTGGAAATATGTCAATATCGTTGCACATGATGTAGATTTAAAAGAAACTCCACACCCTGACACATATATACTTTTTACACAAGCTTTCGTGGTACTCAATATCATAGAACATGCTTGGAATGTACTTTTTAACTTTCACGCCACCAAAATTATCACTTTATTTTGCATGCATATCACATAATAACTGGCTTATTAATTACTTTTAAAACTTCTTTTAGGTGTAATACTAACAGTATGCAATAGCTGCATGATATTCTGGTCTACACCAGCTTCCAAATACAGCCGAAAAACCATCACCCGTCGCTCAAATCACATTTTGGCAGTTTTTGTGATAACACGGGCGTATTTCTAATTTGAAGTAAGACCACATTTAAATTTTACATAGGCGGCCATTATAACGTTTCCTTCATTTCCTGCTAAATTTGACAAACAATTTTCTTGAAAATTTCACAGCATATTTAACCTCCATTGACACAAGTGCTATGGAAAACTCGTAAAATTCTCATACCTCAGTTTTCAGAAAAATCCACCCAAACCTGACACCCCTCAATTTCGCCCCAATCTGGTGACGGATTTTGAAATATTGGTGCGTTCTGCAAAATAGCCACTGTGCGAATACGCGAGCGACTAGCGTATGTTTATTGCTACCTCGTGAAAGATCTAATGTAGTAGTACATTTAATATTCACTGGACTGACATGTGCCATGCCAAAGTGCTTGAACAAAATTCACACATGCCACCAAAACGGTATTTTCAAGGGCACTCTTTCGGTGGGTAATGGCGGACGAATCCTTAATGTGGTCTTACCCCACATACATCAGTGGTGGCCCATGATTCGGTTATACCTATTATGTGTGAGGGTCGGTATTTTCTACCGTAATGTTTAGTTAATTTCTTTTGTTTACTATACTCCTTGCATTTAAACAAACACACTTATATCCAGCTTCAGAACAGTTTTCCAGACTGTTCCTTGCTGATTTATTTGTGCTGTCTTTATCTATCCCTTCAGTTTCAGGCTTCTCTGTGAGTCCCCCCTGCGAATCTAGTTTAAATAGATGCAACCTGTCCCACTGTCAACAGATCGCAGCAGGTTCTCTGAGAATATTGCTGCCCCCTTTCCACTTAGAAAGAGGCCATCTCTATATCTTCCCTCCCAACAAAGTACCCCCATAAATCTGTGAATTCCACCCCCTCTTCGTCATACATCTGCTCAACTAGTGCGTTGATCGCCATCCTCTTGCAATTTCTGTATGTTGCCCCCTTCCTCCCATTACTGGCAAAATTCTTAAGAGAATAATCTGTTCGACTCTTGTCTTCTTTAGCTTCCTCACTAACTGTCTGTACTTCTGTACTATCCCAGTTGTTCCCTCCCTATCTGCATTATTTGTCCCTATGCCTGCTAGTATAGAACCTCCCTTGCCATGCCCCAATACCTTCTCTACCCTTTCAGTCACATGTTCTATACTAGCCCCTGATGGACAAACTACAATGTCCTCCCCCTCGCTTAGTGTCTTATTTGTCATTCTCAGAATAGAGTCACCCATGAACACCCTCTCTTTTCTCATTGCCCCCTCAACAACTGCCTCAAAATAGCTCTCAAGGGGCATACTTTCCCAATCAGAAAACTCTAGTTAATATCCCTTGTTGCGAGTAATTAAAATGCTGTACTCCCCTGGCTTATTTAAATTAAGCCAGGAAATGGGTAATAAAATGCCTTTGCTGCTCTCAGAAGAGACAGTGCAAACTGCCAAGAATGGCTAGAATCTTCTGAAGAAGAAATACTGTGACTCAGACAGGTATAGCTACTTAGCAGTGGTACCTTGCAGCCTCTTTTCTAAAGAACAAAAGGATATTGACCCTTGGACAATGACAGGTGCTAATGCACCCTGTGAGCAAACAGTAGTATTGGACACTGCCAGGGAAAACAGTACTATTTGGGAATGACAAATTGGAGTCACAGCTTAGGCATTGGGTAGATTGAAAACAATCTGTAGGAGAACTGTTTTAAGTATTTTTTAGACAAAGCATGTAATGTCAGAAAACTCTGTAATTGACTGTAATTGATTGTAATCAGTGTAATTGTTTCAATTACACAAAATAATAAATTACAATGACAGTAATTTCAAAAACAGAATCAATTACAATTACAGCATGTGTGTGTAATCAATTACAGTTACGTAATTGGACCCAGCCCTGACGTCAGTAATAACCTGCTTACACCCACACATGACAGTATGTCTGTCTCAGACAGTCTTTCCAGACCTGATTCTGTTTTGGTTGAAATTTTTAATTTTATTTGAAATATACAGGTCTAAGGTGCATGTGTGTGACATCAATTGTAATCCACCAGTTTTATCTGAAAACTGGGCACCGATCTATCCACAAACTACAAATATTTCTTATTTGTGCATCACCTATCAATCAGTTTTATTCCTTTGTGATCAAGTGTCATGATCATAAATGATCACTGGGGCAGAATTTTTTTGACATGTCGATAATTTGATCACAATCTGGTCATTCATATTGAATACAGGTGCCTTATCATTCATATTCAATACAGGTACCAGTACTGCTGTCTGATTTAAATGACATGTCTGGTGTTACACACGGGCACAGTTCATATTTGCTCATGACAGTTTAGTCTGAATAATATTTTAAAGATAGATGCTTGTTATTGAACTAATGGTATTGAACTTGATCATTTGTCTAAATGTTTACATGTGTGTAAAAGATAACTAATATTTAACTAATGGTATTGAACTTGATCAATCATCTAAATGTTTACATGTGTGTAAAAGATAACTAATATTTAACTAATGGTATTGAACTTGATCATTCGTCTAAATGTTTACATGTGTGTAAAAGATAACTAACATTTAACTATTGGTATTGAACTTGATCATTCGTCTAAATGTTTACATGTGTGTAAAATATAACTAATATTTAACTAATGGTATTGAACTTGATCAGTCGTCTAAATGTTTACATGTGTGTAAAAGATAACTAATATTGAACTAATGGTATTGAACTTGATCATTCATCTAAATGTTTACATGTGTGTAAAAGATAACTAATATTGAACTAATGGTATTGAACTTGATCATTCATCTAAATGTTTACATGTGTGTAAAAGATAACTAATATTGAACTAATGGTATTGAACTTGATCATTCATCTAAATGTTTACATGTGTGTAAAAGATAACTAATATTGAACTAATGGTATTGAACTTGATCATTCATCTAAATGTTTACATGTGTGTAAAAGATAACTAATATTGAACTAATGGTATTGAACTTGATCATTCATCTGAATTTTTACATGTGTGTAAAAGATAACTAATATTTAACTAATAGTATTGAACTTGATCATTCATCTAAATTTTTACATGTGTGTAAAAGATAACTAATATTTAACTAATGGTATTGAACTTGATCATTCATCTAAATGTTTACATGTGTGTAAAAGATAACTAATATTTAACTAATGGTATTGAACTTGATCATTCATCTAAATGTTTACATGTGTGTAAAAGATAACTAATATTTAACTAATGGTATTGAACTTAATCATTCATCTAAATGTTTACATGTGTGTAAAAGATAATTAATATTTAACTAATGGTATTGAACTTGATCATTCATCTAAATTGTTACATGTGTGTAAAAGATAACTAATATTTAACTAATGGTATTGAACTTCATCATTTGTTTTAAATTTTACATTTGTGTAAAAGATAACTCATAATTAACTAATGGTATTGAACTTGATCATTTGTTTTACATTTTACATGTGTGTAAAATATAACTAATATTTAACTAATGGTATTGAACTTGATCATTTGTCTTACATTTTACATGTGTGTTTCATGAAATACAAGTTTTAAATTTTAAGTATACATTTCAAATTCTGAATTTAAAACCGTTATCACCACTGTGAAAACATAGACGGGTTTACAGGTGTACATGTTCTACGCATGTTCAATAAGACTGTATTAACTGTCTAAATTGCAGTGGTGGTGGACTGTGTGACGTCTGAGATTGTGCAGTACATGAGGATGGTCATTGCTCTCTGCTTCATCGGCCTGGCATTGGCTGTGGCACAGTTTCTTCTTGATGTGATCGGGCCAACGTTCAAATGCTTTCGACCGCTTCAACGTAATGCCTTCTTCAGCATCTTCGCAGGTGAGTACACTAAGGGACGGTCTCCACAATTTGCAAAGTCCTAATTAAGCATTACGTACAGGGCGGTTAGTTCATCACCACGTATAGCGGGGAAATAAATTGCTACAGCGTGTGCCACTTAAGCCGTGTTCACACTGCGTCCGGTTCGCGTACCGTATTCTAGATCATTCATCTAAATGTTTACATGTGTGTAAAAGATAACTTTGCGTCAGGTTGCGTTCACACTACTAACAACTGAGCCGATGCGAACCGTTCGCGAACCGTTCATCGTGTACACACTGCGTCTGTTTCGCGAATGGTTCTGACCCAATTACATGTAGTTAACTCGTGGCATGTCATTTGTTCGGGTCACGTGTCAATGCTCAAAGCGCTGTACAAGAATCTAATAATGTAAAACATTAAATGTACGTGATATATGGGCACATAAAAATATAAACTTAATATAATATAATAATTATAAAAACAGTCAAATAATTTAATTTAATTCATTAAAATAAAATAAAACTGCTATATGAATAGTATTAAAATATATGAGATAATTTATGTATATATGGTATAATAATAATTATTGTAATATTTACATATATGCAATCATGGGTAGACAAATAAAGTACGAGTTTAGCAGTAAAATGTCCAAGAGAATAAAATACGCAGATTGTGCATCATTAGCGAACCGTACATGCCCACTAGCGCGTTCACATTACAGAGACAAGTGGGCGCGAACTGTTCGTGTCCACTGCGAACACATCGAGTGGTCTGAGCAGACCCGACGCATCCGACGCAGCGGAACCAGTGTGTACACGGCCAACTGGATGCGAACCGTTCACGAACCGTTCGCGCATCCGCTAAAATTACCAGTGTGAACACGGCCTTAGTGGGTGTAGCATGTCAATGCAAATTGATGCCAGTGGCCATTTTAGATCATAAAGAGTCCCATACCGTGTATTTATAATTTGTAGAGTGGTGGATGGTTTGGTACAATAGTACTACTAATAATAATGTTTTCATTTCAGACAAGCATTGTGTCCATATTGAAAAAAGTCCATCGATAAAAACATCCATATAAAATAGAAAAAAAAAAAAAATAATAAATAAAAAAAATGTTAATAAAAACAGGATATTAAAAAATTATACAGAGCTTTGATCCACTGATGCCGCCACTGCGACGTACTGTATATGTTGCTAGTAACAATACTCTGAATAATTGTATTAACAGACCTGTTAATCCTCACATAACATTTTGAACTTTGGAAACTTTATTAATTAAAAAATGTCAAGAAAAAACTTAGAAGCATTATTTTGTTTTGGTTCTTACATAGAATGTGACCAAGTGATATTAGTATGACCAACATGTCATGCAGCCAAGATGTAGTCCACCGTAAACCTGAATGTAAGCACAATGTCCAAATGAAATGTAAAATCATGAACTATTGTATATGCCTCTGAGTGCTGTTAAGTGTAAATCAAGTGTCATTTGAATGTAACATATTACAATTATGTAAATTTGATTTCTGAATTGGTGATGATTAAAATATGGTAACTATGACACTGCCTTAATTTATGAAGAATATGACCCTGTGATTATTACACATCAGCACTATAATGTATATAAGTAATATAACTGTTTTCTCTATAATATAGATCTGTTTTTTGTGGAACATCATATTTTTGCCGTACACATGAGGTAATTTTTAAATAGCGAATAAAGATAATAATATATTAATGTTGATTACTATTGTAATATATCGCCACATGTTTTGACAGTTCTCACATGCGTGGCGATTCATGGTCTCAGCTACTGGATCACACAGCTCATCGAGATCTTGCAAAAGAAGACAAGAATGCACACAGGAAGTACCATTCAGGTCAGCTTTGGGGTCAGCTTCTACCTGATCGCAGCAGCTGGCATATTCTCGATCTTAGCAACCGCCTTCAACCTCCTTCGATGCAAATGGAACTCTCGGCACGATCGGGAACATATGTTTGGAAGCTACGAAGGCATCGACTTTGGCCCGGAGTTCGGCCCACATGTATCGGAGACATGTGCATCAATGGCGCCACCTGCCTATACACCGTGAAACTATGTGTTGTCATCGGGGGAAACCGAGGGTGATATTTTTCCCTCCAAACTATGAGGCCGTCTTGGTTGATTTTTGTGGTGTATAAAAATCTCATACACTGCATTCATTCTGTTAAGCGTACATGCCCTAATTAGCATACAACCCACTTTTTAGCAGCATCTGAAACCATGACAGTGATCTTCAATGCTAACCTTCAGTGTGAATCCACCATTGCAATTTAATTTCTACAAATGTTGTATAGATTCAATGCTCAGTGACGAACAAATCTCGAAATGTCCTCCTAAATCATCAGAGTTTACAGTGTTCTGCTATACTTTTGCTCATCTGATGTATAAATCACCCTACCAGTCAGATCTGCCGAGATGGCTGTACCCAGGAACCACACAAAAAGGGTGCACATATACAATATGTAGCTGTATATAATTGTGTTGAAACTCATTTATCAAGAAAATAATCGAATGTCTATTTCTCCTTGATGTTAATACAAAGGCTGAGTTCCCCCCATTACAATGCATAGTTGAATTGCGATTGTTATCTATCTTAGCGGAGTATGCGTACGTTTATGCACCTGTGCTGCCACCTGCAGACTGCACTGGGCGGAGATGTCATCAAATAGAACTGTCCTGCATGTTTCAGTGACATTCGTCATCACCAAAGATGAGAAAGCAGCCTTTATTCTGTGTGCCTCATTTTATTTGTCGGCCTGTTTGGGTGATACAGCGTATCCTATGATATCGTGTGAGAATTGCTCATTTGCTTATCAGAATGCTGCAGGTACTGTATTCGGATTCATGTGGTAATGGTTTATATCAGATACTCTTGTTCTTACTGGATACAGATTTGATGTGTATATATACAGACATGCAAAATATTTATTAAGAATGCTATCTTAGCTGCTGTTTATGCCATTCAATTTTTCGCACATTTCTATTTCGACTAATTTCACAAAGAAATCAAACCAATTGAATATCGACTATGACATGTTAGTTTGTTTGTACAAATATATTATTTAATTTTGAGAAATTTATTTCGGTTTGGCGAATAAATAAATAAGCAATGATGGCTATGGTGTGAGCCAACCTGGCTCTAAATACCATCTTATAATTTAACAAGATTTAACAAGATTGCCACCCAGAGAAATAACTCTAGGTGGCAGGTGGACAAGGAAGCTGTTTGGCTTATCAAGAGTCCAACCCTTTTTATCTATGTGTTGAAAATGGGTAATGTACAATTATTAATACTTTCGGAGTTTAAAACTCCTCCCAAAAGTACCATAATGACCGTATGTATTGGGCCACTTAAAAATAACTAAATTATCAGCTGTCCCAAAACATACGGTGCACAAAATTAATTCTCAGATTCACTGTTCCAATACTTAGGGACACAAACAAGTCCTGACGTCATGTCATCCTTGTCTATTACCCTGCTACTAGCTATTTTTGAGTGCCTCAATGACCCTATATCCCGAGTGTCACATAGGGACAAAATAATTATATTTATTAAGGTGTCCCAAAACATACGATACATAAAATAATTATTTTGCTATATTTTTAGGGTGTCCCGAAAACATACAGTGTCCCTATACATACGGTCATTACGGTACCCACAGGTTATGAACCAGGCGGAATTTGCATATTACGTCTTAGACACCACAGATTTGAACTTCTATGAACTAAATGTTTTATGGATTAAATTAAATGCAGAAGCAACTTTAAACAGCTTTAGGATAGGAAACATTTCAGATCGGTTAAGATTCATCACCACCGATGACTGAAGGATGAACATGTACTTGAGTCAGTAGTGGGGTAGATGGGTGGTTTGCCGTATTGGATGTTGCATTAATATGATTATTAAAGATACGTATGCTGATCGATTTATCATAAAAACCATGTTGTGTATTATCACACTGTATCTGTTTAACAGATTGACCACACAAATGGATTTTAATAAACCACAATTTTGTTTTGAAATTTAAATGATTACAGTCGAATTGTATGTTTACATGTTATTGCAGCCAAATGGGTCATAATGGATCAGAATATCATTCTTAGAGCATTTTGACTATTTATAACTCCAGTTTAATATTGCCACTAATTTGGAAATATTCTTTTGTTAATTGTTTATATTTTGTACTAATTGGCATAACATTTGAAGATCAATCAATGTGTTAAATAGATATAGTTTTCATGTTTACAATAAAATCGATTGTATTTTGTACCGTTAATAATTATACATAATACTTCCTGGATGTGCCTAATTGTTTCCTGCTAATGAAGGTATGTGTATATTGCAGTTACTTATCAAGATGGGCTGTTTTTATTAAGCAACACAGCTTTGTATGTTTTTACACAAGAGTGATGTATATATGATTTTATTGCAGAGAATGGTATATATATATATAATAACTTATATATGGTGATGGTAAGCATCTTTGACAAATTGTTTGTTTGGAAAATAGCCAAACTGATGTGGAATTGTGTTGTTGAACATGTTATTTGCAAGCTAAAACGAGATATTTTATATAGTTTATGTCTATTCATTATAAATTTAGATTCTGTCATGGATTTCTTTCAAATTTAATACAAAGTTGCTATGATTAAGTACACCATTCCTTTGTTCATCTCAAAAGTGTAAAATCAACTAGCAAATTTGTAGCAGACAAACATATTGAAAGTGTTGATGCTTGCACTGGAATTAAGCAGATTTTTAGATATTTCCAACAAACCTTGATTTTGTTTCATGTTTGCATATCTGTGTTTCCAAGCTTCATCATAGCTGGCTACATTCAGTCGAAATGCCACAGGCCAAATGACTGATACCAACAACATTATATTGATTACCACTGATTTATACAAAATTGAAAGTAAAAAATATGGATTTTAATCCAATCAAAATCCCGAGGCTAGGTGTGTGCGTGTGGATAAGTCATATATACGGTTGTGTACAGAATGTGAACTAAATTCAGTGTAAAATAGACATATGCAATATCAAAATGGTTAACGAATGGTGCAGTAACAAGACCTGGGGACGGGTGTTAACTGGTATGGCCTGTAGAAACGTTACTTTTCATTTTGTAGGTAGACCGATCTGACAGTTTGGAATGAAATAATCTGGAATGTAATTACTGTGATCAATAAAGTTGTATGTCAATGTCAACAGTGCAATGTTTTGACTTCCTCATCAATATCTCAGCAGTACGTTGTTGATGGGACTCTGTGAAATTCATATTAATCCTTTAAACCGCCAACTGCCAATAACCACCCGATGAATAAACTTCACTTTGATGACTCACACATGTGGTGCCATCTACAAGATAAGGCTTAATCTACACTAGGTGTATTTGTCATACGGCTTTATATTGCAAGCTTATGCCATTTGAAAAAATATGTTGTTGAATTTGTACGAATGCTGTGGGGAATCGAAGTGCATTTCGGTAAAACATTATATGGATTATAAAGGGTTAACTGTGACAACTGCGGTCAAAGTGAGTTTGGTGTTGCAAAGGCAACAAATAAATACTCTACACAAATCTGCAGTCCAGTCACAGTCCAATTTGCAGTCAAATCACAAACCATTTTGTTATACATTCGTTTAAATTTTGGAAATTTCTGTCGAACAAAAATGGATGATTCTGAAACTTTTTGAATACAACAAAATTGGGGGTCAGACGTGTATGTACAGTAGGGTGGTTTTAAATATTTTCTACTCTTATGTGTACGTAATATGTTGATCATAAATCGTGTAATACATTTACTTCAACACCAACTTAAATATATTATCAAGTCATACAAACAGTTTACATACATTTATTTCACAATCGGTACAGATAAACACAGCGACTTCAAGAAGCACACATTTCCAGACATCAACTCACATGCACAACACGCATGAAAATACTTCATTTTCAAATACTGTAGTTACAGCTCATGAGCTCAATGTGGAAATCATGCCCTGTTTTAGATTTGATTTCTCCTACGGAATCATGAACCATTTCACAATCATGCTGTATCCTGCTAAAGACTCAAGGTGAAATTGGTCATTTGAACTACACATGAAATTTTCATAATGGGTGACAAAATATGCCCTGATATTACTTGCTGGTCCCTTACATCATCAATAAATAATTTAACATGACATCAGTAGTCAATGGAAATAATATTTTGATATCACTTGTGGTTCGTAAAATATTTCATCACTTCATACATTATAAATACAATGCACCTTTTAATGCGATTATGGAATTATTATTCACCTTATTCATGAGTGATATAAGGGGCCACAAAGAATGAATTACTTTGAAAAGGTACACCCAGTTACAATACATTTGTAAATATATATTTGTTGTGGCACATTATTTTCCATGAACTTGCATAAAATTAATTAATCTTTACTTCGAAAGAGTGGGCCTCTTTAATTTTATTCAATAAATCCATTTATGCAAGCACCAACACAAGTCATGAATAGTGATAATCAATAAATCAATTTTTTGTGTAAACAAATTTCTGTGCTTTGTCCTGAAGGAATATAAATGAAAACTTGAACACGATATCTGAAATCGTAAATACCTGACATCAAGGGCAGAAAACTTTGTTGGAGATTTCAATCCTAAAATTTGCTCTGTAGGCAATTTCACATTTTTATCGCGTTTTTGGCAATTGGATTCATTGACAAAATAAAATATCTGAATGTTTGTCTACTATGTAAAAGGGAAAGTCTTGATGTCAATATAACATGGACTGGTCAATACTGCAGCCTTTGGCACAAAGAAACAATAAGGGAACCAAAAGATCAAGGAATGTTAACTAAAAATAATCCTTCCTGGTTTGTTGATTACCCTCTAAATGTTGTTGTTGACGTCACATTGACGTTGTTGATGTCACACGATGTTGTTGATGTCACACCAATATTGGTGTCACACCGATGTTGTTGATGTCACCCCATATTGGCGTGACACCGACATTGTTAATATCAAACCACATTAACATCACATTACATCGTTGTCACACCGATGTCGGCAAAAGACTTGTTTCAATATCAGAGTTATAGACGACCGACGTCGTTGACATGTCATGTGACCCGTGCGACACGCCTGAACCCATCCGTGGGTGATGCGGTTGCATAGCGTGATGTTGATCAGTGGTCATGTGATCAGGTGAAAATGACCGTGTCGATGACGGAAGCGACACGTCAAGCGGAGTTATGTGTGCGTCAGAAACAGTCGGTGACACGCGGGGGTATTGTCCTTGAGGTAGACTAGTGGCGCCATGGAGTGGCGACATCTGAGTGGGGTCGGCCCGATATGGACTAACGCCCGTGCCCATGCGAGTCCGGGCCGCGCGACCGACTGGTGACGTACTATCTGGCGGGCGAACAGGAAGTGGAGGCGGTGGCGCCACTTCTACGGGGCCGCCGAACCGGAATCCACGCGGAGGGATACTCTCGTACATATGGTCCTCTGATGAGTCGTCATGATCCCTGCTATTGCAGTAGTTCCGCTGGTGGTACATAGGTGTCCTCAGCCCTTGCGTGCCGAGTCGGATCCGCTGCGGGATGGTCCGACTGACAACTGCCATGGCGACATGACTTCGGCTTGGGTCAGAACGCGAGCGACTGTGCACTGACGGTGTCCGGCTGATATACTGCGACGGCTGTCGCTGCGACGTTGCAGCTGTGGCGCCCTCTATATGAACACCAGGTGGCGCTCTTGGTAATGTCGCTGAGTGCATAGTCCGTGATGTTGCCTGCACGGCACTGCCAACGTCATCTGGAGCAAGTTGATGACATGATGACGATGACACTATGTGACGTATGTTTGTTTCGCTGGTTTCATTGTCTTCCTTCATGACACTGTCATATGGCGGTGGCGGTTCTTCGAGCGGGACGTCACTAGACGCTGGCGCTGAATCATTCGACGCCCGCTCGCCCTGTCGTCGTAGCAATGTCTCGAGCGTAAAACCTGTGTTGTCGACGTAGCGTTCTGTGTACGGCGGTGGTCGAGCCCGCATCGGTTCCCGCATCGATGCTAACATGGATAGGTGGCGCTGCACCATCCCCTCGGAGATCGACGGGAGACCGCGGGATGAGTTGGACGGACTGCGTTTCTTCCTCCGTAACAGGAGAATGACAATAACGACGATGGCGAGAATGACTAGTACACAGGCGACCGCGATCCCACACGCAGCTCCCACTCCCAAACCTACAGGGGCTGCCGCGTCTGGAGGGAAACAAACACCACACAATTTACACACTGCAAGAGTACTGTTTTCTTATCATTATATATAGCAGAGTCATCAAATCATGACTATTACCTAAATATAAATAATACAAAAGGGTCGCCACCATTTTTATGTTAGTGTATTTCCAAAAATCATACATTATAGGATATTTTCAATGGATTTAAACAAACATTGACACAAACAATATTTTGGGAGAGTAACAAAGTATGAATTTGTATTACAATGGTAAAATGATTTTGTGTACATTTCTGCTCGTTTTTTTACTAACGTATATACTAAAACTTTTCCAATTTGGCAGCTATCATTAAAAATATCTTCAGTAACATGTCATTCATTCCAAAACAATCAGATTAAACAGATATACAGTTAAAAAATTATTCATTTACCTAGAGTCATCACGTAAGTTTGTAGATACCCAAATTACTTTAAGCATTATATAGGGTGGTTTGAATCTAACCATGTGTCACAGTGAAAAATAATTTGATACAGTGGTCCCACGTTAATGCAAATTGATGCTAGTAAAAATGTTGCTATTGTCAAAATCGCAAATCCTACACCACATACTGGAGGCGGGTTTCAGAACTAAACGCAGAACTTTTTTAACTTTGCCGACATTGGAGATAATTCAAATTTTTTTAAATAATTATTAATTTTTTACGACAGTAATTGACCAACGACTGACCAGTGCAGGGCATGACAGAACTGTCTTCATCAGACCCGTCTTTGCAGTCCACCTTCCCGTTACACACGAGACTTTTTGCGATACAAATGCCTGAAGTTGTGCATCTAAACTCGGCCGCTGTGCACTGTGGCAAAGAATGTGGACTGCCACCTGTAATCAGTATTCAATATATACACTCAGTAATACGGCCACTTTGCAATTAGCGTCACCCTAAGATAGTCCCAAATATTTTTGTAACAGCAGACTAGGCAGGGATGTTTGCTTTAAATCATTGATTTAAATCGTGATTTAAACCACTAAAAATTTTGGACTTTGTTTTTTATTTGCTCATTTATTGGAATTTAATATGGTTATTCTCAGTAGTTACCCCTGGTAGTCAAATATGGTATTACAATATGTATGTTTCGGCTTGTGGTTATGAAATCTACACAGATTATTGGAATTAGTTTAATTACTTGTTATATGGTTTCACTTTAATCGGAGGTTCGTTAGTGAATCCACACAATGAAGCCACACTATGAAGCCACACTGCAGAATGAAGCCACACAAACTTGACCTTCAATACTCGTCTATATAGACATTTACACCAGATAACAAGAACTCAAATATATCTGATTCTTTTTTTAAATATGATTTTTTTCCAACCTTGATTCTAGAGGTTCATCACAAAGGTTGCAACCAATGAGATTCCTCACCTGTGCAATTAGCGCGCCTATCCTCATCTGAACCATCTCTGCAGTCCTGCCGTCCATCACACAGATGAACTGCGGGAATACACCCCCCAGACCTGCACCGGTACTCCTCTGACCGACAGCGGGTGCCAACAGTTGGCGCCACTGATGTCGTGCTCCCTGGAAACAGCCAATCAAATATAAATACAGAAGTACCAATTTTCAATAATAATGTTAACTTAAAAAATAATAAAATTATCACCTCTCAGAAAACATACAATACACAAAAAAATAATTGTCCGACACATTTTCCGAATACTTACGTACATGAACGGGTCTTGACATCATGTCATCCCTGTTTTGTTACCCTAGTATTAACATGCATTTGTAACTTCAGTACAATTACCTCCCATTTCGATATCCGATTACAGAGGAACAAAAATATAATTATTTTATAGAGGTGTCTGAAAACATAACGTAGACAAAATAATTAATTTTATAAATTTGTTGAGTGTCTGAATACACAGTCATTAAGGTAGTATATATATAGGTGATTATGTAACATACCACTGCAACCAGCGAGTTCGTTCTCATCTGAATTATCCCCGCAATCATTGAATCCGTCACACAGCCAAGTCTTGAGAATACATGAGCCGTCATGCACGCAACGGTAGTGAGATGTCCGACAAGGACCTTCTGATGCAGGTGGCGCTGCTGTAGCAAAATAACATTTTATACAATTACTAGCCAAGTTACCAAGCATAGCCCAGGGAAAAAGACATTCGCCTGCGCCAAAACTATTTTGATCCCCACTATCCCAAACAAATTTATAAAAAAATCCAAATCTACGAACCACCCCAGTGGCCAGATCACATACAAAATGTCAGCGCCATATGTCCAAAACTGATGAAGTTATAGGTCCACAGACTGACAAGCAAACAGACAAAAACCTGTTTTATAATATAAATTACACATATATCTTCTCTATCCAATACATGGGTGCAGTTACAACGTCATAATAACACGTGTGCGATTACAACGGAACTAATTTTGTTGATATTTTGAGTGGTCATTGCGTGAATGTGACATTTAAATAATCATGTGATGGAAAGAAATGCCCAAGATGGCGCCACTTACTGGGACATCCCGCCTTCCAGTCTTCGTCAGATTTGTCCTCGCAGTCCGCGTGTCCATCGCATTTCTGTGTCTCGTTGATACACTTACCATTGAGACAGAGGTATTGGCCTGTCTCACACGCACTCACACCTGCACAGAAACACACAGCCACAACTGTCAGACAGATGCACAGAAGAATGGAGACAGACAGACAGACAGACAGACAGACAGCCAGGCAGACAGACAGACAGACCGACCAGCAGACAGACCGACAGTAATATTTTATACCATTATGCATTAACGCGATGCTGCCTGTCCTTATCTGTTATTCTGTTCGTATGTAATACTAAAGTAAATACAATGAAGGCATCATCATCATCATCATCATCATCAGTCGGCCTGGGCCGGAGCATAGATGAGCCTTTTCCATATGGGTCGATCGTTCATCAGAGATGGAAGGTCTGTTTCTTCAATATGAAGGTTTTTGCAGTTCAGCTTCATGTATGTTTTCTTCTGTTTCCCTCTGTTTGTCTTCCCATGTGTGGATCCACGGGATGAATGTTGACACTGGTTCTTCGGTATTACGATAGCAGTGGCCAGCTGGTTGTAGGTGCCTCCTGTGAATCTTGTGAGTGAGTTTGTCTACATGTCCATATAGTTCTTCATTTGTAAGCCTGTTGCTCCATGGGACATTATTAGGTACATTATGGAGTCGGGTAGGCTGCCGCCAATTGGTCTTTGATGTTCAGCACATTAACTTGATTCTCACAGAATCAAGGCCTGATTCAGCAAACTTCCTGCTAATAATAACTTCAACTTCCTGCTAATAATTACCCCCAGAATGAGAGGATGATTACGGGTAATGGAACTAACAACATGCTTTATTTGGAGGATGTATGTTCTGTGAGCGTTTCTCACATCCATTTTAGCTCTTGTTCCGTGGCCATGCGCTTTGCATCAGAGTTTTGCCGCAGGGCATGTTTAAGACCCCGCCCTACCAAGATATTGCTGCACTTACTCTCAGTTTGACATTTGCCTCTTTGTAGTAGCATTTCATCGACTGCAATCTCCCCTCGACTTCCTGACTTTATCACGCCTTCCAATACAATCTGAAACATATAAACACATAACCGTACAAACAACTGACCATCATAATATGTGCGGTATTATACAGGGGGACTGTTGTAGTTAAAATACAATGCATACATGTGCGTATGCAAGTGTTGATGCATGCATGCATGTAGGTAGGCATGCATGTGTACCTGTGAAAAAGGATAAATAATACTGACAAATAGTGTAGATTTAGATGTCATGCAGATATACACATCCTTTGGAAAATGTATTTTAATCCAATCTCGAGTTTCCATGAAAAAAGTTATCAACGAACTATGTCAGAATATGCACACACATTCGACCGAAAGGGTAAATTCAGGTACATTCAACCAAACTGTTCAATTTTAAAACCCACAAAATCAACCCAAACCCAATTAAAACCTCATCCACAGAATCGATTTAAACAGCACCTGAAATGGAGCGCCAACACTCAAGTCGATATGTGCCTGTCGCCAGGTGTTCCTAACCGTGCCGTGCTGACTCCAGGTGGCGCCACTGATGACATTATCGCTGCCGTGAACTCTGACCCTGAGTAGACAGCAGTCGGAGTCAGACCCGAGCATGAAATACCAGAAGTGGAGACATTTCTGTTCCCCGGGTAACATGGACACCTCTCGACTGTAGAGCAATGCCCGACTCTCGCTGGTCTCCGACGATGACGCATTCACGTACAGGTAGTAGCCACCTGCACAGGACCAACGATAAACATTACTTCAACAACTTCCAGGAGATCTGGTTACCTATTACTAAACACACACTCCTGTTTTGCTTGAACGAGCACCAGTGGGGATTTAGTATGATGTATTTGCTAATCCAGGGTACGTGTGCACGGTCTCACAGGGGTGCAGTTGGATGTTTTTGTTGGGCCTCAAAGGGGGTGTAGTTTTGAGTGTCAAAAAGGGGAAGCAGCTGGAGGTCTGAAGGGGGTGCAGTTGGAGGTCTGAAGGGGGTGCAGTTGGAGGTCTGAAGGGGGTGCAGTTGGAGGTCTGAAGGGGTGCAGTTGGAGGTCTGAAGGGGGTGCAGTTGGGGGTCTGAAGGGGTGCAGTTGGAGGTCTGAAGGGGGTGCAGTTGGAGGTCAAGAAGGGGTGCAGTTGGAAGTTTTGTATGAGCATCAAGGGGTGAATACAATTGGAGGTCTCATGGGGTGCAGTTGGTAAGTTCTGGTAAGCCTCTAGGGCGTGACAGATGGCTGCATCCCTACATTTGTCAAATCCTAGATCTGCCATTGCTTGTTATATACCAGGGAAAACACTGCACTTGGTCATGCACCCACTCACCGCCATCTTTAGAGGACCGGTCCCAGAATGGTCCTACAGCACTGAGCATACGGCTGTGGATGCGCCAGGTGAGGTCCCCATAGAGGGTGCCACCCTTGTGCTGGATTCGCTTCATGTTCGTCCAACTGCACGGACCCGACTCAAAGTTACACGCCACATCATCTGGAAGGGAGGCAAGCGACACGGTGAAGGCACAGACGAATGATTCACAGTAATTTGTCACCTGCCACAGCAAACCAGGCATTAAGTCACACAGGCTTGTTTTGCAGACAAGCTAAAAATAGCTATCTAGGTCTGGTCCCATTAATTTTGTGATCTTGGCATAAATGCATACTAAATAATCTCATCTTTCAATGGCCAGTTTATTTTCTTCGACAAATAATCCAAAACAACAAAAATACATGCATTTACAAACCCACACATTATAAAAATATATAGTTAAATATAGAGTTAGATCTCTCTCCTTGTCTACAATTTTTCTGGTGATTTCTAATGCGGGTCTCCTCTTTCTACCTGAATTTTTGGGTGTTGCTAGTTTGGGCTGATTACTGATCAGTAATTGTTCTTTCTTCAATCACTGATCCCATTTCAGGGTCAACTTTCCATTCCCCATCTCTTGTTCTCCCCTCCCCTCCCTATCAAATCTCCCTCCACACAGTCCTCCCGTCTCAGTCGTGGTCTTCCTCTTCCCCTATCCTCCACTTTGAGGCCATCTGCTCTTTTTTTTGGTAAGGCAAACTGATATCTAACATCTACCCTCGTCTGGAAATAAACAAGTTGTCTATGATTGCGTCATGCTTTCTAAAACTACAATCGAACCTCGCTGTACAGTCACCTTTGTAATACAGCCACCTTGCAGTTAAGGTCACTCTGGGACAGTCCCAAATTATTTCCATGTAGAGGAAAGTATAGTAAATTAGTTCCATTAATACAGTCACCTCACTGTTCAGGTCACTTTCCCTCAGTCCAAGGGTGGCCGTATTAAAGAAGCTCCACCTGCTCACATCATAACCTGGAATCTATTCAAATTTTAGCTGCAAAAGTCGATTGTGATCAAAAATCTTCCACATCACAAGCCACGTGTTATATTGAATGCTTCCATATCATTGGTCATATGTTATTTGAATTCTTGCAGCAATTCAAAAGCCCTACCTCCGAGGCACGTCCCTTCCAGGACACTTATGTCGTCCAGCGCCACCCCACTGAAGCTATTGTCCAGTTCCGCAGCAAATATCACCTGCACAAACAAAGAAAATAAACCGAATTAAAAAATATCAAATTTTTTACCAGCATTATTTGACCGCTTAAAGTAGAATACAGAGGGAGGTGGAAGTGGGGTGTCCCCAGACAGTCTGGCGGGCAGCAATAGAAAAAGCAAAAGTATACCAGGACATTGTAAAGTCTGATCACTTAGGTGGGCCTTTTGATATTTTTTTATCACAGTGCTTTGAATCTAGTGTGACATTGATAGAAATTAAATGACAATGATGGATCCAACAGTGAAGGTTGTCACGGTTTCAGACGCTGTTAAAAGGGGGTGTATGCTAATGAGGACACTTAATAGAACGAATATGTTAAGTGCAATGGGTGACTAGGTAAAACAACTATGAAATGAACATTAACATGTGCAATAATAAGCAAGAATCTGCTCTACTCGTTCCACTCAAATTTCCATCAGTTAGTACAATGACAGGCGATAAACAATGAAAAAACAAAAACGTAAAAGTCACAATCACACCAACAATGTACCTGTAACGGCGCATTAGTGTTGATGACCATCTCCCCACGGAGCCACTGGTTCTCTGCGGCCGCGGCTCGGCTCCACTCTGGGCGGGAATACGCCTGGTCCCGCCTGATATACACCCTCAAGATGGCCGCCGCTGGGCGACCGTACACGTAGTACCAGAAACTGAGACAATGCACACGGTTGTGAGGCAATGTTACTTCTGGGCTCACAAGATAAGCAGCACTCTGGTTGACATCCGTATATACGTAGAAACCATCTGGAAAACAGCAAGATCTGTTTTAATTACATGGCCTGATGTTAAAGGTTGGTTGTCTGTTTTATAATCTGTAGTCAGCCTGGGTAGAAATTATTAATAGAGAGATTGCTAAATTGTTTTTCTTGACTGTTGGAATATTATGACCATGATCATCAAAGACAAGAGCTTTGTGGTAAATTGGCCAGTGTCTGGTATACTGCCAATAGGGTCGTTTATATTCTGAATGGTTTGTTTATTTTTCGCAGGTAAAAATTCAAATAACAAACAACATTGCAGGCTTATTAAACACAACTGGGCAGTGTACCTTCGACTTATTCTAGTTGTAAGAATATTACATTAATTTATATAAACGAAACAAGGAACTCCCTTTAACAAGTTAACATCAAAACTAATTTCTAGATTAAAAGTGTCTCATACAATACAATGCTCAAAAACATGTATTATTGTTAATACAGAACATTGTTTGCTGCCATCAGATGATATTTGCACAACATTTTTTTCCTAGGCAGGACATTTTTTTCTTCAAATTGACAGTTAAATATTTTCTTCAAACATCAGATTTAAATAACAAATTCCATACCATTTGTGCAGCCAGTGTATATGACTCAACTGATTTGTAAATCCACTGTATGATATTGTAGATATTAACTGTATTTTTTATGATGTACATTGTATCTATATCTATACTAGCACAACTTGCATAATGCATAAAACTACTAAAATCAACTAAAAATAGTCCCTACAATATAGAATGCTCAAATCAACCTAAAGTTCAAATTTAAGCCACACCTAAATAACGACCCCTTTTGACATACTATATGTGGTCTTAATACAGAGGTTCTACCGCATCACGAGATCGACTGGTCAATACACTAGTGTCCTAACTGACCTCACATCTTCGACAGTGTCCACTGCACTGGCCGGACTACTTACGTGTGGTGTTGGTGTGGTCTCCGCGAGGGCCGTAGGGAGACCGTTTGTTCGTGCGGTACCACCCGTCGTGGTTGAACCCACAGTAGCCGTCAGACACCCCAGTGCTGGAAACACATCGAGACATGTAATTGTGTAAATATGATACAACAGAAGTGCTGGGTGACCATCAAGCTTTAGATGATGCATGCACATGAAAGTACGTACATATTTATTCTCACTCACTGACCCACAGACTGACCGACTGACTGACTGACTGACTCATGCATGCACTTCGGTTCTCTCTCTCTCTGTCTCTCTCTCTCTCTCTCTCTCTCTCACTCACTCACTCACTCACTCACTCACTCACTCACTCACTCACTCACTCACTCACTCACTCACTCACTCACTCTCTCTCTCTCTCTCTCTCTCTCTCTCTCTCACTCACTCGCTCTCATTCACAAACATTTACAAATATAACCATAGTAAAATAAATATAACTAATTACCATAACAACACACAACTAAATATTATTATAAAAACAGACTATGTTGACATCTTTTAATAGGGACAACAAATACGCAGTCATGCTCATAACAGATTGCATCAAGTTCCTGCAATTAAATTTCATGAACTAAATACCATAAAACTTTCACTCACCCCTGCGTAGAGAAGTCACAGGCCAACACGTTTTGTTCTGAAAATGGAAGAAGTAACAAGTAGATGAAACTCTACGTAACAATATGGTCATCTATCATTTCTGTACAAAATGTTCATCAACAGAGTATAAACAGTATTCCACACAGAGCAACAACAATATGGTCATCTATCATTTCTGTACAAAATGTTCATCAACAGAGTATAAACAGTATTCCACACAGAGCAACAACAATATGGTCATCTATCATTTCTGTACAAAATGTTCATCAACAGAGTATAAACAGTATTCCACACAGAGCAACAACAATATGGTCATCTATCATTTCTGTACAAAATGTTCATCAACTGAGTATAAACAGTATTCCACACAGAGCAACAACAATATGGTCATCTATCATTTCTGTACAAAATGTTCATCAACAGAGTATAAACAGTATTCCACACAGAGCAACAACAATATGGTCATCTATCATTTCTGTACAACAATGATGACGTTTGTGTGGGAAACAAATTTGTGCTCGATTATACCAGTTTACACAAGTGATGAGACGTTGTTTAAAAGAATAGTATATTACACAGTTTATCTAACTATAATCAAGCTGGCACAAGTGTGTGTGGATGCATGCACAGTACATGGGTATGTTAATGCCCACAGTTTGCACTGGGCACAAAACTTTCAGGTATTTGTCTATGACCCTCGGAAGAAAAGTAACACCTTTATTTTTTATAATTCACCACTGGTTAACCCTTTATTTATTCATCCAATAAAGGGTTTTAAGGGTTCTTACCAATTTTAAGGTTATTATTAGTGTATCACTTTTAAGGTAGTAAGTGAATAACTTAATAAGTCTTGTAGTGTTTTCTGAAATGCATAACCAATTCGTATTCATCCCCTAATCAGTAGATCAAAGGTAAATTTTCCAAAGAAGCTAATGTATGTAGTGAAGGAAGAGTGGATCTCAGTGCTTTGAGGAGATGTACTTACATTGCTCCAAAACTAGCGTATTCATACATAGCTAACATGGTTGCACATTAAAAAGATCGGACTTTGTACCCTTAATGATGCCAGCTAAAATGAGTTCTGAGTCAGGGAATATCCTCCAATGTCACATACCCATCTGGGAAACTGCCCTTGTTACAGTCCCACATAGATAGGCGTGTTCCCTGTGTGGTCCCGAGTTGTCATATCTTATTTAACGACCACCCCATGATTTAAGGGTGTCTATATAACATGGGTATGGGGCCGGTAATAAAGGTTTATTGAAGGGTAGTGGTAGGCACTGCCCTACTTGCTTCAACAGAACACGTTTAGGGAAAATGTCAAACTAGAAGCTTCAACGGACATCAACAATTATGTAACTTGTGGTAGTTTGAGTCAAGATTTAACAATACGTAAACTTTATCTGAACAGCTTACATTAATACGCAGCCATCATTTTAGATTGACAAAGAGAGGCAAACAAGAGAGGGAGGTAGAAAGAGAAAAGGATGAATGAAATTAAGAAGGAGGGACAGTGTCAAAATCAAGACCTCAAAATCATAGTGATGAACAGTTCAGAGTGGAACACCATCGCAGAGACCACCGAAAAAATCAGGATCAGGTGGGCGGAGATAAAGTCACAACAAAAAGTAATGAAAATAAAGTCACAGTTTTGACTAGGAAAAAGTCACAGGAAATAAAGTCACAATTTTATCTGAAGGCTGTATAATATACTAAATACAAAGTCTTGCACATTTTCACCGATTTCTGTTGGCAATAACAATATTGATGATGTCACAACATCATAAATTTCCTGGAACATATTTCCTGGGACCCTTTCCTAAGTTCCAGGATTAAGGAGAATATGAAGTATACCTCCACATCGAGCGTGTGCATATGACTCGTCCGTTCCGTCTCCACAATCATCCTCGCCATTGCACAGCAGTGATTGGGCGATGCAGTTGCGATTGAAACATGTCCACTTGCCCGCGGGACAGGGTGCTGTGAGGTAAAACGCACAAATTCACAAATTAATATAGGACTCACGCATGTAAATAAATAACATCATAATTTATTTAATGCGTGTGTGTGTGTGTGTGTGTGTGTGTGTGTGTGTGTGTGTGTGTGTGTGTGTGTGTGTGCATGTGTGTGTGTGTGCATGCATGTGTGTAAATAAAATGTACAATTACATCATCTGTGACTAAGTCCAAATTAATGCCTGAATACTTTATAAGGAATATTATAAATATATGTATGCTTTCGGTCCTAATCAATTATGTGATTTAATTTTGATAATTAATTGTTTTTACAATTAAACATTTTTAAGCAACTGATATTACAGCTATAATTATAACAACAGAAATACTAAAATTAAACAGATATTGACAAGATATACTAATAAATTGTGTTTCATTAAAGCACATTTGGGTTGTCAAGGTGATAGTTTTAGATGTAGTTTATCATACATAACCTGATTTTTACTATAATAAAGCTCAGACATACTGTTAACCACATCTCAATAAATTATACCTCACATTCTGCATATTAGATGTGGCACTATTAATACGTAGTAAACAGGTGCAAGTGCCAAACAATCTGGCCTGCATTCTTGCGGGGTTTATAACTTAGACCAAGTACACTTTCTATGGGCGGATTACCTGGCAACATTCCTCTTGGAATAAGCCCAGTAAACACCAATGATACTGGGCATAACCACAAACTTTGACATTAATTTATTCCCGCATTATGTATTAAATAACACTGCAGTCTACCTACTCCAGATGCTCTAAAAACATCCAACATTCCCGTGGTTCAAGTATGTATTCAAGAGAACTAATTTCAATATAAATAATGTCTGAGTGAAGGTTGTGTTTAACTCAAGTGTGTGCATGGAAAACTTGTCTGACTTACAGATGTGGTGAATATAAAACATGTTCAAGTGGAAGATATTAAAAAATCATGACTAGGACTTTTTATTATTTATTTTGTTTATTAATTATAACTTATTTTAATTTAACTAATCTGCTTAGCTGATATGTTTACCTAAATAGAGGAGTCTCCTGACCCCTATTTTTTGCAATTACATACCATGTTTATCATATGTCTGTAACTTGAACAATTTAAAATTTTAATTTGACACGGAGGTATTATATGTATTATTTGAAATGTCTGACAGGTCAAATAAAAGAAATTCTTCTTCTTTTTCTTCTAATGCAGCAACTTAACTTAGTTGTTTATTTAACTTATTTCATTATTATTTAAAATTATTTATTTCACTTATTTGCTTGTTTACTATGTTTGCTTGCTAAATTTTAAAACATTCTTATTTTAACTTTTCAGCTTATTTTAAGTTAACTTAAATTATATTTTCTTAGCAACATTAGGCAGGTGTTTACCTGGATACAAAATAAATGTTTTAAGAAATCTGGCAGTTTTAAGACATAGTGCAGTTCAGACATGTCTTAAAGTGGCACATAAACAAATAATGCTCACATTTCAACCTGTCTGGGATACATCCTGTGTTTTGATTGGATGTCACAAGACCCTGGTCAAAAGTTTAAAATATTCACACTTCGGACGTCTATTGAACCATACAAATAATCTATTATTCTCAATATCTATTATTCTCAAGCTATTTGACAAACGCGGCACACAAAAACTAGCTCAAAATGCATAAAATCTCCTAATCCCATAACACTGTCAAATTTAAGAGAGACTAATATAGCACCATGTGCAAGCCATTGTGCACATTGCGGTCTTGCTAAGTGGAATCAGGAAACATTTACTTGTCCCAAATTATAAAACAAAGAAATTAAACTATCGTACATAATAAAACTTGATATTACAGTAAGTTCTTCTATGATAAAAACAAAATCAATCACTGAAAACATGTTTAAACAATACATTTAAAACTTAAACTACCACAAAATAGAGGCAATGTCAACATAGTCACTGAAATGGGATGGGAGACTCCAATGAAGATCCAAAATGGCCGCCGCCACTGGAACCACCAAGGGGCAATTCAAACAAATGTTTGATGAAATAATTGATTATCGGATGGACTGATGGGCAGAGTGAAGAAAAAGAGGAGACCCACCTCGGCCCACGCTGCCCCCTGACACAGTAGGGATGCTCCCTGCCCCGTCGTACACCTTGAATGTTGCGTAGAATCCAGCACTGTTGATGTTCGTGTCGGAAATGAAATGGATGTCAAACCATCCTCCTTTTACTATCCCTGAAAATGAAGATAACAGCTTTTACATAACGATTGAAGTGAATACATGAGGTGAAAAAAAATTAGATCATTGAAAAATTAGGTCAAGAACAAATGAGATCAAGGACATAAGTTGAATTCAACTTAAATAGTTAAAAACAGTGCAGCATCACAATACAATGTTACATTTGTATGGTATGTGCATCATCGACAACATTTAGACAGGGAAATCTGCTATCATTGTGAATTATTATTTTAATATATTTATTTAGTAATTTCAGACAATTTTTAGCAATATTTAATACACTATATGCTAAGTCTTCTTGTCAGCCAGGTTGTTCTATCAAGTGTTTATTTTCATGGATCATTAATCGTTGTTTCACAGTGCAGTAAATAATGTTTATATTAAAGCATAATAATAACGATGAGCTGCATAAATGGTTCCCCTGGATGAAGATTGCCATCAAATAATTTGTTTTTGTGTTATTGCAAAGGACATCCATGTTTAATAATCTTTTTATTGCTTCATTATAATTATACAGCTGCAATTGTTTTATTAGTATGCCTTTTATGCAGACTACAAAGGATACAAAGATAATTACTTCATTAATTGAGATGCTGCTTTTAGCTTTGTCATCTGTTTGTCTTTAGGATATTATTCTACAGGCCATCAAGTATGAAATTATTTTTGTCCCATTAATTAGTAGTCGTAAAAGTTCCAAAAGTACATTATGTAGAGGAATGGTTTTGTTATCACCACATATCGCAGGAGAAATAAATTGCTACAGTGGCACCGCCTAGTGACTGAAACATGTTAATGCAAATGGACGCTAAAGCAACAAACTCCCTAGTAGTGTGTTCAAATTTAACAACAGTTGACAGTGAATGTTTACGTTTGTGCATTATAGACATCCCCAGAGATGAAGGATTAATTTATTTATATTTCAGAGGTAAGTGGTAGACCAGTGAGTTTGACAGTGTTTATAGAAGGTTTGATTCTCTAAAGCAGCATTAATTGTGTTGCGGATTTGTCCATTATCTATTGTGTAAACCAACGGATTATTTGTCTTTTTACTAATAAAGAAGTATCCATCTTTTATCTAGGCATAACTTAATGCCGTAGTGTCAGTGAATTATTAATTGCTGACAGTAGTCTAGAAAATGCTGTTCTTCGATTTCCAATCTGAAATATTTACTTGTCAATTACTGGGTAATAATCATAGGACAAGATGTATAACTGTGTTGTTGTTGACATGTTGTTGTTTTTTATGTTGTTGTTGCTGGTGATGCTGCTGCTGCTGCTGTCATCATTGTGTTGTTGTTGTAGCTGTTGTCACTGTTGTTAGATAAAAACTGAATTAATTATATAGAGAAAGTGACCCACATTCTACCAGGCACGTAGACATCGCGGGAAAGTTCCAAACAAACAAATCTTATCTCTGATGATTCACAACAGTTCACGTCTGTCGAGATGCTGGTATCATCTGGCAACACTAGGCTCAACATTCTGCAGAAAATAATCTTACAAACCATCAGTCTGATTCATTGTGTGTCAGAAACGTTAAAAAGCAGCATTTGCAATAGAGTTTTTGCCCATTAACTGAATTCCTTTCCAGGACAAGAACTCCAATTCATCACTGTAGCACAATGGCACATTGCGACACATAGTTTAGCACACGCAGTGTGTGAATTAAAAACTTGTGACAAATACTCTTCTGATTTATTTGTCTCACATTGGGGTATAAATTGGAATGTCAGTCATGTCCAAAATATTATATTTTGCTATTTTGTCATTATTTTACACAGCAGCTGTAAGGCAATCTTAATAATTATTATCAGTGATAACTTCAGAAAATATTTCTATAAATAAATATATAATATGCTGGCTACACCTTGCTGCCAGATACGAAACTAAACTTAGAAATGGGGATAGCAAATTTTAGTCAAATAAACATTTCAATTTCAAACATTCAAGTCTTGAAAATACTTGAAACAGAACATTTAAAATATAACTTTTTAGAGGTCAGCCACCACTGATCCACAATCAAAACTGAATGACTCAGATGTATGAATGATTTTTTATTTATTCCAGTAAGTAGGACAAAGTTCAGTGTTTGTCAAAGTGAACCACAAGCAGTGGTCGCTGTGATTCTAGTTAGCTGATGACGATGCAAATTCAACCATAGAACATGCTATGGGGTACTTCTGATGGAATGTATTCAGGGTGATTAATCATGACTGTAGACATACTGAACTCTGCCAGACAGAGAGTGAGGTTCTGTTTACAGTGTTATTTCCTATCTACTTAGCTTTCAACAAAGTATGCTGAAAGCCAACAGTTCAACACTGGTCATTGTTCACATCCACAGAAACAACCCCCAGAATGGTGGAACAAATGTACACATTTCATGATGCAAACTACAAGGAAGACACTTGTTGAGAAATAGAACATGTGTCAGGGCTATATTTAGATTAAAAGACTCTTCTTCTGTCCTGTTACATGGAATCAGGTTATTAATATGGAATTAAAGGGTTTTGCAATGTCACCAATATAGCATGCTTACTGTTTTGTTTACAATCTTAATATTTTGTTTACAAGCATGTTTACAATATTCATGTTTTGTTTACAATTTGAACATTTTGCCGGGGCACAACTTTTAAATTGAGTACTCTTTTGGGTTCAGTTTTAAATGTAATTTGGCAGGCAACATACTGTCAACATAGTTGTTCTAGACAGTGTGGATTGCAATAAAACATGATTTTTAATAATAATAATAATAATAATTAATGAACCTCATGGATTAAAACAAATATGTTTGCACCATACCAATTTGCAACTTTCTTATTCTTGAATGGATAGATGACCATTCTTAATAATATAATAATATTAATAAAAATAATAATGACACTAATAATAATAATGACAATAATCGTTAAGTCGTTTATGCACATTGCTAATTAGACCCTACATTGAAGGCTCTTATTATTGATATAAAATTATAATCACATGCAGGGTTCTGAGTTTTTGTAAACTTTGCTGTCAGAATGCATCCTATATAAACATGCAAAACAAGAGTTATTACTATGTGAGATAGTGACAGTAGGCGCCTCTGTGAGAGTTGTACAACAACCAGATGTCCGCATCTGTCACACCAGTTTCCTCCTTTTACACAACCAATGTTGTTTCTCATAATAAATTATGTCCTACCCCCCTGACAGCGGACCTAGTTGATCGCACTCTCACAGTTGTAGCAGCTGTTTTGTCACATGTGCCTCTATGATCCATACAACGTAACATATTTCTGTACATACCACAGATTCCTGCTGACAATACACACACACACATATGCTGGTCATTTGTTTGTTTTCCCTCACAATGTCTGATTCGAGTGGTTCTGTCAAACTCCAGACACCCAGGCAAGCCTTGTGACCAGACCCAGATATAATTAAACTTGCTTGCATAAAATAATTTACCCCTTCAGACAATGCAAACATTTTAGATAAAAAAAATAATAACCAGCATAAGATCCAAATCTACATTTTCTAGGGGTGGGTGGGTGACACGTTGACACCCTCAAGGGCAGGGTAAATAGATGGAATGTTGACACAGGGTTGAATCATCCGCTGGCTCCCATCATATTAACCTAACTTGACTTGTGGATAAGTGCCACTAATGATAAGGGGAGTTAGTAGTTCACCTCTGCCCCTTCCCTCCGTCTCGCCCTCCTAGAATCCAGGTTAAGTAGGAAAGCCCTCCAGGTGTGGTGAAGGAGTATTTCTTCATTGCAGGTCCTAGATTCCATTCTCACAAGATATACCCTCTATGCCCTAGATGGGGTTGTGTCATTCGGCTTACCAGCACCAATATGTTACTGGTCTTTCCAGAAACACATTAGCACTACCGTTATGATTGTCAGTATTGGGACACTTAAAATAATTAACTTATAACTGTCCAAAAACATACAGTGCACAAAAGTAATTCTCAGATACGATATCCAAATACTTACATATGTGAACGAGACGACATCATGTCATCCCCCTTATATTATCCTAATATTAACAGGTCTCTGTAACCTAATTACAGTTTTACCCCCTGTGTCAGTGTCTTGCTACATAGGAACAAAAGTAAAATTATTTATAGAGGGGTCCGAAAACTTATATATTATACAAAAGTAATTTATTTGTCAATTTTGTGTGTGTACGAAAACACACAGTTCCGGAATACGTCCAGTCATTATGGTAGTAATTCACTGGCATTTTAACTCCACTAGCTGGGTGGTCTTGGAAGCCGTTCTTCTTTCCTGCGACTCCCAAGATTCCTGGATGCTTTGAGCACATTCCAGGAACACCTTTTATAAATTATTTCATATTTTAACTCCAATAGCTGGGGTGGTATAGTGGATGATTCTTCTCTTCTACAGCTCCCCAGAAATTCCACAGAATTCCTGGACATTATAATATAATTATGGACTTTCCAGGAACACGTTTTTTAATTTACTGGCATTTTGGCAGTTTTCTTTTTGGATGATTTTAGGAATTTTGAGAAACACATTTGGTTAATTCAGTGTTATTGGATACTCCGGATGAGGTAATGTACAGGATTCAAGATATGGATTTGCTTCATATTTTTAATAATCCATTTTTTTTTTAAATGGCTTCTGAGTACCAGTAAGCAATAATGTTCTAAACATATTACCTGTATGTTACTTTTGTTATTTTAACAGCTTCTGTTTGGTCTAATTAGTGATGATTACACCCTTAGAGGTGTAATACTGGTTGTTAATTTATTATTGCCGGTTGATTTGATTCCAGGTAATGAAACAGACAACCTTTAAAACCATGAGAAGGTGGATGAAATCTTTTCATTTTTGTGCAATCGAAACCCATAAAATGGCCCCTTATCTCTTATTTCCTTTGTGAATCTACCTCAGTCCCCTACATCACCGAAAATAGCATAATCATAACGTTCAACATGGCTCGTCAATATCGCTGATAGGCTGTTAAAAACTATGAGCAGCCAGACTTCTGCACCACACGTCAATCTGCCATCTGGCTGCGATAATAGCTATCAATTGGCGACTGCGAGTCAGTGCAGAGAGACGCTACAAGAACATCTCATACATCATGCACAAGAAGTATAAGTGCGAGCACATTACATGTGCATGCGCTTGTGCAAACACAACGGCAAATGCATGAAAATGATGGATTCGTTGCCAGTCAGGCTGAGAACTGGGCATGGATTATATTCTACCAGACATCTGGTAAAGGTCAAAGGTTAAAATTAAAAGAAAATGCAACATGTTTGGAAAAATGCACCATTAAATAAACATATATTTATACGTTTTATTTTATATTTTATTTTGAGCATGCAAATAACTTTTAGCTAATGTAAGTAGCAAAACTGACAGAATGAATGCTTACTGCTAAGCGTGGATAGAAACAGTGCTATGGCCCACACGCTTGTACTGGGACATTTAGCAAAGATTTGCGTGACTTGGTGTAATCGTAGAAGGCAGGCAGAACATTTCAGACAATTTTATATAATACAAGAGCTAAATAAAAAGTTAAATAAAATAAAGACATCAGAACGAAAAAACTGACAATTCCCATGCTGGAAATCTTCCATTTTATCAGGTCTTATGGTGCAGTTTTACACCTACATCCTAAGAAAATTCCAGATCTATGGACCCCCCACATACAGTCGTGACCCAGCAATCAGCAGCTTCACATCAAGTATTTCTTAACTTCCACCAACAGACGTACAATGAGTTTTCCGCCGGTCTGTAATTTACGAAAATTTACAAACTGCCAATAGGCGGGCCCCTTGTTTAAGATCGCATACGTTCGCACACTTTAAACACAGACAGGAACTCGGCTCTATTGCATTCTGGGACACCTTTAATGTTTCCTTTCATCTCTGCTATTGTGACACTGTTATCTCTGCAGCGATTAGCAGGAAGGGGTTGATAACTGTGACCCTCCCCTTTCACAGTTCTGGGGTCCATAACGGTGTCTTGTTACCAGGGGTCATAAGGTCAGATCCACATAAAGAAAGCCCCAGATGGGCTCCGTTCACTGTTTACCTTTAGTCATGCATAATGATAGGTTTTAGACAAGCACCGGATTCCTATTATTACCAGTGCTTCAGGAATGTCAAGCTCTGTGAGAACTGGAAGCTATCTTGAAAATGTTTCCATAAATACAATTTATATACGTATATGATGTACATGTTTTTTTCTCCTCATGAAATGTTGGGTAATTTGTTTGTGATAATATAAACATAAATCCATAATACTAAGTTGCTATTATAAACCTGTCTGCAGTGTTAACTCAGTGTCCATAAGGAGTAATTCAGTAAATCTTCAACTTTGCAAGAGAAATGTATACAGTTTTATCACTGGGTAATTTATTGGTCTGTCAAATTGCCATTTCTGTAATTTCTGGTGGTAAGGAATATACTACAAAAGTAAAGATTAAAATATAAAGTATAACATTGTTAACTTTCACATGTACCTGGTATTTGGATACTGAAAAAAATCAGATTATTTTGCCATTTTCATTACAAATACTCTGAACTGGCTTTGTGAGAGCTGATTACACATGAGGCTTATCTAAGTTGATCCAAGTTCAACAGATGGTATCAATTTGACCACACAAATAGTTCATCACTATGGCTAGGTATCCTCTTTCATGGGGACATCATACCCTTCAATTATACCACAAACAATTCAAGATGGCGCCTGAAACTGGTAGTTCTGCCCATAGGGGAGACATGTTTCAACTTGATGCTAGCATCAATCAATGTCTATGTCTGCTGGAAAATGTACTGTAAACTTATGCCTTAATGTATAGAAGTCTAATCACAAGGAGATCAGGTGTAATGCATCAGTAATAATGTGTGCTTCGAGACTGTGTTTGAGGATAAGGCTACACTGCTGGTTCATTTACAGAAATTGTACAGTGTCATATTTGCCCATAGTGTTCTTGGTATGCTGGGTGGAGTTTAAAATTATGTATCTTTGATTCTTTTGAATGAGGACTGTATGAACGTGTTAACAGATTTCCATGTAGGGGAAAGTTCCAATGTGGGGTTTCTCTTAAATTATTTATAATTATTACTATGTTTTATTTCTATTCTTATTACAAAGAGCAATATATATCACAATATATTTATTTTAAAATAATGATTAGTAATAATTGTAGTAGTACTTAGGTCAAGTTAGGTGTAGCACTATCGTTCACCAGTAGTAGTACATTAACGTTTAGCAATTCTAGACCATGATATTACTAATTATTAATACGCTGTGAAGGAAAGTATTGAAATAAAATATATGATTATGATTACAGTGTATTTTGTTTTATTGACAATGTCTGGGTCAAGACACCTTATTTGATTCTTAGCATACGTACATTTACCAATACGACACAATCCAGAGAAATCGCCCAGAGAACCCTTTCAATCTGCTCCAAACACATGTTTAGGCACTTTCCTAAACAGAGACTGTACTAAGCTGCAAACGTGACCATTAAATGTATTGAATGTTGCCGAGGTACACAAATAAAACCCACAGCTGACAACAATGACGTCCACTTGAGCGAAACGTCATAGTTCTCGTTCAAGTGAGCATTTAGAAATTTCTGCTAAACTTAAATCACAACATGTTCATCTGACCACTAAATGCTTTGAGCCTCTGTGCAACTAAGGGGTTATTCACAATCATCGACAGAACATAGTATGTCTCGGATCCCACTCCATCCCATAACATTTTAAAATGTAGATAGTTACAAATAACAAGGTTGGAAATTTTTACCATAAAAACACTGTATTGTGATGTTGGAAAAAACAACATCTATTATTAATATTTTGGCCACTACATCGAAGAGTTAAATTATTTTGTTAACAAGTTACAAAAACAAACACGAATGCATTGTTGAAATGTTGATACAGATAAATGATTTGGTCAAATTTCCGGTTTGGCTTAGTGTTAGGATATAATTAGAGTACAGGCCTTGACCCCCTTCATATGCACTGTACAAATAGGGAAATGTTGACAATTTTGAACGACCCCTTAAATGCAAACACTTGGTGAATTTAGGCTCTGTTTGCTGTGCTGGGTCGTTGAACCAGAAAAACCAGTGTTTGGAATTGTCTGTGGAACAAAGGACGATTTATCTCAGTGCTTGAGTGTCTGAGAAAGTCTGGACAAGACTCAGTGGCTTTGTCTGTCCTTGTGCTCAGACAAACAAAGGCCCATTTGATGTGCTAAATCAACCAGTGCACAATCCTTTCACAGGCTGTAAACCACTGCAAAGAGGCAGCCACTTGCAGCCACAGAATTACACCATTACCGCTGTCAGAATCAGAGTTATTGATCTGTATTGAGCATTTCTCATGTGCACCAATCGAGACAGGTTAAGCATTGATGTAACTGTGCAAATCAAAGATGCCAGATCATGTAAGAATCACATTTAAAACTCCATTGGATCTACCACATCAGCCATTAATTTAATTAAAATATACTTAATTTATGTTTATTATATTTACCTATCAAGAAACTTTTTTGTTTGTTTTTCTTGTGCATAATTTCGGCCACAATTCGCTTCATTCTTTAGCAGACTGAATTTACGGTTGTGTCACATGACCTGTGTCAAGGCTGCAAGATGCGGCCGAAATTATACAGAGGAAAAACAAAAAAGTTTCTTTTGACAGGTAAATATACTAAACATAAATAACCAAGAAACCGGATCATCACTACATTCAAGGATACTTAATTTATTTGTTATCTGCACTCTGCACTTTTAGTGCAAATGTGAGTGTATGTTTATATTGTATTAGGCTTTTAGTTGTCAGCAGTTATTAAAAAAGTGTAATTTAATACCTATACTATTTTACTTGTCATTACATGTATTAATTGCCTTAACTTGTCCTTTTATTGCATGGCCTATGCAAATTAATATATTTGCTTTATTATGTTTAAAGTATGTCTGTGTATATTTACAATAGTTTATGTTAATCTGTGACATGGTGTTTGTTTACACGTATTTCATGTGTACCCGGTAGATTTTGTCCGAAATAAACTGCATTATTTCATTAAAATATAAAGTACTTCATGTACTTATCAGAATAGTAATTAGGTATCAATTTATGAATAATAGTTCTTGAAGTTGAACAAACTTGAGAGGTTGATGTACTTCAATGTTTCATGCAAGGTAGACAATATGAGGTTAAATTACATCTTTTCTGAGATCTCCCCTAAGTACCTGCATATGGGATGCTGGAAATGTGCATCTTTCAGAGAGACATAAAAAGCCATATAGCTATACAGTGTAAGGGATCTCAAACTGTGATAAATAAGTGACCTGCTGCGGAGCTATAGAGCAGCCTTCACTATCATTAAATAAACCATGCAACACCAGATGCAGGAAACTCGGCTCAGACATTCCAGCTAACCACCTGACGAAGATTGACGGAAACAGGAAAAAGACAATACATTTACAACCTCAATACATCCAAGACACTTTGCTTAACTACACCTGTACTTATTGATTCTGCTAGATATTATCTCTGCCCCCACCCGTCCAGCTCTAGGAAACTCAACTGGTCAACAGACTGTCTTTACAATGAAATAGTGTCACAGTGTCGCTGCTATGTAGTGATTCTTGGCTTCAAATTTTACTATTGAGTGATTTCTTTTGTGAGCACTTAACAAAGCAAACCCTTTGACCATTTTAACAGCAGCTAATGGCTACATATTTTAAGATGAGCTGCACAATCTGGAAGTTCTTAGATATTTTAATGCACTGTTATTTTGGTAAAATCCTTTAAACACGTTTTGCACCCATTTGTGGGGGCAGTGTATTAGCCAAATTTATTCCTTAATCATTCTAGTTATGCTGTAAAATTACTAAGACGATCTCTGTAATTTCATGTTTTTAACAAACGCATGCTGCACACACACACACACACACACACACACACACACACACACACACACACACACACACACACACACACACACACACACACACACACACACAGACCATAGTGTCACAGTGTCACGGCTATGTAGTGATTCTCGGCTTCAAATTATTATATTGGGCAATTTCTTTTGTGAGCTCTTAACAAAGCAAACCCTTTGATCATTTTAACAGCAGCTAATGGCTACATATTTTAAGATGAGCTGCACAATCTGGAAGTTCTTTAGATGTTTTAATGCACTGTTATTTCAGTAAAATCCTTTAAACACATTTTGTACCCATTTGTGAAGGCAGTGTATTAGCCAAATTTATTCCTTACTTATTCTAGTTATGCTATAAAATTACTAAGACGATCTCTGTAATTCCATGTTTTAATGCACGCATGCTGCACACACACACACACACACACACACACACACACACACACACACACACACACACACACACACACACACACACACACACACACACACACACACACACACCACACACAGACCACAACCACACCACACATGCAAACACACCACAGACCACAAACACATCACATGCACGCACGCACGCACGCACGCACGCACGCACGCACGCACGCACGCACGCACACACGCACGCACACATTACAGGACAATTTTGATGACTGGCCATAAAAAAAAGAGATATGGTAATAATTCCTTGCAAAACAAAACTTTTTTTTTTTATAACTTTACTAAACAAAATGCATTCTGTGAAGGAACTAAGTACAGAAACCACTGTCTATACATGTTATCACCAATCCACATGATATAACTCGAGTAAACCAATACTTACAGCAGAAATTATTCGACCAGACATTTGACTTCTGGTTGGTAGAGGGCACTCCGATCTGCCAAAGTCCACTTCCGCAATATTTTGTGTCGCCAAATTTCATGTAGTCGAAGGAACAAAACAGTGTGGAATTTTCCAGCTGCAAACAGATTTGACGATAACCTATCTATGGAATCCACAAGATAATAATAATTATTATCAAGTATGTTTTGATTTTCTGGTAGATATCTGCATTGGTTTTTTATTTGGAAAACACTTCTGATTAGGATCTGAAGTGTATACAAATGTTTAGAGATAAGCAGTATTTTATAAATAAATCTGCTTTAGTTAGGTTCATGAAAACCACTACACAATTGCTGCATGTACATATTCCTCTATAAAAGTATTGTGTTAGCAAATATAGTGCTATGAAAGTTACAAAGTTTAAGTTACCCCTTTACTGACCACTTTCCTCCATCTACAATTTCCAAAGGAAAGAAAACAAAACTTGTTTAAGAAAACCCGAACACGAGACAGCATGGTATCACATAACAGTTTCCATTCATCTATTTTTTTAATGATGACTCAAGCGCCACCTACCTGGAAACGATGGAAGGTAAAACAGATTGTTTTTGTGTCATCGGTTTCATCGTTGTTCACGTAAATGCGATATGTGCAAGTGAGATTCTGACGGTAGTCGAAGGGGTAGTTGTAGCTACGAATGATTCCCTCTCCTTGTCTGCCGAGAAAGGCATGATCACAATATGCACTGTAACCTGCAAGAAATGGAACATATTAAAATTAATTAAGTTAAGGATCACGCTCTCCTTGGAAATCTTTCTTTCAGATTTTGTTTAGCCATTTTAATATTTTGTCATATTAATTATTTCGTTATTATCTGTCGATCTGGGTGCCAAATCAAAACAGATTTGATTATCAGCAGAAATATATCATGAATTTACTGGCTTGTGAATTAGGCTTGTCTATTACCAGGTACACACTCATTTTTAATGTGATGTTCTTAATAATAGAGTAATATATGTTGAAGAAATACTGCCCTCCTTAATTATGTTAAATAAACACGAAACAGTGTTCGCAAATTAGAACGTTTCAATTGCATGAGTTCAAACTCTAAACAAATCATTCAGATTATAAACAAGTTCTTTTGGCAACCATGAGCTGTGCTGACAGCAAAAATTAGTTTGGACAAGTAAAATACAGATTTAGTTATGTAGATGATCTCTACATGTGACATGCACTTCGAGTATAATCATTCCTTCAATCTGAACACATCTTTAATCCTGACAGTAGCAGTCAGAGTTGGATTAGCATATAAATTGAGAAAGTAGTGTCATTCAACTGTATAGTGTCCTACGTATTGATTATAATATGATGGTAGATGTGCAGATGACACTGGCTAATGCCTAAAGTAGCCGTCTTGCTACAGAACAACAGAAGTGTACTTACGGTGTGGCTTCAGTTTAACCGCATATAACAGGGATACTATTAGTTTACCATGTCACTGTGCATGACTTTATGTCTATTGTGCTACTAAATGGAACCATAAAATTCTTCAATGAGTGGCATCATACTAATAGTCACTAAAATGGCATCAAACACATATCAATAACATTCATGTCACACTGAGCACATTAGAAACAAACACCCTAACACCATTCCAAAAAAAGCAATAAGTTATATGAATTTGTTGAAAACATACCTATTTTACTAATTTAAGTGATTTTACAAGATTCGGCAAAGGAGTCATTTCCCTATTATCCGGGTAAGCCTTAAGGGTCAAACGATTGGCCATTCAACTACATTTTATGTGAATCCCACCATTGTAGGATATATAGCAACAATTTAATATTTAATAAAGACAATTTCCTTATGCGTCTGAAACACAGTGAATATTAATTACTATTAGTATTTGTACAACAATGGGAGGCAGAACAGTACAGGACTACTCATAAATGGCAACACTCGGAACAATGCAGCTGTATGTGGAACAATGCAGCTGTATGTGGAACAATGCAGCTGTATGTGGAACAACAAGTGGCCATGACACCATTGGTGAGTTAGCAATGTCCCAATGTCTCTTTAAATTGTTGTCTACCCAGAA
This sequence comes from Paraescarpia echinospica, assembly GCA_020002185.1. NCBI lineage: Eukaryota > Metazoa > Annelida > Polychaeta > Sabellida > Siboglinidae > Paraescarpia > Paraescarpia echinospica. The sequence goes on along the minus strand of CM034534.1, from coordinate 26,364,334 downwards.
TCCATGTGATAAGCCCTAAATGTCATTAGCTCAACCATATTCAATCTGCCTTTACAAATACCATCTGTCTTTTATTACCATCTTTAGTTCCTTCAATGTTGGGGCAATATTTCATGTCCGCGTGACACCCGATTGCATCTGGATTAACACAATTTAAATAACAAAATTGTCATCCTAAACAAAACCACAGAACAGAAAAGGCTAGTGTATAAGAAAGTATTTGGCTTACCGAAAGTCCAACAATTTCCACGTAAGCAACGATTTTTTGGAAACGGAACCTTTGCCATTGGACAGAAAACGATCGAAACTCAGTCAGGGCTACTACTAGTGACATTTTTACATGACAATAAATCGTGGTTTTGCTCTGAAATTAAACTACATCTCGGTCTCTGATAGACATGACATGTTCATAAATATATAGAACAGTTGTCGTGCGAATTGGGATCGTGGCAGCTGTTTGGTATAGAAACTGTATTCCTTTGCTGCACATTTCATTTCCAGTTTAATGGAATACGCCATCACGCAAACAGGATAAACTGTAGTGAAACAGCCAGCAATACAGTTTAGGGGCACTTCAACCGTACGATAAATATTCATGACACACAAATGCAAGGGAAATGGCACGTGCTTTTAGCAACAGAAATCGCATCGCGTGTTAGTGCTTCTCTGAAAACTATTCTCGAACGCACACGAGAGTCAATGTCGCCGTAAAAAAACAATAAGCAAGACAGCGCATAGAATAGTTTTGTATTCGCTACTAGTACAATACAATAGTCAAAACAATGCCACAAACTATGCGTTATGAAGAGCGCTTAATGATACAAAGTGGAACGTGATGTGTGTCACAGTATGACAGAATAGTTATCGTGTTTTTAAGTCTCTAAAGTAGATACGGTGAATGAGCCGTTGTCTACTTCGATGTTGCAATGGCAATGCTGTTGTAACGGGTGCACTGTTTGCCGCAGAAATTGTTTTCTTGTACTACATGTATCGTAATAATTGCTTCGCCTACTAACATGTAACGTGTGTGTATGCAAACAAAAGATCACACTGTCACAAAACGGGAGTACAGAAGCGCAAAACAATACAATGTTTGACCATCTGTACGTCACTGCAGACCGCTACGTTGTGAACGATCTAAGGTAGATGACGACCCTGTGCCGTAGCTAGATACAGTCACCGGGGACATTGCCTGCTGTCAAAGCAACTCATAATTGCCTGTACAGACCTACTCGATGAGACGGATAATGAGTAGCTGACGTGATCAAAGCCATTGATATGATCTAGCTACAAATGTAGAACAACGCGTGTGATGTCCTGTGCGTCTGTACGCATGAACAATGATCGTTACAACAAGCTGCGGTTTGGCCGTCGTGTAGTATTGTGACTTGTAACAACTTGAGTCACGGCGGTAGAACAAAGCTTTCTGCCTACAGTGCATAAACCGTATAATGCGTCAGTGGAATACATTGCTAAAGCCGCCTTTCTTTGAAGTCATTACAATAGTGTCATGAGCCGAGGATAATTACAGGGTGAATAGAAGTAGACTACGTCTCCATTCCTCGGGGTGTTTCACAAACGTTAATCCAACATCATGTTCATACAGGAGGTTACGAACGTGTGCGTGCGTGCGTGCGTGCGTGAGTGCGTCTCAGCAGGCCGCCGATCGCACACACCTCCAACAAACGATAACGCATCTAGATCTCTTACGGCAAGTGTAGGTCGTGCTAAATGAATTAGTTTCATGCAAATTAGAGCCATGATGACCCCTCTCATAAATACGACGCTGAATGAAATAGATCCGTGTTATGGATCTCAATGTATCAAGTGAAGGGTATCTATTTTGTTTCTATTTAAAATGCACTGCATCTACGCAGAGTGTATACAAAGAGAATGCACACAAATGCAATACACCGTTGCTTGTAGCACACTATCATTAGCAGAATATGCAAAGATCGGACACCGTTCCATGGGCTGTGTCTTCGTTGTTTGGAGCAGAAGTCGTGCATGCAAAGGAACTGCACAACGTATGCATGCAGACGGGTCAACAACGCCGTTCTTCAAACTATTCTGTCATCTAAGTGGGTTTGGTCCCACACATAGCTTGTAGGATTATCTTACGTCTCAAGTGTTCCGATTAGCAGTGATTCGTGTCGCTTGCTCAAGGGACAAAACTACAACCTACAGGCTAACTTCTCACGACCTCGTCTGGAATTCGGAACTGTGCTGTCACCGTATGTTCATGTTAGTCATTGTCAATACTAAGAACGGATGGCATTCACTGCTGTGTGTGAAATACATGAGTTTTTTCAGATGACTGTGCGTTATAAGCTCCTGCTCAGTTTTCGTCTGTATTGTAGTTTCTTTTCCGACTGCCAATTGTGACGTTACCGCGCACAACATGAATGTAATAATATGTTCGTCTATGCACCTTGTCACCCGGTCGTTAGTTTCTGAAGTAACTGAGCTATCTAAGTACTATCCTTGGTGTCGTATCACACACACAAACCTACTTCCGTGTCCAACCTGGACAATTGGTACACGTCAAAGGGGAAGAAATTGTCATACAATTTAACCTGAACCAAACATTTCATTCAAATAATGTGTGTTGTGTGTCTAACATGGCTGGAAGGCTTGAATTCCTGGCGTAACCCGAGATACACAGAGGCTTAAATGCACAGCCGGCAGGCGACAAGTCATTTAGAGTGAACGACCGACATCTCATCAAAAAGTACGCCTTACAACTGAACAAAATTAATTTGATGTTTTACAGAAATGTACAAGTTCTTTAAAATAAAAATTGTTTTTTTTTGGGTGGGTGCGTGCGTGCGCGCGTGCATGCGTGTGATCTTTGTGTCGGCTTGATTCGACCGTCTCAAATGGACTAAATTCAACATAAATAATTTTATCGAATTAGGCCAGCTCTTAATTTGACATCATTCCGTTGAGACCCAACTGTCGTTTGTTTTAATGGAAAATGCGACTTTGATAAGTAAATTGTAACATAGGTAACTGCATTGATTACTTTGGACAGCTTCTGGATTATTAGTTTCTATCTTTGGTGAAGTCATTTACTGGATAAATTGCTTGACTCCAAACTTGTTAACAAGGGCGGTCAGATGTAAGCATCACATCGCGATGACTCTATCAAACAGCAGTAGACAGGAATGGAGGTGACATCAGCTTCCGACGCGACTCGAGAATGGGGACAATGGGTTGACGGAATATCGTGACCGACACAGGACACCGGTAACTTAGCTCGAACCATTGCAACGACTGGGATGACAACAGCCTTTTGTGTCGAGGAAAGTTAGCATATGTCTACTCGTGCGGCCCGGTGAGTTTCATCAAACCCGGTATGTGTGTGTGTTGTTTGTAAGTTGATTACTCATTGTTAACAAAATACACTATTTTATGTACTTTAAGAAAAAGACCCTTCGTCGTTTTTACGGTGAAACGCTGACCCAGTATGCCGTAATGTGTTTGTAAAGTGCTGGCTCATATTACTCCTGTTCAAAATATACTAAAGAATCCGTTTTTTTCACAATAATAGGTATAAGAACACAGGACTCACTTAGCCCGCTACCGAAGCAGCCGATGCTTTGTAATGCCTGTAGAGGAACCGTGTTATAAAATACCTACTTAATGGTGTTCGTGCAGTAGTGTACATAATGTACATGGAATGTCGTACATCGTGTCATCTGTGTATTAAATCAGGTTTGGTTAAATCGCTAATCTGCTATACTACGTTCAAGTTGAACTGCACAGTGGTAACATTATTTGACAAAATAAATTTTATTATTTGACCAGTAAATATCAGATGGTTGTTGCAATCATAAAAGTGGTCGTTAGAGGTCGCTGTATGATGCAACTAAAATAATATTGAAATTGGCGCCAATCATAACACAAAACAGACTAAATTAGCACACTTCTGTGAGAATTTAATTATTGATAACGCCCCACCGTCTCACTGTCGCTTGCCCAGGTGTTCCGTTAACAGTCCATTGTGTCCATGATGGGTAGACACGAAGCATTGCATAGCCACATGGGTCGTTGCTACACAGATGTGTTAAATTTCCCCAGTCGATAATTATTTCCGTTTCAACAAATTACGATTTTATTAAGCAGCTGTAATTAAGTCGACAGTGAGTGTGCGGTGCCCGCTTTGAAATGTTGACTTCGGATGGCGGGCGGTATTTGTGTCGTTAGTTGTTCCATCTTCATATCCCCTGTGTAGCTTGTTCGGCGTAGGTAGCTATACACTGTATCTGTTCTAACATACCGACCACCGAGATTTATTAATGAAAGACTTTCAATTTAGGCCATGCGTGTACAGTATTTTGGTTATTGTAATACCTATGCAATTATGTCGTGTGGTCTGTTCTGCATGGTCTGTTAATTCTGGCTTGGTCTGTTCTGAAGTCTTTGTGTGGTCTAGTCTGTTAGTGTAAGTCTGCTTATATTATTGTAATAGTCTACTTCTTGAAGTTGGACAGCTCCACTTGTTTGCAATGTCCACCCTACATAAATGTCTTACACATAATTTCAACTCGCATTTTTCCAATATAACCCATACAAGGACAGAACACGCCGACCATGCGCTACACTGTATCCAATTACTATCAAGAGAACAACACATCAGAGCATCAAAACACAACTGCCCTACCGCCACTGCCAGATATTCGCACGCATTATTAATGTTATTAATCACCGCCGAAAATGACGCAACGCGTGTTATCGCTTGGACGGCAGCTGGAGCCGATAAGCGGCAGACGCTGAACAAACTAACAACACAAGTCGACCCGCCACAACAAAGGGCGCACGAGAAAACCAAACAGGACATTAGTACACCACACGTTTGATCCCGATATTGTCCGAGTTGTGTATTGCGTGTGTTTGCCAGAGACTGGGAGTTGGAATTGTATTAGGATTAGGCCATTCAGGTCGTTTTAAGTCTTGACATCGACTTGCGACTTGTAGTCCTACAGAAACAATGGCGGCTCGTCGACTTTGAAGACACTAAATCGGTGCGCATCACCGCATCATCTGCCCGATCTTAATTTAATAATTTTATTTATTATGATACATGCATGACTTTATACAACATACGTCGTGATACGTGATGTAGGTTGTGGTTAATGTAATTTGCTTAACCAGGCGTATGTAACAGACTACATTAGCACACACTTAACACAACTAGTTGATATGTTGAGTAGTTATATTGTTGATGCGTTTAATAATTAAATTCTTACTATAGTTTTAATTCAGACTTACTTGTTCCGCTATAAGGCCTTGCGGGTTTCTTAAGAAAGTCCTTAGTTGCAGTACATTTCTATTTTCTATCTGTATTACATTTTCTGGTATCTTTACAAAATAAATTTATTATTATTATTATTCTAAACATGAGCAGTCCATATACACCTAATACTTCCGTGAGGCATTAGTCACAGACGCCGTCACAGCGAATTAAAAAAAACGTGTTCTTTTAACACTGATAGGAATGTTGTAATACAATACACTATCTACATGTGTAGATATTCATTCAGTCATAAACTTGTATTTTTTCTTCCAAGTGTGAATCCGTTCCCATGGGTTCGACACCGCTGCGCACAACGAAGCGCTGATTGATTATTTCGCCTGGGGCAGCGATGGCGTAATCTCGCTGCAGCGTGGATTCGACACTTCACTAAAGGTTGCCGTTGTCATTAACAATGCCAACTTCTGCGCGGCGTTTCGCGTCTGGAGCGCTTCACGAACTGACTACAGCAATTTGTTTTTGTGCATGCCGCTAAATACCATTGAGAAGTTGAATTAAACTGAATCCACCACAACCGAATAGTGCTTTTCATTATTTATTTTTCGCCGCTCCGCATTTCGATGGATTTTTGTCCAAACGCCGTTTGCGACGATGGTAAACTAGGCGGCAAGGAGTAAAACTGGAGCGTAGCTGCACAAATACGAAGGAGCGCCTCGGAAAATATACACGTTGACATCTTAGGACGTATAAAAAGAATGCAGTGACATCGTTGGAATGACCATCAGCATGGTGGTTCTCGGGCATGGCTATTAAAGGGTCCTATTAAAATGAACCCGAATTCGACCCACTAAAGTCGTGCACTGTATACAAAAATGTCTGTCACATAACACTGACACGAGACTTTCAATTGTGATTTCATTTTGAATCTAACATTTCACGAATGTCAATAAAAATAAAGGCATGTACCAAAAGATGTTTCAGAAAACAAGTGCTATTGTCTGAACTAAATATAGTATAGGCCCTACGTGCGACAATAATTTCCAAGCAATCAAATGGTCGCATATATAATATAAATTTAAAACAAATTAATTTAAAAAATGACTACTAAAATATTCAGTCAACAAAGCCTCGTGCATGCCGATGCTTTTTTGTATTCATTTTGCACATGCCTATTTAAGTACAAGTGCGGATATGATCACACACCCGTGCACGCAGATGGATGTTGCGTAACAACTAACATAGAAAGTAGGGCAGTTCCATAAACAAAGCTGACGGCAGCTGCGACTAGCGACTGCAATGTCAATGGCGACAGATCGTCGTTTGGCATGCCGTAATTAAGTTGCACACCACCTGCTTTTTGGCATGTCGTAATTCAAGCACTCGCCACCTGCTCCGGACACGCATGCGTCGTTAGTATCTTCTGTTCGTCAGCAACGCAACATTCTGAAGTGTTTACAAATGACATCAACAGGAAATGTACGGATGACTATAACGATTTACACTATTTAAATGCGCAGCCCATCGAACAGGATCAAGCTACATTTTTCAGAAATAGGGTCGTCGTACAGGCCTAGAAGTCTATGGCCGACGTCTTTGTGTATCTAGAGTAAACAAATTATTGGTGTTGTGGCGTCTAAATTTCCACAGGAAATTTGTCAAAGCTGGTTCCAAACATGGCGTCATAATTATAATATTATACCTCGACGATAGGTACTGATATTACTTTTTATTGTACTGAGAATTGCGCGAGGTTGACACGTCCTTCCTCTTTCAGTTTAGACCTAGCAGCGTAAACTAGCGAGTGGGCCTAGTAGTTAGCATTAATCAATATCGTCACCATTAACATCCTACTATTTTATGGCAGCAAACCAAACCGCTTACGACCGAGGAACCATCCGTTTTATAACCTGAATCACCATGTAACGATGAGAGTTTAGCTACTAGCATTTGCACTCAATTACCGCGCAAAGCTAGAGAATCGTACATTATAATTATTAAGCCATATGTGCCATGGTGGTTTCTTTCAAACCATGGCCGTGATTTTGCGACAATTATATTGATAACTACCCGCATGCCGAAATGTAAACAATTTAGTGGGTATGTAGTCTATGCACCACCGAAACGTCTGACATTTTTATAGCACCCACTACCTTAATGAATGGACTTAGTCCCTCTAGGCAAAGACTAATTATACCCATCGCTGTCTCCGCACGACTGTTTCGGCGGGAACGTCAACAACAGCTGGGATTTCGCTACCCCATGACCATCTTACTTTCAAACTTCTAATTAAAGTGGGGTACTATTCTGATTGTGTAACATTGCACACTGACGCAGTCGGCTAGCGTGCGGCGGGGGTAGGGGAAAACAAGGTGTGTTTTGACGTAATCTCAACAGACGCCATTGTGACGTCATAATCCTGGGCTCCGGCAGTAGAAATATGGCGCCACTGTCAAACCAATGACGCGTGCGTTTATACTATTAATACGGATGTATACTGGCCCCGTAGTTGACGTTATACTACTCGACGGCAGTGCTCGATTTTAAAGGTCCCTTGTCGATTCGATTTTGTTCGCACGACCAATTTCAGACCCATTCCGTGAAAACACAACACTATTGCAAGATGCCTTGTTCTTTTGTTTTGGCAAACTGTTAAATTATTACTGAATATTTGATCCATGTTTTGTAAGGTGTCACTTAAATCTCATGTCAGTTTATATTTTGGCTGTGGTGGTTTATGCTGCAAATGAAAGTTTATGTCATATTATAATATAATTAGAATACAATTATATTAATTAAATTCACCGTGGTGAATACTCTCAACACTATAACTATCACACCCTGCAAACATAGGAATTGTGAACGAATTTTGTTCGCACATATTCTAAATGTCTTCTTAGCTATGGTTATTTGCGTTTACATTTCTCCCAGTCACGCTCAGTAGCCCTAAATAGCGAGCTAATGGCTTCGGTTACTCGGTTACTCGGTTACCCAAACCTATTAAAAGTCTGTACTAAATAACTAATTGGCTAGAGGGGCTGTTGTACGTATTCTATTACGGAAGACACACAATACGGTTTGTAAGTATTGTGCACTGCAAGTAAACATCGCGTTACGCCGCTTGGTAACTGCCTGCGAGGATTCAAATGGGAGTTATTTAGGGTCTTTCGTTAATTTTCTAGCGTATGATTATTCCGCTTCATTTGTATTTATTAGTTTTTTGTGGCAATCGTAACCGTCCATGTGCACAAACGATTGTTGTCAACATTTATCGTTCGTGTAAACGCGGTGCTTTCGTTATGCCCACCGGCGTATCCGTCGAACCAAGCCAACTACATTTGTCCAATGGCTTCCGAAAATTATGTCAACGTCCCTCGAGCAGTTGACTGGGACACATCTCATTACTGTCTTGCGTCAAACCCAATACAGTGTCAAACGCAGAAGTATTCGGAGGTGCAATACATCTTGTGGATGGGGTCAACAAAGGTCAGACAAACAGTTCAGTTATATGTTCATAACAGTTTACATACAGAGAATAATAATGGGTCGGTAGTGTTAAATAGTGTAAGACACAACTAGCAATGGAACATCGAGAGATGTGGGCAAGACATTGCGGGAAGCAAAGAACAAAATGGAATAAGACGACCGGACTGAATGGATCAGACCGGCTACAGTGATGACCTTCCTACGTTGACTTTTCCGCCAGGTCTGTTTCATCAGTGTGGTTCAATCGATTCCTGTTTTGCGACAATTGTCTTGTACCGCAGGAGTGTTAGTGACGTAGCTGTTGGTGCTTGTTGGTTCAATCCCCAGGCACACGTCTGCTTCCGGATATACTTTCCTTTGCGATCCCAGTCATCACCTCGGGAAATGCTCGAGTCCAGCTGGGATCTTTCCAAAGGTCGTGGGAACTGGGGTCAGGATTACCTGGGCACGGGTCAATAAAACAGCGTCTAGCCGAAGGACTCATCTGACCAGAGGATGCGTGTCCGGTTGCGTTTAGTCGACGTCATATCCTCATGTCCGTTCGTTTACTTACGATGATTTGCAGAACAGAATCCATCATCCGCGGAGGCAACATATAAAGTTAAACTGTAGAGTCGTACATGTGTATTTTTTTAATTAAAATATTCAATTTGATTTTGTCATGTACAGTTCGATCAGTGTCAACTCCATTTTCTTGTTAGTAGCCACCGTGTTTGCATATTGAAAGGAAGACGGACAGACAGACAGAGAGAGGGGTTGTTCACATCGTCCGTCATGACGTGCCTGGTTATTCGTTGACACACACTCGATGCTGATGTCAATGTTACATAACACCGCGTTGTGTGTCTGAAGATATCGACGTCGTAAACAAGGAATGACAACCTGCACTAGACCCCCGATAACACCTCATCACCGTGGAACCCTGTCCACCTCTCTTACGCACTATTACCATTGTTTGTCTGCGCCCTTTATCGGTCAATAAACTCTTGTCGGTGCAAACCCATTGCGTCCATGCCTCGGCAGGTATTTATCAATGATTTGTGCGTCCGGACAGGAATTTACAGTCACAGTTCACACCGTAAGCACTCCAAGCCTGAAAAGACCACCCTGGTAATGAATGAACTCGGGTCGGTATCAAAGGCCTTCGCGTCACACGTTGAGGGATTCTTGCATGTGCAAGTGCTCACACTAGCTAAGCATTGTGTTCCCGTGTAAGACCACATCGACACTTACAGCGCAGTCTCCTCGCATTAATTGCTGTGTTTACATCATTTCGGACCAGAACGTGATACCGCGCTCTGAAGTTTACGGTGGTTACCTAAGGTTACGACAGCAAGTTCGCTGTTACAACATTTCGAAATGAAGCCCACCCGTTGGGACACAGTTTGCGTGTAACATAACCGGAAACGAATCCTATTAACTGGCTGCAAATTGTAATGTCACGACATGATATAGGCCTACTGGGGGTGTCCAACATTGTTTGTTTAATATTGCGTTGAAGGTATCACCACCATACCCTTGAACACAACCCTTTTCCATCGTCATGTTTGTTCTTATTTACTCATTATATTTAGCAATGCATTACTCAGTAGATACGAGGATGGATACACTGTTTATAAATAGTTCCTGTCTGTCCACAAAACCGCCTGTATGGTCAGCACGTTAGGTTAAGCAAACAAAAAGAAGTAACAAACGCCTACTATAGATTATATGCACAATCGAAATCCCGAAGTACAATGCCAACATTTCACATATACATAATGGATGTAAGCAACACAACCAGTTATCTTTTGGCAATCACAAAAGTAAGTTGAATCCCCCACTACTCCTTCGACTGTAGACACAGACGTAGTCAGTAAACAACTTTTCAGCGTCCCTGTAAAATCAGGTTGTGAACTGAAATGGGAATGTCGGAATAATTTAATTATCTAACCAATTACGGACGCGAACGCTCAATCAGCCAGAGCCAAAGAGCTAGTCACCGAACCACCAATCAGCCGACACCAAACACGTCCAGTCCTCATCGGCATAACTTGCCCGTCAACGCCAAGCATTCGTTCCGTCGATCACGTTGGTACGCACTACTCGAATTACAAACCGGTTTCCTGTTCTGCTGGCGGCGAAATACTGCATCAGACACGGTTCTGATAAGTGGTCGCCACCTTTGAATTATTTGATTTACATCGTAGCATAACATTGAAAGAAGTGAACAATGCAGAGAGCGTGAGCAGACACGAGGTGACATGCGCAGTACGACAGGAAGGAAGTCGGTGAAATAAAACAATACAATTTACTTCACATTGTATTTTACGGGAAGGGTAGTAGAAGTAATCCATGTCCGCGATTCTTTCAATTTATGACAAACAAGATTTAAGGTCTACGTAATACACTTACTACTTTGAACAAATAACAAATACGTTGAAAGTAATCTATCCTTGCGTGGCCTAACCTAACATCAACTTTGTGATCTTTATTCATAACTTCCTGGTGCGATATTGACCAATTTGGAGGGTTTACTAATTGCATTAACAAGGTGGGGGTAGGTATAATTATATCATATGATCATATCCTAACAGATCGCGTGCCGTTAGTCTATCTTTATAGAGAATTCGCATCTCTATTTTCCCTCGTCGCAGAGGTGGTCCGGTCGTTACAGCTAAATCAATCCTTGCATCCGAGATCAGAAATTAGACATCCGATAAGCACCGGCCACGCACCGTCAACCACCCGCCTCTCCGTTGAAGGGCTTCCCCCGACGCTACGTTCCACCATTTCAGATAACGGCCGCCAAGTCTGTGATCATTTTTAAATGGCGTGCGGCGAGAAAATAAACAACGGTGTGGAAATTCAACCGTCTCCGTTGCTGATGCGGCGTTATTTCGGGCGCGGTTCGAAGTCCTCGCATCGAAGACGATGCAGGAGGAGACGTCTGTTTAATACTCGTCAACGCCAACGTGGTAATCACGACGCTCAGTGTCGATGGTATAGCCGGTGGGAATTTCTTCGAACCAGAAAAATAACACCGCGTGTAGTCCGCCGTATTTTGGTCTGGTTGTAAGAGAACGAAGTCGCGGTGGCATTGAGGGTGTTACTGAGCGTGTTACTGATGATGTTAATGAGGTTAAATCGCCGTACCAGTACCATCTGCGCTTCATTTGTTCTCAGTGAAGGCGAAAGTAACATAGGGATATGACCCCACCAAAACAGAGTTGGGGGCCAGCCTCACCCGAACATCATGGACTCGAGGAGAACAACATTAGGAAGTAACTGCCTTTTCGGGTATCCACACGCAATAATAGGGGCGTACCATGAACTGCATAGAATTGCGACAAAATCCCCATTGACTGTGTCGCTCCAGTCTGTTTCAGCAGTGATGGATATGTTAACAAAATCTCAATTTCCGTGTAAACGAAATAAATCTGACAGAAGCTTCACTGTAAGTTAATAACAGAAAACGGCAATTTTGCTTAATGGTTGACAGATTAGCCTTTATAACACATTGGCACACAGCAACACTGTAACCGTCCCGGGCGTAGACAATAAATCTTAGCAACGGATTTAATTAGTGGGATGGGGAAACTAACAGAAAATTCAATTTCACTTTGTTCGCGTTTAATGTACGCACGACGAGCGATAATAAAACATCGCCAACAGTCACGAACTTAAAGCGAATTCACAATCATTCATGTTATCATGCGCATGCGCCTGGCAGATCGGAACCAGCAGACAAATAGACAACGGCGCGAGTCAAGGCGTTTCCGAGCACCGCAGTACGGCGTCGCTTGCACTGCAATCACGTAAAGACGACTAACTATATAACACATTATACCCGCGTCTACGCCACATTAAAGACATCTGGTCTGGTCGTTTCGCGATGTTTTCGCGCTGTAAAACGGTCGTAAATAGCAGCGTCGCCGAAATAGAGAGCTCACGTGCACCCGTCGTGGACACCAGACGGCGCTGTGTGTCCAGTTTGTTTTACCAGATGTTCAGATACTTTTGTAATGAACAAGTGTAGTTTAATAATCCAGCTGAATACACAAAACACTAACGAACATGATTCCTCAACAGCCCAGGTAATTACAGTATTAAAGTAGCTATGTTTAGTAAGCTCGAATAAGATTTAATTTGCAACCGAACGCGTGTTTTCTGCGAAATTTGTCTGTCACGAATTTGCGTAGGCGTACAATAGACGTATAATCTCCCTAAAAAATGGCGACTCCTGTTGTTGGTGTGTCTTGACTTTCATTGATTCCTCTAATAAATTGCATGTAGGTATATAGCTGATTTAAAATATATAAACCCATCAATAAACCTGCACAAAAAGCTGGGGTATATAAAACCACAAACCGAAGTAGGTACACTGCCGTCTATATCGACTTCGACGTCGTACACCAACAACACTAAACATCGACCCAAAACAAGTCCATAGATGTCTATCAAAGACCCCTGTTTTATTTAAAGACGCCCGGAGGTGGCCTGTCTCGTTCGTAAATTATGACCGAGTATGTTGTCGCGTGGCCACGGTCTTCGTCTCCGACCATCTGCCGTCCCCAGAGAGGCGTGGTCAGCGAGGCCGCCAAATTAAGACCTGTCGACGCCGTCTGGATTATTACGCGGAAACCGACACGCCCGCCGATTACAGGTTGCGTTACAAATGTGACAGTCGCGGGTATCTATTGTCATTCTCGTGTGTCCTGGGAGTCGTGTGTGTGTGTGTGTGTGTGTGTGTGTGTGTGTGTGTGTGTGTGTGTGTGTGTGTGTGTGTGTGTGTGTGTGTGTGTGTGTATGCGTACGTGCGTGTGCCGTGTGTGCGTACATGCGTGTGTGTTCAAGTATTCCTCTTTTTTTTTAATTGCTGGCACAGACATTGGTGTACGGATAATAAACCGATGTTGTCAGCTCATTTAAAAAATATAATATTCTTAATGCTTGAAGAAATATGCTGTTTAAATGTTGTCCGTAATTTGAATTTGCGCCCGCGAAACATTCAAACTGTAAACAAAATATTCAATTTGTAAAACAAAACCGCCGTATCGGTAGTATTACGGAAGCAACCGCAAAACCCTTCGATGTTCGGCGAATGCGTGTGCTTTCCACACTTTTAAGCCAACTGAATCAGCGAACTTCATGCTAATCATTACTAACCTATGTGACTTCTGGTAACGGAACAGACAACATCGCTTTAAATACATCCACGTGAGTTTCTTCAACCGTATCCCCCGAAATGCACACACCATTCCTGATATCTTGACAAACAGAAATATTTTTTTTTTTTACATAAATCTTACCACTTTCCATAATACCCTTGAACATGATTATGGACATAAATACACTATATTTTTAAACGGCCAAAGAAGCGACACCACCCACGCCTATTAGTGGGGACATTAACCACGTCTCGTCTCACGGTGAAGACGCCCTCACACTGGCTTTATCTGTTATCTCCACCTCGCAGCTGGAGCTGTGAAGTCGGGCGAAATGGCATCACGCACGGCGACCATTTTGTGTCCGGAGAACCCGGATGTGCGATCAAGCAGACGACGTCTGGCGCGAGTTGATCACTACATAATCTCCCACGGGTAGTCGTTACTAGGTTTCGTCGGTTCATTAGCACACGGTCTCTGTGGCTGTTTCACAATTCTGGGAAATGTTCCCATTAATAAGGTGCCCGAAGGTAAAGGCACACGGATTCATTTAGCCGACGCCCCTGCACGGCTAAAGGTCCAATACCCACAGTGTACACTAAAATGATTAGAAACACAGTTGGTGAGCGATTTCTGTGAAAGGTAACGAAGCGTTTCTATGCATCGACTGCTAATTGGATTCAGAGATAAACTTATTATTTCCTTTATGTTATTTAATAAGTGCTATTTGGTTAAAAATAATTATACAAGTTTTATTTTTAACGTTTGGTTTGGTATTCGAATACTAGCCTATACACTGATCACACGCATGGGAATAGTTTCATATAAATCAACCCGTGTCATAAACTTTACCACATATATAGCAAAGATTATGCCGCGGGTTTCGGTATATAAACAGTCCATCTGAGATATCATGTGTGTATTTTATTGGATCGCATTATGCAGATTTGGACATATACATCACTATGGGTGGACCATTGGCCAATCACTGCAATCAAAGTCACTCCTGATAACTACAGCGATGTATATGCGAGAAGCGGTTGCACTTCTTGGGACAACAACGTCCATCCCTAAACGTCGTATACACTTCAGTCGTCAGTGCTGCGGTCGAACATTTCCTGGAGGCCGGAGACACAAATTTTGTGAGATTACATCTGGCAGATCCATTATTAACGGCGAACCCGTGTCAACCAGCGCTCGCGGGAGCAATAAGGCGGGACAGGAGGGAGGAAGGGATGGTCGTGATAAACGACTCTAGTTGCCCGGGGTGGCAACGATCACAGGATATGAACGCCGTATCTGATGGTTGCATCTCCGCAGTCGCCTCTATAAACGCACCGGCGGAGAGCGGCGCGTCTTCAAGCGGGAACCGATTGGCCGAACATGCAGACATCCATCTGAACTCATCCAATTGATCAGAGACTATCAGAAAACCAGCACGCTTCTGCTCGCTTGGTTAACTAGCGTAATCTGTGTTCGTTTGTGACTGTGTGCATTGCGCTTTACGATCGGATCAAAAGCTCCGTCGCCATATTTGGTCCAGGGCGCACGCTGACATTGCATTCGTCTTCGTGACCAAGGTTGTCCGCATATACACAATATAGGTGGTCTTCTTACCGGGCAGTAACTTGTCCCCAGCTGGCAATCTGCGTGAAGGTATTAAACACCTCTTTGTGTGACAGCCACTTCAAGCCACACGATGTTCGTTAACATAATATGACACGAATTAGCTTCCGAAGAGGCTACGATAGGAGCAAACAAACCTACGACACTGGTCACCTTTCCCGCTGACGGTATATAGAGGTCGTGAAACTGTATATCGAATTACTCTAAACTATAAGAAAGTATCAGCTAAAAGCCTATCTCAAAATAGGCCATCATCCGGCGTAAACCGAGATTGTATGCTCCTCGTGTTCCGAATGCAATAATACGTATGATGGATGTATACTGGCCACCGAACTGCGTTTAGTAATGAAACAAATTGTTCACAATTTGAATGTTGCACCCGCGAAATATTGGCACTTATTGTGGACGCATGCGTCCCTACCCACGATTCCTTTGAGGTTGGTTGGTTGGTTCAGCGAACATCCTGCTGATAATCAACACCCCTGGCTGATTACGGGCAACGGAACAGCCAGCACTGCTTTAACAATGACCGCCAAACGACTATCTATTTCTCATTATAAATGCAATAAAGTAAAACAAGTAAAAAAGATGCAATACATATGAACGAAACGCAGTAATATAATAATAATAACCATGCACCCAGGTCTAAACAACAGCGTCGCTTCATCCCAAGGGGTGCAAACTGACTTCAAATGAATGGACGTGAAGTAAATTTTGGAACTCGGAGGACACCATACAGAAACACCTGCACGCATCCACGTTCCCCACCCACCTGTGTCCCATCGGAGGTGACAACCAGACACCATAGAGCAATGCCATTGTGACATTCTTCCGCGGATCAGGTACGACATTTCACGCACGGTTTGCTCTCAGTAATGCAGCACAACAGACTCGGACACCAGATGTATCCGACGGTTGGTTGGTTTTTATTCTTCTGAAATCGTGCACAATAAATGCCGGCGGGTAGTATGACTCTATATTTCACCTGCGGCAGTTTTTTTCTTCAGAAAAGGACCACCGAAGTGTGAAATCGATTACGCTGGCTTTCCGGAAGCACAGGCATAGTTTGATACACTAAAACGGTGTGAATATCTTCACGGGTAATATGTTTCAAGTGTCACTGTCGCCGTAGTCGGTCGCCCGTGTCAAAGGGAGTTGGTGTATGTATATGTGTTAGTTATTTTGTAATCGATTGAAACAATAGAATTAAACATGGAGTAGCGACAGTGAAAGGGCATTGTGTATTAAATATCAAAAAGTATTAATTCTAACAGAGGACTGACTACCGGTATATGATTAACAAATTGTCTACTGAGTGTGGTACAAATGTTACCAGGCAGCGTAACTATGTCTAACACAAACTTGCTGAATTTCTCAGATGATGAATTACGCAGAGTATAAAATGTCGGACTCTCAATAAAACAAAGGCTTTCTTATCTACTTGCCACGTGTGTGTTTTGCTTTGGGTGTAAATTTTGTAAGTTTTGTTCAATCTTGTTAATACGTGTTGTTAGCTTCTTACTATTCATTGGTCTAACTTAAACGGGTATGTTGCAAACATTGTATCATTGTCTTGCAGTGCACTGTAGCTGAACTCGGTGCATTCCGCGTGAAATGCGATGCGCTGACATCAACACACGTACAGTGAACGTAAAATGTATGCTGATTAGAATCAGTAATTAGAACTACCCAGCCATCTGTGGAATCGACTTGTCTCACTACCAGAAAGACATCGTATTTTAAGAGCGCCTCGTCGACCATTCCGTTGAGTGATGGCAGATTAAAGCATGGAACGACAACGGAAGTGTCCGGAACGGCCTCTGGGCACTGAAACACGATGCGCTCCCAGTCGGACGGACAAACGTCGGGTTGACAGGAATGTCACCGCATCAATGTTACCGGTAACACCGGCGAGTCAGTCCTTGCGATATCTACAGAAACGTGGGTATTTGCAAGGGTAGACACACGTTGTCTTCACCCCGGGCTAAATACAAGCTCCCCCGCAAACTTCTTTTTATTCCCACCGGTACCGGCGCGTTACTACCGGTGCCGTCTACAGCCTATCACGACCAGATGAAGCGCCGAATGGGTCCGTCGAATACCTGTCCTTGACTGAGTCTCCACTACGTGACGTCGGCGCTGTTCTTTTATTGCAACAGTAATCGGTAGAACTACAAATCGCAGTTAATTTCTACTTACCTGTTCGCGTGCTACAAGGGGATTAATGATGTCGCTAGAATTACTGCTTGTTACGGTTGTAATAAAATTCAGGATGTTCATAGAGCGTGCTCTATCAGTGCCGAGCGTGTGCCATAAAACAGATTACGCTTTACGATCTGGTACGACTGTAACTGTGTGCAAGTCGAAACGGTACCATTTGCTATTAATTTCACATTCCTGATGATTGAATTTAGCCAATTTTAACTCACTGTCTGGACTATGTTCTGAATCTCCGCGGGCGTTTGTTAAGACAACTGAATTAATATTGCGTTGTGTTGTATTGTGTCGTATTGCATATCATGCGTGTAATAATGTTTGATTCCATAAACAGTTAATAAAACGTCAACCAAAACACTGTAAGCCCCAAAGAACAACATAGCCAGAATCCGCTTTGTGTACATTGTTGCGCCGTAATATGATATATTATTATCTATTGTACAAAAATGCATTAGTTGTCATTTTCTTGACGTAAATCGCTCATTACACAGATAAAACAATCTGCAGTATTGTCATTGCGACTATCTGGCTACTTTTATCGCAATCAGCCTACTTCCAATCATCGCATTATGTTAGAGTGTTCTCACTGGTGGCCCGCGGCTGCATGATCCTGCATCGCTGCTACAACATCCGTCATCCATGTTTGCAAATTGTCACCCGCCGATAAAAAATAACAAAACATTTGCGAGCGAATATGACGACCTACACATAAAAAAAAGATTATCCGATTTCGAGAAGGATTAATATATAATAGACATCCGTTTTTGACAAACAAATTACTGAACTGACATTGTGGGTAAACATGATTAAAGATTGTAACCCTGTCAATCACAAATCGGTTCCTATTTGGAAAGAGTTATTAACTTCCTTCGTGTATAGTGTGATTCACCGTGAGACGAGCCATTTTTGATTTTACCTTGTCTCGTTTATACCAATGAAAAATGTCAACATCTCGATATTTTATTTGTTCAGAGTTTTAGCTATTATACGTCGACATGTCCACTGCGTTGTTGAGACTACAATTATAAGAAACGCGGCTACATAACAAGGACTTCAAATCCAACGATGCCTCATTGCATTTCAACCGAAGCGGAAGGCAAACACATCAGCCCGGGACGGAATTCTAGCCACATTCCCATCGTCGCTGTGTCAACAACGGGATACGTCAGCTGCATTCTACGTGGTACTCCCTAGCTCTTTCCCCGGGCAGTTGTTTTAGCCACTGGAAGCACACAGCATCTTGGTGATAGGAACTAGGTATGTTTAATGTTGTTTTCTCGCGACACCGCAACTTAGAGCGACTCTGTGTAACGCAGAAGGACGCGGTAATCTGCTTAGCGGGCTGAGTAAGGATTGGGTGGTACTTAGCGTGCCCGCTGAAGCGGATAATGAGCCGAGAGACAAGGCCCTCCCCCAACCAGCCGACAGACAGACCCGTGACCACGTCCCTGTGCATCCTGGTGGACCGGTAATTTACAACGATAATTTCGGTTCACGTAACCGAAAAGAACCCAACGCTGTTCCGTGTGTAATTGTAGTTATGTACAACATCATGGCGGTCGCGGCATATTTCAGGTTGACCCGGTCTTCTTCTTCTAGTTGTTGTTTGCTTTATGACAAGTCTTGCCCGTATCTCTAGGTCGCCCATTGTTGCGTGTATCTGGCAATTGCATTACCATGCTATGCATCATCTCTAAGGAGTTGTGCGAATGTCTTGCATCTTGACATAGGCAATCCATGTTTGGGTTACCAGAATAAGACTTCTTCTACAATGACTTCTTTATGGAAGTCATAAGTGGTAATGTCCCGATGCTTTCAACGCTATCGGAGTTTCATGGACGATTTGAGAAGGTTAACACCAATGGTCATTTAAACAACAAGGATGCCGTTCGATACAATTGGTGACTGGTTCAAAACCAATCTCCCAGCATCGACCAGACTTAACGTTTGACATAGGCAATCCATGTTTGGGTTACCAGAATAAGACTTCTTCTACAATGACTTCTTTATGGAAGTCATAAGTGGTAATGTCCCGATGCTTTCAACGCTATCGGAGTTTCATGGACGATTTGAGAAGGCTAACACCAATGGTCATTTAAACAACAAGGATGCCGTTCGATACAATTGGTGACTGGTTCAAAACCAATCTCCCAGCATCGACCAGACTTAACGTTCTGTGGTGATGGAAATACTAACGATATGATACGCATCAGATATGTTTCGTTGCGTGTAAACAGTGCTGACCTGCAGAGCAGAATTCCTCCGTCGCACCATGTCTCTGCAGGGCCCCGGCCTACTCTTGCACTCTACCTACACACTCATGCCATAACTCACGCCGACGACGTCACTTCAGGGCGGTGGACATGTACGAGTACATGCACACGGACACAATAGATCGACGAACTGACATTCCGCCATTCAAAGAACCGTCGTGTTCGACACTTCTGGTTCCTGCAAGAATTCTCCGTAACGTCGCACCGTTTGTTTAGCAGGCAAACTTATACGTGGGAAAACTGTTTCTCATTTCAAATGTGCATGTACTTCGAACGGAAACTGCGCAGAACTATTATGTTTATGGCGATGTGTCTGGAATATGGGTATTTTCAATCTTGCGTTGATGTAATAATGCTAGGCACGCTTATACCCATTCACGGACCAACAAACTGTTAAATATCCCCAGAGCGAGTATAATACCGCAGTGCCACCCTCTGTGTATTGAACCACTACAGTAGCAAACGTAGTTCCCAGTGCCTCTAAATAACCGTAAACCACATGTGTTTTAACGCATTGCCAATTGGTAGATCAGAGGTCAATGGTCTAAAGAATTGAAAGAACAGAAAGAAGCGAGTGGACGCCGACAGCTGGACTGAGGTCATCATATATAGATCTTACGGCGTGGCATGTGCACAACGATAACTCCAACAGGATGTCGGCTGACCACGTATATATCGACGACAGATGGCGCGATCGCTACTTTACATGTTCGTGATGCAATCTATAGAATCTACATTGAAATAGATTGTAGCACCACGAGGTGTGGTCTGGAGGAGACCACGAAACGCAGTGATCTGTGGCGATTGACACAAACCATCATGATGGCCGACATGTCCGCTTGGCGTGACGTCATTTCCTGCCTGCACTAGGAGGACGACGACTTTGCCACGGATCATCTTCATTTGTGTCAATCTTGTGAACGCTATACAGTGACGAATCACTGACGATGACCACACAACGTCGATAATAATATTATCGCCTTGCCTGTCATGTGATTATACCCATCAATGCTTCCGGTGGCATGCCCACTGTTCCTTCACATTGACAGCTTTTGCTGAAGTCTTTCCATCTTTTTATATATCCGAACCGTTGTACTTCCATTCATTCTTTTCAGAATGTATAGACAGGGGAAACTATATTAGGTCTTGTGTGTTGCAATATCACCAGTATGCCCTAACGGTTCTAATATTTGATAAGTAAATACACTGTAGCATAATAATTTATATAGATCTATTGCCGTGATGCGTGTTTCTCTATCACATGCAACGATTCAGCTCGGACATAACGCTACGGAATGGTCATGGTGCAAGTTCCTGCTGATGTTGCCTCGTTCGAAAGATGTGCAGCCTCAAGTGATTTATTCCAGGGCAGGCACCGCTGTCATTATACCTGGGAGCGAATTCCCCTGTATCTAGTCGGATGGAACTGATTGCAATTAATTGGAGCCTAGAACATGGCGTAATTGAAGTCGTTAATTAGTAGGCGCGCGCACTTCCACTTTGATGTGTTCTGGTATTACGTTCGGAAAATAACATGCCCGGTTATCATTAGCCGTATTAGACGCGGGATATCTGGTTAACACTTGTATCTAACCAATCGTATGCATTGGCGGGTGTTAAGTAGTTGAAATCCAGGTTTCGCATTATCGGTGACAAATAGGCATATCCTTATAGTTGTCGTCTTGTCATTATTCTGGGTAATGAGTAAACAGGCAGGTAATCGATGGTGTTCTGATGCATTCTAATTACTTTAGTGAGACTAAAGCTTTGTCAGTTGGCTTGGTAAATTCAATGTCATTGTCAGTTAAGCAGGGCGACCTTTCACGATCGTTTTTTTTTACAGTACCATGGTCCGGCGACACACCGCGATCCAATGAATATCATAACCGTCAGAACTCGCAGTAGTGGCTTTCGTACGCCGTATCGTTTAGCTGGATTGCCAAACAGATTACATACCCTCTTTACATACAGCTATGAGTAACAACGAGAATCAACACCGTACACACGAGTATCTTCAGATACTATATAGTAAGCCGATACACCTGCTGAACAAAAGAACAGTTGTGTTGCCGTTACTGGGCTATATAATAACTTATACATTTATGGTCTTTAAAACCTCACCAACTTGTCGGATAACTAACGCAGTCGGCATCGATGGTACACTCTGTCTGCAGCGAAACATCAACACATGTTGTCGGCAGAGCCACGGGGAGCCCTAACGTAGGTCGAGTTACTGCTAATCACATGCAGCGAGTCATTATCTCCAGGCCCAGTACTGCGCGGCCCGTCTGGTGTCCCGTCCACGGAATCCATATGCACGTAGGACGGGTCTCACTTCATACAACACCTCGGGTCTAGTCGTGTGAGGTTGTCAGCGTGTGGTTTGATTGACACACGCATCGTTGTATTGCAAATTAGCTGCAATCATGCAGATAGGCGTCACATCGTCACGGTGCGTTCACTTATAGTTCTGGATCCACGTGGCATCAGAACATTGATCTAAATCGGGTATATTTTCTCGTTTAGAAACACATTGAAAAGATTTTTCTACGCAGACATGTTAGTAAGTTATTTCCAGATTGCGTACAGAACTTCTCTCAAAACGGCTTCTCCCCTAATCTCTCTTCGTTCTTACAAAAAGCTCTACATGAGTGCCGCAGAGGTGGTGGGGTATAGTAACACATCGGTTATCGGGGCAGGAGGTGCTCAGAACAGAACTCCAACTCATGCAGAATACCATGCTTCTCAAGAAGTCGACCGTGACCTAAGTGAATACAGTTAGCGCAATTTACGTGGCCGATGCCCGCAGCCGCGGGGAAAAAGTCATGCATCTGACACAAGGCACTGTATTACCCAGAAGCCACAGAAACAATGCATCTTACGCGAACGCGAGTAATTGATATGGTTGAAGTTGTCGTGCACGTGACTGACATAATTAAAGCAATTACTTCCATTCACGATAAATTTAATTAGCACGCCCGATTCCAACCACCGCAGACACATATATATCCTCTGTGAACGACAGCCGGGGGATCTTCTTTCAGCGACACTATCTGCGTTCTTTCACAAAGGCGTAGTGTAGACACGGTGAAGTGGGCAATAATGTAATCATACAGCGTGTTGGTAATGAGCTATTTCGATGCGACTAACACGAGCCCCCGCAAGAAAGCCTTGTGGCACCGTGTGATGCCCTCTCCGACGTAAGACACGGGCGTGTCGTTTCACATACCTTCGCCTTGAGGGTTTACTTGCAAGTTTACCTACCAACAACGTGTTCGACCCAGGTTCAAGTTATTGGCCATCGTGTCAAGGAACGTTTGGGAGAATCATAATGCAATGCTCGTGGATACTCCAATACAGTCCTGGTAAGACAACGGGAGCTCTATGTCCGACGACAAAGAACCAGAAGAGAAGAAGACCACACCGCAGCATTGGCTCCGGATGTGTGTTTCGTAGGCAGCACCACTTCTAACCATCGTCCACGAACGCACATCACTACATGGAATTGCAATCATGACGAGCATCAACTCTGACGTAACGTCTCTTTGCCACAATCAACAATCCTCGAAAGAGATTCATCCATCAAAGGCGGCTGGTAATCATATCTCGTAGTATCTACAGCGTTCGCTATTGCATTACTGCGTCTATTCCCCGTGTTCACGTCAGCTGGGCTGTGAACGTAAGTGACGCATCTCATAAACACACAATAAATTAATCATTCCATAGCGAATCCGTGACTTTTGCAAGTCCGTGATCCAGACACACGGTGCAGTTTGCAAACCAGACGCAAGATCTCGATGCGCATCACCGCTCCTGGAGTATCGTCGACTTTTATGCATTATACCGCACGAAATAACGCGTTACCTGTCGCATATCGGGTGCATTTGTTTTAGTACAGTCGAACAATAACACGGGTCTTCAGTTATTATATCTAACTCCTCGATGTTAGATGTTTATCAAAATCTTTATCGAATGTAATGCAACCAAATGTATGGCTTTGTCACTGCAGATGACCTACCTTTGGCATTTGATGACACGTGATTGTATCACTACGTTATTCATACATTAATCACAAACACGTAAATCTTTCATGTATTGAAACAGTATTGTACAACATTACTTTTTGCCGAATGAAAAAAAAAACCTATACAATTTTGATAGATATGAACATTTCGTTATTATAAATACTAAGCTAAGTGTATATCTTAGTTGAAGTAGAGGTTACTGAGTTAAACCGGAGACAAACATAGGACCTAAGTGTTTAGGAACAATGCACACTAGGTATTGCAGGAAGATATTTAATGTGACACTTATGATATACAATACGGCTAATGACATTCGATCGTTTGTCAAAGGTGTAAATCACGTGACCTTTTCATGATTCAGTGGACTTACTTCGTTGAGCGTGCCGCGAAGTATCGGATACATAACATTACTAAAAAGGTTGGCAGCCATCGCTGAGCGATGTTGTAAAAACAAAGAGCAAGGATGGAATTAGAATTCTCATTGCGGGTGCAGCGAAATATCGTAAACAAATAGCATTCTTTAAAAAGGCAGCCATCGCTGAATTGTCGGGTGAAGTTTATTAGAGGAACGAGAAGAGGACGGTATTATAATTATCATGTGCAAAAAATTGCGCAGCTTTTATGACAGTGTTATGGACATCATAGGAACATAAATTCTCCATTTATATACTCCGATAAAACTTATTAACTCTGCCACTCAAAGAATATTGTAAACGCGTCTCGTGGTATGGCAAACATCTTCAGTATATATATATATATATACAATATATATATTACATACTGCAATATTGCAGGGCATTGCTATAATCCAGAATATGAAAAAAACTTTTCGAAGTAGATAATTACAACATTGAAGATCTGGGTCTAAGCTTAGTTTTAATAGAGAAAAGGTAGAAGACATCATCGCATACGCTCGCTACACAGTGCATTGCATATAATGTAATCCACCCCGGCACCCCGATTCCGATGACTCACATCGTGTGCCTGGTATTAACTCCAAGCGACCTTGTCTATTCCGTTACCCGGATTCACCTTCTGGATCACGATGGGTAGTAATCATTAGCAGGAAGTTCGCTTAATCATGCGTACTTCGTCCTACTTGCGGTCCTTATTTGTGCAACGAACCACTTTAAAGAGCAAGTCCATGAACTCGCTAGTCTCCCAAATATTGACAACAGTTACGATTCGAATATTTTTTTAACGATTTGAACGTTTCGTTTCGTGAGCACAATGTTCAAACTGCTAACACTCTTTTGAACTTATTAAATATGATTTGGCTGGCAGCATACCATTAACAATTATGTACTCTAGTGGTAGGAACGTTATATTAATAAACGGGGAACAGACAAGATATATTTAAAGATGGCACTTTACGAAAGACGCACATATCCGCAAATATATAGCAAGGCTGTTGGGGCGTTCGAAGCACAAACACTTAAAGTAGGACGCTCCATATGTTAGCACGATGACTAACGCCTGTCAAGAACTGACAGATACGAGTAGTCTGCAAACCTGTTTTCTTTCTGATACCATCCAGACATGCAAAGTGTGACTTATACTGCGATACGAGAACAAAGGTGTACGTATGTAAATCCCTAAGTGTCATTGTGTCGTGGAACTAACAACTGTAGCTATGTAGTGAGTCACTGTCTTGACACGGTAACAAACACGCATAATCAGATGTGCTATTTTAGGCAACCACAATGAAGGTAATTAGAATCCGTTACTGGACATGGTGGTTGAAGTTGAAGAAAACTTCGTTCGTTTTCAGTGTTAAGTCCCCCTCTCCTTGGCGTTCATGACAACACAAGTCATACCCTGGCCACTGTTGGCAGTGTTGCGTTGCGCCGATACTTGCGTCTGATAGTTCTTATCACTCGAACACTTGTGATTGCGCTACGGACGCCGGAAATAACTACGAAACCTGACCACGTGTCTGGCCTTTCATTCAACCTGTGAATTCGTCTGGGGTGAAGCTTAGGCCAAAGAAGGGTGATAATTCTGAAACACAGACCACCAACACCGGTCACAGCTCAGCCGCGGATGGTTGAGTAACTTATTCGGTTATTGAGTGCTGCCTTCGCATTGAATGGACTGCGTCTGTGGCTAAGACATTACACTCAGTGGATGGGTGATACGTCAAGGCTCGTGCTGTTGTTGATTGCGGGTTCCGTTGGCAGTTTTCGACTGTGTCTAACTCCGAAAACACTTCTGACAACTAAACGTCTCGGAGATCACTCGCGGCGAGAAACTCACAAACACACTAGGAGCCGACACTAGCTACGAACTTGACGAAGGCTTTGTCAACAACTCACTCACTCCGAGTGCGATAAACACTCTCGCAATGGCATCAACACGGCTAAAACATCGCAAATTACGCACACATTGTTCGACTTACCTTGCACGAGTCCGACGGAGGTGACAAGGCACGATAATAGTAGTAGATTCCTCATAGTTCGGCGCGTGTCGGCAACACAACCGCCACTACCGCCAGCCGCATTGCTTATGGTGGCGACCTAGATCGGAGCAAGGCGATTTGCCCGTGCGCAACAATGAGCTGTGCGCCGCGGATGCAACTCGGCCCGGCGCGGCTGCGGTGGGAGGCACCGCCTGTCAACGGTAAAGCTGTCGCCGATTATTTCCGCCTCGGTTTACACCTGCCTGTCGTAAAACGCGCCAACTTCAAATTGCGCAGATGTCGCCGAGGTATGCGATAGGGTGGGTTCACTGGGTTAGTGGGTACATGCTGGGCACGCACGCACACGCACGTACGCACACACACACACACACACGCACACACACACACAACACCAATGTTACTCAACGTATAACACCTATGCGAAGTATTATAAGCATCCATGTTATCACCTAAACTTATCACTTACTCACTTGCTTACTTGACTGCTTATTTAAGTAATTACCTATTTATTTACGTATACGTACACTAATTAACTGACTAAATGACATATTTATTTGCGTAGGACAGACTGAGTTGGACAGGACATTTATATATATATATATATATTATATTATATATATATACACACACTGTATATATAATATATATATATATATATATATATACACACACACACATATATATATATATATATATATATATATATATGTCCTGCCCATCTCAGTCTGTCCTATGGACAGGACATATATATATATATATTATATATATATATATACACACTGTATATATATATATATATATATATATATATATCACTACATAGCTGCAGTACAATTGTTATTTCCATGACACACAACGACTCTTACGGATTTTACACGCCTGTGTTCTCGTATGCGAAGTATTATAAACATCCATGTTATCACTTACACTTTGCATATCTGGATGCTCTATGAAAGTAATTACGTTTGCAGACTACTCGTATCTGCCAATTCTTGACAGGTGTTAGTCATCGTTCTAACAGGTCGCTCGTCCTACGCTAAGTGTGTCGAACGCCCAACAGGCCTGCTTTTGTATTTGCGGGTGTCAGCGTCTTAGGTAAAGTGCCGTATTTAAACATATAGACAGAGAGAGAGAGAAAGAGAAAGAGAGAGAGAGAGAGAGAGAGAGAGAGAGAGAGAGAGAGAGAGAGAGAGAGAGAGAGAGAGAGAGAGAGAGAGAGAGAGAGAGAGAGAGAGAGAGACAGAGAGAGAGAGACAGAGAGAGAGAGAGGCAGAGAGAGAGAGACAGAGACAGAGAGAGAGAGAGAGAGAGAGAGAGAGAGAGAGAGAGAGAGAGAGAGAGAGAGAGAGAGAGAGAGAGAGAGAGAGAGAGAGAGGGAGAGAGAGAGAGCGTGGGAAACAGAAGAGGGTGCTAACATTAGAAGAGGATAACCAACATTAAGATGTTAAGATGGAGACACAATGTGAAGCGAGATATCGATAGGGCAGATGTGAAGACAATGGAATATCATTGCTGCAGACCGGAATAGATAGAGATGATTAGTATAGGGAGGGTGGAACGGATCGGGTGACGTGGACACTGGATATCACCCCGCAAGGGATCATGGGAAGGGATACAATATATCAATTGTTCCAAGCAGGTGACACATGTATTCTAATACTGGTCGTATCGTGGAGTCATGGCGGTTTGTTATATCGTAAAAAACACTACTGTGGAGATAGGCATCCTGGCACGCACACGACATCAGTGCCAACATACAAAGGTTGGCTTGGCGATAATGTTCTGTAAAAGACTAGTTGACATCATGAGACAATGACATTTTAACCGCAACATATGCACACCAAACTGTTCATAGAACGTTTAGTTGCTTGGTGCTGAGGACAACTAGAAAGTGTTTATTTTAATGCATCCATGTTTTTTAGAAACGACCACGTACGTGTTCGTGATTCTGATGCACCCATGGTTATTAGAAACGGAAATATACCACGCACGTGTGGTATTCTAAGCTTAATATTACAATGAACAATGGGGAGATTACAAGGGAACCAACGGCCTGCAGGGTCACAAGAGATCACAAAGTGTGGTTATAACTACGCCCACCTTGCACTATGCAAATGTCTTTGTTTCTGGCCCTCACATTCACCATTTGCTTTGCGGTTGTCGTTGTTATCAGATAAAAGGATATTTACGTTACACGTAATTAGTATATTTTGGCAATGTACCAATGGGGCTATAGTTGACCAGCATGACGTCATCTCGTGCAACAACCGGGCTTGTACGGTGTCTAGTTTACAATATCGATTAGTTAAATGTGCCTCCTCACCTAATTTTTTTGCTCGCCACGTTACAAATCCAAATAAATTTGTTAAATAACACGTTAAATAATATGTTAAATCAATGAGTTAATTTAATAAAATAATAAGTTGAATATAATACTAATTGACTTGTTAAATTAGATATGCATAACATTAAAAAGAGAAGCCAAATTTTAAACAAATTAAAATTATTAACTTAGTTAAAAACGCATAAATAGTCAACTTCAGCTGTCAACATAGTGTTCTATTCGCTATATGGAAGATATGTGTCTTTAGCAATGTCTTGAATGTTGCTACTGAGTTAGTGTCTCTGACAGCAAGGGGTAGGTTGTTCCACAATGTCGGTCCTGCCATCGAGCAGGAGGTAGGTTGTTCCAATAGACAGTAATATCACACACTCGCGGGTGGGGGAGGGAGGTGCAAAGTCATGCAATTGTTTCGTGTAAACAAAACGTTGCCACAACTATTGTATTGGTGGACATAAAAGTAAAGAATATAAAATTAACTATTAACTTGAACATGTTTGTTCTGTTTACTTGGAAGATGCTCATTTTCGAATAACAAAGTACTGCATAGATCAACCTCTACATATTTAATTATCCGTCCGTCAGTCCGTCCGTCCGTCCTTCCACTTCTCTCTCTCTCGAGTCCCGCCGCCTTCATTGGCTTCTGTGTCCAAAGCCAACGAAACCTTTACGTAACTGTGAGAGCCAATCTGACAACAATGCGTCAAGTATGCAGATGGACGACCGACACATCAGTTGAAACCAACGCACACATCCCACTGGGAGCGTAGCCTGGGGCACTCCAGCAAAGTCTTCAGATGAAGTGTCGTGATTTCTTGTGATTTAAATTCACGTGCGTTGTACGACGCTAGCGATATTTGCTCTTTGAAGATTGACCGCCAGCGAAGTGATATTGCCGCACATCCAACCGCCCCCGTTAAACCGTTAAGAGGGGACACATAGGCCATCTAATTAAGAAGCCGAAACTTAGTATTTGTGCTGTCGCAGTCTTTCTGTCATCGGGTGCCATTCACTAGGACTGTCAGCTTTGTATTGCTCTCATGAAGTGTCCATCTTGATTGTTCCACGCCCCGGGGTGGCCATCGGTACCCGTTTGACGAACTACTCAACAACTTGATGCAAATGCGATGCAGTTTGATGAACACCTTTGATATAAAAGGCTTATACGTGAATGACTTCGTTATGACATTTCGTTACACGTCTCTGTGAGGGCGGGAGGGAGAAGGAGGGAGAGAAGAGAGAGAGAGGGCGGGAGGGAGAGGGGAGAGAGAGAGAGAGCGAGAGAGAGAGAGCGAGAGAGAGAGAGAGAGAGAGAGAGAGAGAGAGAGAGAGAGAGAGAGAGAGAGGGAGAGAGACGGAGACAGAGACACGAGAGAGAGAGACAGACAGACAGACAGACAGACAGACAGACAGACAGACAGACAGACAGACAGACAGACAGACAGACAGACAGACAGACAGACAGACAGACAGACAGACAGACAGACAGACAGAGAGAGGGAGGAGGGAGAGAGAGAGAGAGGGGTGGAGGGGGGGAAGAGAAAGGGAGATGGAGAGTGGGTGAGAGAAGAAGAGAGGGAGAGAGGGGGAGAGGGAGAGAGGGAGAGAGGGAGAGAGGGAGAGAGGGAGAGCGAGAGGGGGGAGGCGGAAGGAGAAGGGGAGAGGGAGTGAAGAGGAGAGGGGAGAGATCGTCGTTGCGTCCATCTATTACTGTATATTATCATGTCGATCGGTCGATCGGTCGGTCGGTCGGTCGGCACATTTGCATATCAGCGGATACAGCGGTGCTGAGAGCACATTCCCCTCTGCGCTCGTACGTGTGGCCTACCACGTAGACCTGTTAATGTGCCACCCGTTATGTGCCCCGCAAACGTTCTGAAATTATTAAGATCGCCGCGAAAAAATCCAACAGCATCCCATCCCATCCCCCACGTCTTCCGATGTCATGAACCGACAATGCGACAGTCGTGCTGAAGCTCCAGCTCACAGCCCATCCAATGTGAATTATTTGGTTCGACCGCCAATGTTTTTTTCGAGTCTCATAGCGGGGGGGGGTACAATTGGAGGTTTTGCACCTCCAGACTATCCTCTCTAGGTCCGCCCCTATTGTGCCATGACAAAGTCCCAAATGTGCCACGGTACTTTTGTAATTGTTTGTTAGTTGAAAGATAACACATATTTATTGATATAAATTATCTACTTTTCTCTTTAATAATATCTGCTACATCGAACAGTTGCAGAAGCAAACGCTAAAGCGTAGCTCCCTCATAAAACCTTCGTGCCAGTTTCTGACAACTAAGATATTGTAAGAAAATGCTCATCATTGCTGAATTACGTACTCAACCAGCGTGGACTGAAAATATACGGACTGTTATTTGACTCTGGGCAATGAATGTGAGCGGGTCCGCTTTCAGACGACGTTATTGATGACAAATCTGGACACGGAAAGTCCAATACAGAAATTTGATGAGCATTAACGTTAACATGTTTACGTCAAATATATGAAATAAAAACCCATATGTTCAATACATAGGCCTACTGTGTTTCTTTTCATAACTAAAATCTCATAGCTTGTGAAAACAGGAGGCGAAATTAATTGTGCATGAGGCCATGAAAATCGTCATCTTCGTGATAGTAAGACCCCTCAAGTGTTGCATTTTATTTGTACTTTGTAGGGCGATCGGTACACGTCACCGTGCCATACTTCGTTACATGGAGACGAAGTCTTGACAAACATTGCTTAGCTAAGAGACAGGCTACAACACTTTCCGGTGTTTCACACAGTCAAATATACAAACACTTAAATAAACTGCACGTTCTATTTTTTTTCAGATATTTATAATATTATGCGTATTTTGTTATAATTATTCATTTTATTATTTAGCCGTTTGAAGGCATGGGTCGCCAAACAAGTTCCGCGAACGGAATTTGGGTCGCAACCTAATAAGGTTAAGAACCGCTGACGTAGGAAGAGTTAGGGTTAGGGTTAGGGCTAGAGACATAATGATATGATAGGGGGACCGGTGGCCTACATATTCCTGTTGCCAGCGCTGAGGAATATGAAGACACAACTGGAATTAAAATATCACAGGGACAACGGGACTATAACACATTAAAGTTCGATGAGGTGTATCTGGTTGTATCTTGGGAGCAAATAACAAATATTAATAACTACACCTACGGTCGTGCATCTGGCAGGGGTGGATCCAGAGAGAGTAGTTTAGGAGGGGCACAAAAAACTCCACTGGTGGCCGAATCAAATTATGTACAAAATTTGTCGCTGCCGCGCCCCCATAATTTCAACTTTTCCGCTGTCTCGGCTCGACTGGTGACATCGGGAAACGGGGGACCACGGGTGGTGGGGGTGGGTGCTGTTAAAATGATTTCGCCGCCGCGTCGGCGTAACTTCACCTTATTGCAATCTGAACATTTCCAAAGGTTCTAGGGGGGGGGGCAGGGTCATGTGGGCCCATTCGAAAAGTCTATGGGCACGCCAAATTTCAAAGGTCTAGGACTGGGGGGGGGGGCGCATGCCACCCAGGCCCCCTGGATGCGCCTATGTCTGGTGCATTGCTCTCGTTTTTGTTTGACACCTTTGTGAAATGACTTTCTCAACTGTGACACAAATACGGCAGTTTGCTGATTTGTGAAAAAAGAGTATGTATTCTCTTCCTTCCAATGCATAGTATGTGGTGTATGGAATACACATTGATATTGTAAATTGTGTTTTGGTGTGCCGCGAGCACTGAATAAATTCACACACAAAAATTGCAATGAAATAAAAAAGGATGAGAATCTAAGATAACCGCAACTGCATTTTTTGTGTGTGTAAACATAGTACAGGAATCATGTATTATTACGTTGATTGACAGCCGAAATAGAAGGGACATTCATATTCAATCTTGTCAATAATCATAATAATCAAAATGTTGTTACAAGAGTGTCAATGATAGCATGATTTGTGGGTAGCTATCTAAAATTGCTAGTGTTTAGATGTTGTTCAGAACTATCCAGCAGATGGCGGACCTAGCGGTGTATGGAAGAGGTTGTCGGTCACATGACTTCGGGGCCATTTTTGGTTCGAGTTGGCAGCTACGGCGTAAACGTCAACACTGGTCCTCTTTGACAGATAGTAGGCTCGTCATCGATATACTCTCATTAGTTAGTCTTAATTGATGGGATATGGTAAGGAATGGGACTACATGTATATTCAGACTAAGAGTACATTAGCGAAACTGGGGGAGGACCGCCATTCTCCAATGTTTGGTGATTTGTATGCGGCAGATAATAATCAGAAACGAACGGTCTCGGAAACTGTCATGTTCGTGATGGTGACAGTGTCACACGACATTTATTACTCTTAAAATAGACGTTGTTGTATCGCGTACATTTTACAATGTATGTAATTGGATTAATAAGACACGGTCGCAGTAGTTTACTGCGTAGCTTAGCCTTAGGTAAACAATGTAATAATTTCCCATCTGATAATATGAAGTGATGAACGTCAGAGACAGAGATTAAGAGAAGGGCGTAACCTTTTCGTTTCTTAGGCTTAGCCTTGGCTTAGGACTTCGATGTCTTAGACTTAGGCTTAAGTACCTTAGGCTTAGACCAAAAAGGCATAATATCTTAGCCTAGCCATAGGCATAGGCTGTACACTGACACAAATTTGTTTTTGTGTTATGTGGCTATACTTCAAAAAGCCCTGGTAAAAAAGGATAGGAATATTTGCGTTCGGTGAAGTCAGTTTTGATTCTCCTACAATGTCACATGTACAGTATGGCCTGCTACAGTTTATGATTTAGTCACTTGAATCTTGATACCGCACTGATTCCATTGAAAGTTATTGTAATACTTGTACACACATTTTCAACGTTAGCTCAAAGAGGGGCTCTGTGAAGTCAAAATACACTTAAAAATTAAGGGTATAAATATACATCTAAGTCCTATAATTTATTAATGTAATAATGGGCACTTGTGTAGAATCCTAGATTTCATCATTGTAACGTTATTTTTGCATATTTACATTATACAAATATTTCGTCTTAGCGCACTTTTGAAGCTTAGAAGATGGACCGGTTTGCATTAACATGCACTGTTTATTGTACATTCCAAGTGCGCAGGTAGGGGGGCACAGTCACATGCGGCCACAGCGGAGCAGATAGGCATA
The DNA here is from genome assembly GCA_020002185.1 of Paraescarpia echinospica. NCBI lineage: Eukaryota > Metazoa > Annelida > Polychaeta > Sabellida > Siboglinidae > Paraescarpia > Paraescarpia echinospica. The sequence goes on along the minus strand of CM034534.1, from coordinate 26,330,376 downwards.
CACCAGAGTGCTATTTAGGCATCAAAATGTGCTAAGATGCAATATTTTTATAAGATAAATATGCCTAGGTTGATTTAACACACTGAGATATAAAATTTAGAGAACAATCAGAGCTGGGGTCGATTACACACTCATGATTACGATTACACTGCCTTGGGAAAAGTCGATTACGATTACACACTTGGAAAAAAATGATTACGATTACAGTTCTCCGATTACGATTACATTTTTTGGCCAGGCATATCAACTCTTCTGACAAACTGTGCAGTTCACCAACTGTAAGCACTTCACAATTGTATTTCAAAGGGTAGGCTGCAGGTATGACTGAATACAACCAAAAAATGTAATCCTTTAGAAGGATTTTGTATGATTCTGTGCAAACACTAGCAGTGAGAAACCAATAAAAGTAAATTGCAATGAGCCATGGTCCAGGTATGACCAGGCCAGATCTGAATATGAACACCCTTCTGACAAACTGTGAATAAAACCAAAGGATTTAATCCTTCAGAAGGATCTGTGCAAACATTAGCAGTGACTGGCCAGTGAGCAGTGGGATACCAATAAAAGTAAATTACAATTAGCCATGGCCCATGTGCTGAAATTACTGACCAGTGCACCAGAGTTTCTGTGATTATTGACTTACAAATGGTTTCTATTCATGAATGGTTGCATGCATGTATATAATAATTATATATATATATATATATATATATACATATATACATATATACATTACATATGCATGCATTCCAGTGTATATTTTTTTTTTCTTTAAAAAATTATTAAACATGTCAATACTTTGATTCCATATATATATATATAATTATATATATATATATATATACTGAAATATATATAATTATATATATATATATATATATATAATTATATATATATATATATATATATAATATATATATATATATATATAATATATATATATATATATATATATATATATATATATATATATATATATATATATATATATATATATATATATATATATATATATATATATATATATATATACTGGAAATATATATAATATATATATATATATATATACTGGAATCAAAAGTATTATGACATGTTTAATCACTGTTTGAACAAATATATTAGGTGTAATAATGTGTAAATGAGTCTGATTATATTACATGATTACAGGACACGAATACATTGCCTTAGAAAAAGTTGATTATTATTACAACTGTGAGTGTAATAAATTACAATCGATTACAATTACAATCGTAATTGACCCCAGCTCTGGGAACAATGTAGTTATAACGGCAAAATCGAGCTGGGTCCAGATTCTACACAAATGCCCATTGGTAATGTACTTAAAATGTGGCTCTGCAGTATCTAAACAGACTAGATATGATTTTCTTGTCCATGGGTTTGATGACTGCAGTTAGTATCTTAGCAAGTGCTCTAGTTGTTGTTTTCCTGTCCATAGGTCTGTGATGGCTGATGGGTATGCTGCCTCTGTCCTGGTTCACTCTGATGCAGGGGACCAGACACATGATCCAAGAGCAGGCTGCCCTGATGAGTCAACAAAACAGACAGATAAGGCAGGGCCAGACACAGAGAAGCCTGATGGGATATCATGTACAGGGAGCAACAGTGTGTTACCAAGAGAAACCCTAGAAGGGCGTGGATGTCCGAGTGGAGTTACCCCGGCAAGGTGTGATGAGACACTGCCTGGCCAAGACAGTATTATTCCTGTTGAACCAGAGAAGAACTTGAGTCATTCCAGTGAAACACAGCCAGCTGTGATTGATACACATAGTGCCAATGTTATGCCGAACCAAAGCGATACAGAAAACACCCCCGATAAGGGGTGTTTAATGAGAGAAGATGTAGAGGAAACCCCAACTCAGGTAACAACTCACAGCCAAGTGACAAAAGACATTAACACAGAGTCCAGCATTGGTGAATCTGATCACCAAATAGCAAGTAGCTGTGATGTTGGCTCGCAACATTCCAACGTATCCCAGCATGCAGTGGCTTGCGAGAACGGTGCGTGCGATGGGGGTGGTGCCGAGAAAAGCCCGTCAAAAACCTCTGAATCAACACCCCGTGACGTTGAATTGAGCATGTCAAACATCAGTCTCTGCAGCCATGATAGCAGCAGCAGAGCGACGGGATTGACATCGGAGAGTTTCACCGGAAGTGAGAGTGGTCTTGAGTATGAATCGGACAGTTATGAGACAGGTTCGACAGGAAGTAGTGTGACGACGACGTCGAGAACCGACACATCATCCAACAGTATCACTTCGCCTGGCACAAAATCAATGCAGAAGCGAGTTGATAAAGTAATGAACCGTCTGAGTGAATCGGAAACGGCGAACAGCGAGGCACTGGATGAAATCCACGGGGCAATTCGTGACACAATCAACGCCACAATGAATGTCCTTGACAATGACCCTCCATCGACGTCGTCGAACGACAGCGAATTAACCGCGTCACCGGTGCGTCAAAATCGAGATTCTCATCAAAAGAACGGAACGGTATCGAACGAAGCTGTGAAATCTTTACCTCAGGATAACCATAACCATTCCAGTACACTGACGCCACCTGGTGATGCATGTCTAGAACGGTCAGATGTGAAGGGATATAGCGACAACAGCGAGGAATTGCTGTCAGAATTGTCTGCGGAACTTGAGCTCGTTGGTCAAACTGGATCTATCGAAGCACCCAATGGTATTGCATCGCAGGTCGTCTCAAGCTTGCCAGAGTTCAAGCGATTGCAGGCCCAGCTTGAGTCAGTAACAACCCTCTGTGGAAGGCAACAGCTGCAGTTGGACAGGTGAGATAAAAGAAAAGGTTAAAACACTCTGGATAAATGATTTATTGTCATATATATCTAATTATTTCTTTTATTCATAAGCAGCAAGTCAAAAATGTAAAATGTCATGATAGTTGTTAATACTGTGTTGTTAATGTTAACCCTTTTTGAATTGAACTGGTAGCGTTAACCCGTTAAACACTGAATGCACAGATAGTATGACAGTGACTAGTGCCTCACTACTCACTAGATGTCTATTCATACCTGTTAGGCAGGTGTGTTTGCCAGCAAGAGAGACACACCTTTGTGTATGTCAGTCTAACACACTGTAAATAACGTCCCACTATATCACTTAACCTGGCCCAGTTCATGGTCCTGCCATCACTTATGCACTTGTCACTTGCTAGTAGGAAGACAACGGAAATATGAATCGTCTGATCCGTGAATAGCGATAGAACAGTTGAATGATCGCATCGAATTACATTTATCCAGGTAGATGAACTAGTGAATTGTCCCCACCTGATATCCCATTTCCTGGTTAAGGTGGGACAGTGATAGTAAATAAGTAATATATATCACTACATGTGGCAATTTGAAACTAGGACATGGCTTAGTTCAGTGACATGGCTCAGTAGCGTTGTATGTGTGCATGTAAAGTAGATTATTACGGCACAGTTTTGTCATCGATGTTCTAATTACTACTTGTAGTGGTAGTACTAGCTGTTTTGCTATAAATTTATACTTTTAATGTTCCACCTAAGAAAGGTTAAGTAAAATAGTATAACAAACATTTAGATAGTTAATGTCAGCTATAGCAGAGGCAGGTGGGGCTAACTGCAAGTTCCTGGAATTGGTCTTTGATGTTGGGTGTGACCACGATCAAGACAACAAGTGGGTCAAAATACAGTTGATCCATGAAACATCCTACTACGTCCAGTTAATGATCACTTCCTCTGGCTGATGATGAGTCTGGGTATAAATGGAAATGACAAGGTTGCTTTCGAGTGATGTTTGTTCCCTTACCATAAAATCAGCCATCTGGATGTGATAACAAATTAGAAACTTTCATTTTTCATATCCAAGAATCATGTTAAATTACCAGGTAGAGGCTTTCGTTGACGTGTCACGCCGACTTCATCAGTACCTATGACGCTGAATGACGTCATCGTACACGTGAGGCAGTTCGTAATTGCCCTCGTCTCTGTTGATGGGTGTTTTGGTTTTTCTGATCCAGATGGCTTCTTTGATATGCCGAATTCTTCTGTTGGTTTCTTTGTCTACAATTTTCACTCCCTCCCAGTCTACGTCATTCAGCGTCATAGGTACTGATGAAGTCGGCGTGACACGTCAACGAAAGCCTCTACCAGGTAATTTAACATGATTCTTGGATATGAAAAATGAAAGTTTCTAATTTGAAAACGAACTATCCTGAAGAATGTCAGTAATATGGATGTGATAACATTTTTATAACAAGGACATTTGTTGAATCCATTGTACTCTGTCCCAGTTTAATAATAACTTTATTTAGACATTTATTTCCAAAGTACAACTCTGTTCAATGGTGTTGACAATGTTTCTAAACTACTAATACTTATGTAATGATTAACAGAGGTACTAAAATGTGAGTAATAAAATAAACGTCTTGTAGTCGGGAGTGTAGGAACCATCCAACTGGGTTGGGATGTTTGTCACCGCTATATATATATATATATATAAGTGCCAATAATAGCTGTTTACATATTGAATGTATTGTTTATAATAATAATTTGAACATTCTATGGGTGCAACATTGAAATGTGAACAGCATAAACTTCAGGCTTATTAAATGCAATTTAGCAGGCAGCATACCTTCAACAACATGTTTATTGAAGGATTAAAAACAATGTATTAAATAAAGAGGAACATGCAGTATCCTCAGTTTAAATAAACTGGCCATGACCTTCTTTCTTTCTGGCAATATTTCTTGCCTCCGTGCTTAAAGGCAATAAAAACAGCTTTTGCTTGAATTCATATTATATTACATCCTGCTATCTATTTCCATGTCCACCAAAATCAAAAAAATTCAACAAATTAGAAATCCCATATTTTATGCTGTGCAGCTGGACATTTTCGAATATGCATATTTTTGGCGCGCTTTTCGGGATGCCGAGATGTGACATGACATATGACCCATACTTGCACCAGGCCGACCCTTTCCATGCATTCAGGGCATGTTTACAAGGATAGCTTTTGGGTCGAAACGGTTTCTAAATTTTATTTATCCAAACAAATATAATGTAATGGATATATAATTTATTAATTGTATATAGATTTTATGGTAATATATTGTAATTATATATGTGAAAACAAATTGTGATCTATCTGGATAAATAAAATTTAGAAACATCGTTTTATATATAATTACCATATTTTAATTTTTGTGGCGAATAAATAATTACTACAAAAATAAAAAAAATATTTACAAACAATGCATCATAGTATACAAAATGATTTGGTTTATATTACTTCGTGAAAACGTAAACAAAAAAGTGTAAATAAAATCAATGGTTTGGTGTCAGGATTGAACCGGCATCGGCAGATTGTAAAATAATTTACCACAAACCAACGCGTCTATCAACTGAGCTAGCGACATCGACGGAAATTCACTAACTGATTTAATGTTATGATAAATTGTACAACTCCTCCTTCATATATCGATATTCTAGTGATATTATGAGATTATACTCGTTACTTTCTGTAGCTGGACGCAATATATGTTTGCTATGTATGTTTATTGGTGTAGATTATCTCCCGTTAGTTGCATTCGATATAATTATTCTGAAAACGAGCCCAAGCTTGGTGAAACCTAGTCGATTTGTAGACCCATTCGCATTCATTGTTTTGAATAAAATTGGATTCATGTGGAACCGTAAGATAACTGCTTGTTCCTCTATGATGACTAGTGTTTGTATTACGTTGGAATATTGCACAATACCTCATTCTGAAGCTTATTTTGACCCAAAAGCTATCCGTGTAAACATGCTCTGATTCTGAGTGCATGGAAAGGGTCGGCCTGATGCGAGTATGGGTCATATGTGATGTCACGATACCACGTGATCGCTTAGCTCATTAAATTTTAACGTTCCGCAGGAATCGTTACACAGATGGGTTTAAAATCGAATTTATGCTACAACTGTATTTTTCTGTGTTTTTTAATGTTCTCAAATGTTACATACAATGTAAATTTGTGTGTGTACACACGGAAAACAGATTTTAGCTAATGCCTTGTTTTAATTCCTTTAACATGTAATGTTTGTTGTTCTGTAGACTTCATGTGGAGAAACAAGAAAGTGTGGCAAGTCTGGAACTCATCTATCAGGCACAGATCAAAGAGGTACGTTATAGAATATGCCATACATTTAAATATATGACATTCAATCAATCACAGTCACAATACTTTATTGTCCCTTGGGAGAGAAATTCATTTGGAGTGTAGCAGCATATTAAAACAAATAAAGCAAATGTACATGCAATATAAAAATGTAAAAAAAATGAAAAAATAAAAAATATCAGTTAAATAAATAAGTTAAAATAAGTTAAATATGTTAATTAAGTTACACAAGTTAAATCATCTCACAAATCATCTCGGGCTCACTCAGTGTCAGATTAGCAGGGAAGACAGGCAGAGGTCATTATTAATGATTAGTGAGTAGGTTGTTTTTTGTTTTGTTATACAACCTATAGCTACGTGCATAGGGAACATTCCTTCTTCCTCCCTTGCTCCCTTGCGGGGTGGGTCCATGTAATTCAGTAGCGACTTCTGCTTTTCTCGTTATTTCCCTCCATCTCTGTCAGTTGTCTGCAATGACCTTCCATTCTTGGCTGTTCACACTTGCCTTCCTACGGTCCCGTTTCATGCTGTCGTTCCATCTCAGATTTGGTCTTCTTCTTCGTCGTTTGCCACCCTCTTCATGCTCTTTTTGGCAGTCTGTCTTTGTTCATTTGTTGCATGTGTCCTGCTCGTCTCATTCTCTTTCCGAAGTCCTACTTTCATCTTTATGTGTTTTTTTCATGTCAATCTCTTCCCTCAGTTCTGTCATCTTCCTTCTATCTTCTTGCGAAGGAATGTTCCGTAGGGAGTCAACTTATTTTGTCACATGTATTTACTTTAATTAAACACATCTGTCCATTTTATTAATAATTTCAACAGTGGGTCATCCTCGCTTTACGGTCACCTCAGTAGGACAGCCACTTTCCAGTTGTCCTTTATGACAAAGAAAACAAGTAATTGGACACAGTGACATCATAATTTATGACATTAAATGTATGTAAAATATTAGGACATTTAAACTTCTACACACATTATTTATCTACGTAGCATTTGTGTACGCTGATTTTTGATGAACATTAGTTAAAATCAGATGTATAAGTGAAAGTGCTTGTTTTGGCTCAGTGTTACTCACTAAACCCATTAAAGGTTTGACAAATGACAGGGAACAACGTGACACCTTATGGTGTCAAAAACTCAGCATGATACAAAAAGCATCACAGTGGCTTTGTATAGGCAAGCCACATTTTGACGTACAGATATTTTGTATTTTTTGTATTTCTGAAGTACTAAACGTAGGCTATTGCTATTGTGAACTGAACAATGTTTTGTAATAAGTTTGTTAACCAGTTTTATAATAAATATATACTAACTATAATCAATCTAGGCTCATCTGGTGTATATATATGTGGTTGTGTTAAGCTTTTCCTCCTTGGCGTGTTGCATATCGGATGCCAAACTTCCAGGGAATAATCTATGACCCCACGATTGTAACATAACCGCTTAGTTTTTTTAGAAATACCCTCCATGTCAATTGTTCTTAGTAGTTTTTTAATGTTTTTTTTGTATTGTATTTTATTCAATCTCATGATTGCAAATAAATAAATTATTACTATTTTTAGAGTAAATCAGTTGTTTGCAATGTAAGACGTAACAATTGTAAAAACCACACGCATGCCGCAAATACTTCAGGAAAATGGCCTCTGTGTCACAGATTTGACAACATGACGTAGACGCTGACACAATAGGCTTATGTCTATCCTCATGCTAATAGCACAGCAATATGAATATTATTTGACAATTCTACACTGTCACGACTAGGGCCTATCGATGGATGTGAACTTCACTTTCTCTCTGGCCTCCATCATTTTGAACAAACAATGTGTACTGTAGCACATACGTGATGTGGTTACGCCTTGTTCTACTGTCGAACCCCCCTTATGGTCACCTTGGTAATAATAGTAATAACTTTATTTGTCCATAAAATGGAAATACACTTTGCACCGAGGAGGCCAGCCGGCCTCACAATTAAGGTCCCCTAGGAAAGTCCCATGATGTGAATCATTAAATACAGTAAAGTATCGGAAATTAGTCCAGCTAAGGTCACCTGGCTATTCAGGTCACTGTTGCCCAGTCCCGAGGGTGGCCTTATTAGGGGGATTCCACTGTATTTTTATTTTATTAGACATTTTAGTATTTGTTGTCTTATATGTGGCTCCCTCTGTTGACACAGCTGGAAAGGACAATATCGAAGCAGGACGCGGAGGTTCGACACGTGAAGGAGAAGCTGACTTCCCATGATGCAGCAGCCAAGAGGGCAGTGGGAACGCTTCAAGAACAACTTAAACTCAGGGTGGACCAGGTGAGAGCGGGTCAGATATGATCTCATGGCTAGGAGGGTCAGTCATTGACCTCAGCTAAGAGGAGCATAAGTTGACCTTATACATGGGAGGGTCACAGTTTGACCTCATGGCAGGGAGGATCACAGTTTGACCTCATGGCTGGGAGGATCACAGTTTGATCTCATGGCTGGGAGGGTCACAGTTTGACCTCATGGCTAGGATCGTAGTTTGACCTCATGGCTAGGAGGGTCACATTTTTAACTCATGGCTGAGAGGGTCACAGTTTAACCTCATAGCTGGGAGGATCACAATTTCACCTCATGGCAGGGAGGATCACAATTTAACCTTATAACTAGGAGAGCCACACTTTGACCTCATAGTAGGGGTCAAAATTTGAACTTAAAGCAGGGTGAGTGATACTTTGACCTCAAAGCTATGAGGGTGAAATAATCATGAGTTGACCTATGGTGAGGCAGTCATAAATTAGCATCCTATAATTTATTGATTCTGTAATTAATTATGATAATTTGTTATTAAATGTTTGCAAAGGGAGATAGTTTAATTATTTTATATACATTTACATATAATTATGTGCTCATACTATTGTTTTTGTACTTTTCAGTTGCATCCATATATCTTTAGTGTCTGTTCTGTATAAACAATCTCTTTTTACGACTTAACCGGATCTCGCATTGAACATTCCCCTTATGACATTGCTTTTTATTTCAAAACACCTGTAAAATGTTGTCTTTTTGGAAGGTTGTTAACTAAATATATAAGCTAAATAAAACAGTTTAAAAACAGAACACAAAACCGTATAGAGCCAAATGGTTGGCCAGTCTTGAAATCAGAATACACGTTTGTTATGAACAGGTAAAGGATTACACTTAGGAGCTAGGAATGGTGAAAAATAAACTGAGAAAGGTTCAAAAAAGGTAGACAGGTTTACCCTCGTGGTAAGAGTTTCAGTGGCTGGCATAAAGTAGGTCATTTATTTCAGCGCCCTTTCATGGTAACTGGAGCATGCAGTGATTTTACGTATCCTGTTCTCTGAAACCTGTTTGGGCTATTACGGGGAGAATTTTACACTGCTTATTTTTTCATGTCCAGTAATAAAACTGTAATATAAAAAGATCCATTAATAAAATTGATCTTTATATATATATATATATATATATATATATATATATTTATGCAAGCACCAACACAAGTCGTGAATAGTGATGAAAATATATATATATATATAACCTGGTGCTGAATAGATGTAGTCACAAATAGTCACAAAGAGTTTTTTGTATGTAAACAAGGTAAAGGTACTTCTCAGAATACAACTTTCAGACTTGACAGAGTTTTCGAGACTCTCATGTCATCAGAATGAGCTGCTGCCTGTTGTCATGTGACAATGTTTGTGGTTGTCACATTACATCAGAGGGAAATTCATTCTGAAATTAAGGTATTAAAAGCTGCAACGAGCCTGAAAGTTGGATTTCGAGACATAACTTTTCCTTGTTTTCATATGATTTTACAGAATCCGGAAGGAAGATTATTTTGTAGTAGATTAATCCATCCACTGGATGATTCACTAAAACAAAGAGCTCCGCTTTGTGGATTCCAGAGTTCAGACCTTTATACAGTTTTTTTTTAAATTCACTGGAGGATGTACCCTTAAACTATCTGCAGGAGACACCTTTAAAAGTATCTGCAGGAGACACCTGTAAAACTATTTGCATGAGGCACCTTTAAAACTATCTGCACGAGGCACCTTTAAAACCATCCACAGGCGGCTCCTTTAAAACTATCCACAGGAGGCACCTTTAAAACTATCCACAGGAGGCACCTTTAAAACTATCCACAGGAGGCACCTTTAAAACTATCCACAGGAGGCACCTTTAAAACTATCCACAGGAGGCACCTTTAAAACTATCCACAGGAGGCACCTTTAAAACTATCTGCATGAGGCACCTTTAAGACTATCCACAGGAGGCATCTTTAAAACTATCCACAGGAGGCACCTTTAAAACTATCCACAGGAGGCACCTTTAAAACTATCCACAGGAGGCACCTGTAAAACTATCCACAGGAGGCACCTTTAAAACTATCCACAGGAGACACCTTTAAAACTATCCACAGGAGGCATCTTTAAAACTATCCGCAGAAGGCACCTTTAAGACTATCTGCAGGAGGCACCTTTAAGACTATCCACAGGAGGCACCTTTAAAACTATCCACAGGAGGCACCTTTAAAACTATCCACAGGAGGCACCTTTAAAACTATCCACAGGAGACACCTTTAAAACTATCCACAGGAGGCACCTTTAAAACTATCCACAGGAGACACCTTTAAAACTATCCACAGGAGGCATCTTTAAAACTATCCACAGGAGGCACCTTTAAAACTATCCACAGGAGGCACCTTTAAAACTATCCACAGGAGGCATCTTTAAAACTATCCGCAGAAGGCACCTTTAAGACTATCCACAGGAGGCACCTTTAAAACTATCCACAGGAGGCACCTTTAAAACTATCTGCAGGAGGCATCTTTAAAACTATCCACAGGAGGCACCTTTAAAACTATCCACAGGAGGTACCTTTAAAACTATCCACAGGAGGCACCTTTAAAACTATCCACAGGAGGCACCTTTAAAACTATCTGCAGGAGGCACCTTTAAGACTCCACAGGAGGCACCTTTAAAACTATCCACAGGAGGCACCTTTAAAACTATCCACAGGAGGCACCTTTAAAACTATCCACAGGAGGCACCTTTAAAACTATCCACAGGAGGCACCTTTAAGTCTATCCGCAGGAGGCACCTTTAAGACTATCTGCAGGAGACACCTTTAAAATTATGCCTGATAGTTACCCCTAATTAAAATGGTCAGATGTGGCAGTTTCCCGTTGCCTGCCGCAGGTGACAAAGATGTACCGAGAGAGCATGGGGGAGAAGGACAACATGGTGATGAAATACGCACAGGCCGAACAGCGAAACATCGAACTCGCTGACCGCATGGCCAAGATGGATGCCGCTCGGCGAGAGTTTCTCAAAGAGAAGGAGCTCGCTGTCGGACGATTCCGCAGTGTTGTCACGGAGAAACAGCGACTCCAGGACTTGTTGGATGCAAAGGTTTGTTCTTGGCATACTGTATTCGAACTAATAGACAAACAGTACACTTTCTGTGTTTACTGTACGCTTACTTACTTGAGAGGTACATCGGTAAGAGAAAAGAGCTCTGGGTAAAAAATACCCCAATGTCTGGAAAAAGTGGTGCTACCTGGTGTGAAAAAACACGTTTTTATTTTTTCCACCAGGTGGCAGTACCCAGTCTCGTAAATATTGGCATTTGCTGAGAATGTGTGTCAAAACAAACATTTCGATCAACGGTTTGTGGCTACCCTATTTTTTAAAACTTCTTTTGAAGAAAAGTTTGTAGTGATGAGGGAAACAACTGGTTGGCGTAAGTGGTGTCCATTTTAAAGATGGACAGACAACCAGCCATGTGCTTGCCTTCAGTTGACGTAGTTCACTTGATATGTTTCACTTGACTTTCATTTGTGAGAAATTAATATCAGTAAGTGCATTATGCTAGTGTAGTTAAACATTTTAAAACATTGACAACTTATATTGTTCATGCCAGATTGTGCAGATGTAAAAAAAAAGATTTGCTTGCAATTATTTAGAAGATGATACAAATATTGGCTTGCAATTATTTAGAAGATGATACAAATATTGGCTTGCAATTATTTAGAAGATAATACAAATATTGGCTTGCAATTACTTAGGAGAAGATATTATACAGAAATTTTGTTTGTTTTGCTTGTGGCAGAGTTCGGAAACAGTTGCTCTGAAACGTGAACTGGAACGGCTAAGAGACCAGATGACCTCCAGCGATATCAAGGTCAAGTGGATGGAGAACAAACTGAAAGCGGAAGTAGAGTCACACAAGGTGGGAGAAATAATCAGCGTAACGTGTTCATTGGAACTTCACAATGCAATCCACTTTAAAGATAGAACAGACGCTCTTTGTTCCTCATTTTTGTGACACAGTGTTCTTAACAATAGAATATATATGTTGAAGGTTTTTTGCCAAATTGTGTTTAACAAACCCAGGATGTTGTTTGCAGTTTGAATGTTGCAGCCAGAAAATGTTCAAGTTGTAAACAAAACATTCCCATTGTGAACAGATTTGAATGGCAGTATTTATGGAGGTGGGCATCGCAAAATTTGAACAATCATATAAACATGCATAATATTGAGAAAAATCATCTAACGTTCATTTGACATCCAGTGTTCAAACCATTGTCTGGTTAGAACCCACAAGTAATATGGGAATAAACAAAAATTATGCATTGTTTTTTTTCCAGGGGTCGTATACGAATTCGTGAAAATTGGTGCCGAAGATGCAAAGCATTTAGGAGGAAAAGCTTAACATAGACACACACACACATGCACACACGCACGCACGCACGCACGCACGCACACACACGCACACACGCACGCATGCACGCACACACACACTAGTTCTATTGTAGTTCGAATTACTGATGTTTGACCTTTACCGTTGATATTTGTTGCGTATGTATTTTGCAGGAGACGAGAGGGAAGGTGGATGACTTCCAGAAGGGACTGCGACAGGCGAAGGAGGAGACGGAACAGATCCGTAGAAACTGTCAGGCGATGATCTTGACGTACCAGGTGGGTAGCAACAGTTGTGTGCTAAAACATGATTCTTTTTTCCCATGGTCCCTAAATAATAGCGGCATTCCTTTCATCCTTGCTTCTCGACGAGTTGCCTCACCCACCCTCGGCTGTTCACCTTTGCCTTTTCCAGATGTCTTTTGACACAATCGCAATTTTTTTAGATTTTTAACAGTTTTGAAAAAAATTGATAGACGTATTTTGTTGTCATTTAAGAATGATCGGAGAACAAGAGAACTTGAAGTAATGTAAGTGAAGGAATTGTGTGGATTAGATATCAAAAATTATTCATTCTCACAGGGGACACCAAATGAATGGAACACATTATCTGACGATTGTGTGGATGTTAACGGCACGAATATGTTTAAAAACAAAATCAACAAATACCTGATACATGTAGATACAAAAGTTTGCATTCTGACTTCCTTGTCCACGTGCCATCCGGGGTAATTCTCTGGGTGGCAGTGTTGTTAAATCTTATTAAACCTTGTTAAACCTTGTTAATCGTTGTTATATGTGGCAGGACTCGGAAGAGATCAAGTCGAACAGTCTGGACACACAACTGCGGGCAAAGGAGGAACTTCTTCAGAAGCTGAAGTTGGACAAAGCCAGTGAACAGGAGGTAGATATGTATATCTTGTGAAGTGCGTCACCCACAAATCACTCGAGACTGAGTAGAACAAATGGTTTGACAGTGGTGATTATTTATGCTACTTCACCACCCATTAGGATGGTTATTGCAAATGTACCAATTTTTATTTATTATGTATCTTTAATTTTTATATATTTGTTACCCGCCACAACAAACCAGGTATTAAATCGCACAGGCCTTCTCTGCATAAGAGCCAAAGAATAGCTGTTTAGGTCGTGTCCCATTTTTTTGCAGAAATGCATACCTTATTATATAATGTTTCCATGTCCAGTCTATTTTTCTCGTCATATAATCCAAAACTAGTAAAATACTTGCATTTACGAAGCAACATGTTAAGAATAAGAAACGATATCAGTCAAAATGAACTCATTTTTAAAAACGTCGCTTTTCTGAAAGTTTCCTTCAACTTTAGCAATAAATAAAAAACAACTGAAGATATTTCAACAAATGATGTATCATTTTAAAGCTCGTGATCTGTGGAATCCGAAAAGGTAAAAAATTCCATCTCTCAACGTTATGACTTAATACCCATTTTGCTGTGGCTGCACACACTTGTTTAATGATTTTAGCAAACCATTGGATATTTTGTCAGTTGGTTATTTTATCAGTTGGGTATTTTTCATTAGCTATCTCCATTATTACAAGCAATTTACTTCTGTGATGTATCACTGTGAAATAACTATGTGATGTATCACTGTAAAATAACTATGTGATGTATCACTGTAAAATAACTATGTGATGTATCACTGTAAAATAACTATGTGATGTATCACTGTAAAATAACTGTGATGTATCACTGTAAAATAACTATGTGATGTATCACTGTAAAATAACTGATGTATCAGTGTAAAGTAACTTTGTGATGTATCACTGTAAAATCACTGGGATGTATCACTATAAAATAACTTTCTTTCTTGTGTTGCAGCAAAATCGCATAATGAGCACCGAACTGAACCACCTGAAAGTGAAACACAGCGAATTGTTGGAGGAGCTGCACACCTACAAAGACAAGGTCAGAGGTCACTGTCACGGATTAGCGAGGTCTCCGTACACTAGATGGCTCAGTCTAGTAGGGTTCTTATATATCAAGGTCAACGCATATGAGATTATCGTGAACAAGCAACATAGAACGAGGAAAATTTAATAAAATTTATTACAAGATATCTTCCTTTTGGTAAATATCTCGATTAACAAAATAAACAGAATAATGAAATCCCGTAACCAAATCTTAATAGAACATAATAAACAATAACATTGAATCTTTCGATTATCAAATTCCACTTCCTTTCTAAGGTGGATTACACCACTACACTACCATACACTAGGCGCCAATTGTTATCTAAGAATAAATCCCATAATATAAATACACAGTATATGCTTGTCCTCGCGGACTCTCATTACAGCAATATGTTACAACACACACATATATTTATATATATGTGAATACTTCATGGGTAATAATACCTCGCTTCAAAACCCACAGATAACTACTAATCATAATACAGCAAATAATAGATACGTTCAATCAGAAAATAAACATTTATACTGGGCTAGTCCCATCTCGAATATGTATGAACGTGTTTGTTGAAGTCAACACGCCGAGCTCAGAACACAATTAGAACGGTGTATCTCGGGCGCACGAGTGATGATGCCGGGCACTTGACGATTGCCGTCGTACGCCGCGAATTCTCGAGTCGCGTCCGTTCAGTGATCGCACGGTCGCAGACGATTGCGAAGTCGTTGAATACGTTCAACTGAAAGACGAAGCCGGGCAGTAGACGCTTACCGCCGGCCGCTACGAATTCGAACGAGAGGTCTTGTTTTGTCGCAAACGATCGAGAAGTCGGATGAACGGGTTTGCGCGAATGACGACGCCTGGCAGTATACGTTTACCGCCGGCCGCTGCGAGTCGCATTCGGTCAAGCTTTCTGACGATGTCGCTGTGAGACCGCTGTTCGAGGATGGCCCAAGCTGGGTGAGCGCGTCGCGATTATCGCTCATCGACGCAAATACGTTGGGGCCGACCGGAACGTTGTCTCAAAGTACTGCTGACGTGGCGGCATGGTTTCTTCGAAGTTCGATCGAATAGTCACTCTGGACACTGAATATTACACACACACACAAGCTTGGGAACGTAACCCACGTTAACGATTCCCACCACGCTTTACGACTTTCCTTGCCATTCTCTTGGCAGCAGGGCAACCTGTCTCGTTCAACCCTGGATCTGTCCCAGTCCTTCGCCAGCGCCCAGATGGCAAAATGCGTACAATAAACGTTTATATAAGCAGACCTAATTACACATCATATGACAGGTTTCCATCATTTCTATTGGCTAATGTAATATACAATTCAAACTAGGCATTGTGGAACACCCTCTCTATGATTACAGTGAAACCACCTGCTTGCCTAGAAACACTAGCAACAGAATACCACGCTTCACAATATGTCCATCTACTGGCTTGACCTTCTTCATTTATAAAATTAAACCTCAGGAAAGTAGATTTTAATATCCAGAAATAGCATAAATGCTACAGTCACCAGGGTGCACAATGGCTTTAGCTGACAGGTAGTCCGTCGGACTGGCTGACTCGGAAACAACTAATCCTGATATTGTTTTACTAGTCCTTAAAAATAGATATGCCAGGTACCACCATACTGTTGTATCATATACATGTGACAGTTATGGCAGATAGTAACTACAAATGTGGCTTCTCATAAAGAAAACAAGCCTTTTTTAATTGCAATGAAATGTTCAACTAAATATGTCATTACTTGAAACAAATACATGTGATTTCGTAGATCCAATTGCAAAGTCATCAGAAGAAATAACTAGTTTAAGGGACAGCAAACAGCAGTGGTGGACAAGGAGATGCCAGCAGAATTTGAAGCCTGATGGCGATGAAGGACCAACATTGTTGGACTAAGTTGCATCGTTTGGCCTATACTTTTCATTAGCGTTTCCTTTCCCGAAGCTGACTGAACAATCAGTAACATTGCTGGTGTTTGGTAACTTGCAAAAATAATCACCCGATGCAGGAATAACGCATCTATGAAGGGATAGCACGTAACGATGTCTGTAACCCGCGCATGTATGTTTGTCGACGTCACTCATCACTCACGGTCTACCTATCCCAACCGGATGTAAGCAGCCGCCATACATTCTCCACATTCAGCAGGTTTCCTATTTGACGGTCGTACGGAATATTTAGATGCATTTGATAAAATGCTGCAGGGATAGTCTTGTTTTGTTTTATTCCATCACAACACTCACATAATCACAGCTAGTTCGATGGGACTACTCCTCTAAACATGGACTAGTCCGGTCACTGAAATTACTCGTTCGGGACGATCGGACCAGCCTTATTTCGCAGCCTGGGTCACGGATTTTGGTTAATTTACTGATGTCAAACATGTGCATCTTTTTCGTGTGCTGTTCAGTATTTAAAACTTGGTTTTCTTTACTTTAGCTAGAATCAGCCTGGGGTGGTAATTATTAGCAGGAAGTGTGCTGAGTCAGTTGTACTTCTTCCCGCTTTATGGTCAGGAAAGTGGGATCCAGCCAACTTCAAAGGTACTTATTAGTTAGGATACGTGGCTTCGCAGAACGTGCCAGTAACAGCTCTTCTATATATTATATGTATCTAAATATTTGGATAACGATGCTGCAATGGTCTTCATTTTCATGTGAGTAATTACCGTTGTGCTAAACAGGTACAGTGCCAAGAGACTGAGCGTTTGGTTCAAGAGCAGACACTGGATAAATTCCGCGAGACGTTACAAGCCCAGAAACACAGAAACCACACGATGAAAGAGAGGCTACAACTACTTGAGAATGTAGAACAACAACTACTCGAGTATGTTTGTTTGTATGTCAACATGCGTGCATGTTTTGACAACATGTGAAACATTGTTTTATCATTTTGGATAAAACCACAATCCAGTGTGATCAAAAGTAGATAAAACACAAACCTGTAATACAGCCCCTCGCAATTAAGGTCACCCTGGGACCATCCCAAAAGTATAAGATATTTGTTCCACTAATTCGGTCATCTGGCTATTCAGGTCACTTTTGCCCAGTCCCGAAGGTGACCTTAATAGGGAGATTCCACTGTATTTCGCACATGCATGGTATAATTAATAATGATAAGAATATTTCTACAGCACCATTTTCAGCCTAAATTGCTCAAAAAGTACATTCCAGGTTAATTAAAGGGAAACAAAAGGCATTTGTTTGGGTCTATACACTTAGGAGTTAACACAGTCTAACCATTTGCAACAACAATCCAAAATATATGACACCAGTGGTTTGCTCAGAATTTGTGAAATTTCATAGTTCCTGACTTGTGCTATTGCGACATAACCCTCAATGATTTTGTTTCCCTTAAAGGGAAACAAAAGACATATTTTGGTCTTATCCATCTAACAGTTATTAAAAATTTGCTATTAGCAACTACAATCAAGAATATTATGCCAGCATTTCACAGGAATAACCTTGTTGAAGACGTAATTTAAATGGCACGGACAGCGCCATTGTGATAGAAAGCCAGACGTCACCAATGCCTTCTTTCCCTGTTCGTCAGTCACCAAACTGAGTATATTACAGAAGTTTGTGTTGCTGAATTTGTTTTGGCACTGGAACTACTAAAAATGTTACGTCCACCTGGTGTACTATATGACATTATAACAGTTGGTACAAGTGTAACTCTGGTTCAAAGGGAATATGAGAAACCAACACATTATCTGGTATAGTCATAAACATGTCAAGGAAACGGGCATTTGATGCGTCACCGCAGCGTCACGGTCAAAGACGCTCTAGGTGCTTATTGGTTAAGTGTCGGGGGCGCATCTCAATATGTCAGCTGCCGGGAACTATAAGATTCCACTAGAATCTCCCACTTTGAAAATAAATCCTGAGTAAACCACAGGCGTGATATTGTTGATTGTAGTTGCAAATTGCATTAACTCTTTTAGGTGTTTAGATCCGCACAGTTGCTTTTTGTTTCCCTGGTTGTGCTGGGGTGCGGTGGTTGAGTGGTCAGACTGTCAATCGGAGGAACCGAGGTCCGAATCCTGGTGCCGACTGGTCAGTGGTTCGGTACCGCTATCGGCCATCACATCGAAACTTGGGCAATTTAATTCACCCTACATTGCCTGAGTCTTTCAGAAGAGACGCTGCTATAAGACGTTGGTCCCTTCTATCTGGTGTCTATGTGAAGGGAAATAAAAAATCAAATGCAGGGAAATGAAAAAAAACCTGTTGTGGTCTCACTGAGCTGGGATCTCATTCTTTAAACTCACAATGCCAGAGGTATCAACCTAATGATTGTGGGCGTTTACTGGAAGAAGATGATTTCTTTCACATGTAGTTCATGTGTTGCAGTGAGCAGGCAAGAGCAAAGGAGCTGAAAGAGCAGGTCACAATGCTCGAGGAGTCGAACACGGACTTACAGGCAAACATGGAGTCTTGCAGCGTTCGCGAAATGGAACATCTCGAATTCACCCAGAAGATCTCAGGCAAAAATGCACGCATCCAGTCAGAAAACATAACACTCAATAGTACGGTAGGTAGCTGTGTGTGTGTGTGTGTGCGTGCGTGTGTGCGTGCATGTGTGTGTGTGTATGACTGTATGTGTGTCTGTCTGTGTGTTTTGTCTTATTTGTTTGGAATCGCTTTCTCACCCTAAACCTTCGGTGGTCCCTTCGTCTAATGACAACTCTTGTGCATCCCCGTTCACACTTTTGCCTTACGATTCTTGTATATTGTACCTATGAGCTCAGATTCCTGAGGAAACAGGCGCTCTAGAAGTATATTATTATTATATATATATATAAGTTTTATCATTGTACGGTAATGTCGAAACGTGACTCCACCTGGTGTTGTTTTCCAGCTCGACTCACTACGGGAGGAACATGAGAAATTGCTTGCGAGAAGTACAGAGTTACAGGAGAAAGTTGACCAACTTGTAAGTATACTCGTAGACATTTTGTTGTTAAAAGATGATTGCAAGACATCAATGTATGAAACCACATGACTTGGTGTAACTTAAACGTCAATGTCATTGTCCGTAGAGTGGTGTTGTGAATTAATATGTATATTTGGCAGATTCTTATTTTTGCTGGTTGCTTCCGTAATGACATTTCTGCTTTGGATGAAATAGTTATCATGCCTGTTTATACATTTGTTTCTTTAGCTGAGTAATACAGTATGCAGTAGTGACTGAATTACTTTAATTTTACACTTGAGTAGAAGTTAAAGTAATTCACGTCAGAACTACTTGAATATAAGTAAAAGTATAAATTATAAAGAAATTACTTGAATAAAAAGCAAAACTACTTTCCATAAGTAAAAGTAGTAATCACTTTTGCATCCATGACTAGTATAACAATTGGAAGTGACCTCATGTTGCACTGTCTTACTGAAGAAAGGTTCATATGCAAATGCGATTGCCAACTGGCCTGCGATTGGAAAATATTAATAGCTTTTAGCCTGGTGATGAAATCCTCCTGGTAAATAAATGCGTTTTATGAAATATCACTGACAGGTGGAGCACCAGCAGGCAGCGTAGTTCAGACAAAAATGTCACAAAAATATATCCCGAAGTTAAAGTGACAAAGTAACAAGTATGTTACGTAGATAAAACTGCTTTGATATAAATAAAAGTAGTAGGAATTGTACTTTGTTACTTGTCAGTTACTAGAAAAAACTACTCAAATAGAGTAACAAAGTAGTTTTGCTTCATTGCAAGAGACCATTGCCAGTGTGTTGTCAGCTCGATCTCTCATTCTGTGGGTCATTATGATTACCTGGTCAACATCAGGCCTCACCCACAAGGAATTTTATACTACATTTACTTGCACCCGTCAACATTCCTTGAAACTTTAAACATCCTTTGTAAAATGGTAATAAGATGGTAATCTGATTTAAATGTCCTTTGTAAAATGGTAATAAGATGGTAATCTGATTTAAATGTCCTTTGTAAAATGGTAATAAGATGGTAATCTGATTTAAATGTCCTTTGTAAAATGGTAATAAGATGGTAATCTGATTTAAATGTCCTTTGTAAAATGGTAATAAGATGGTAATCTGATTTAAATGTCCTTTGTAAAATGGTAATAAGATGGTAATCTGATTTAAATGTCCTTTGTAAAATGGTAATAAGATGGTAATCTGATTTAAATGTCCTTTGTAAAATGGTAATAAGATGGTAATCTGATTTAAATGTCCTTTGTAAAATGGTAATAAGATGGTAATCTGATTTAAATGTCCTTTGTAAAATGGTAATAAGATGGTAATCTGATTTAAATGTCCTTTGTAAAATGGTAATAAGATGGTAATCTGATTTAAATGTCCTTTGTAAAATGGTAATAAGATGGTAATCTGATTTAAATGTCCTTTGTAAAATGGTAATAAGATGGTAATCTGATTTAAATGCAAACACATCTGTTTCCCCTGGGTTGTAGGAGCATGAACTGGCCCAGGAACGGGAAGAATGGAAGACAGAGAATGATTCCCTCGCATCCAGACTGGCTGTCAAAGAGAAGCAAGGTAGAGTTGTGTATTATCTTTTACTGTTAGGAATCATCTCAGAATGTCGGTGGCCGATATCAGACGTAATTACTTTCATCTGGCCTCAGCCCCCCTCAGATCCTCATCTGATCCCCCTCCCCAAACAATAGGTGTGTCATGTATTGATGCACCATATCACGTACTGCGTATCACGACGTCTTGATAGATCCGATACATGCGTTAAACATTACAAACCTATTTATAGGACAGTTATCAAACAGTTGTCCTCAAAGTTGCCAAATTGTGTGGGGAAACACGTTAAGGTCTAATTCCCACAACACAAGGTGGCAGCACTGCAGTTTCTCAACAGGACAATAAGTGGCATTACTTTTTCAGTACTAATTATTCAAATTTTCTTGAATTTTGTTTATACACATCACTGACGATTACAAGAATAACCTTGCGGATTCTATGGATGCTCTGTGTTGTCCGTCCGTGCATATGAATAAACATATCAGTGTGTGCATGAAAATAAACCTGTTTGTATTAATATTTTTTAAATGGCAGATGTGCGTGAGATTTACAAGTTTAAGTGTGAGAGCATGAGATGGATGCTAAATGCGTGAGATTCACGCCAAATATGTGAGACTTTGAAGCTCTGTGTCCTAAATGTCCTTATCACTGTGTCCTGTGACTTGCAGTGGATGAATTGAAGACACAGCTGGGAGATGAGAAGGATGAGAATCGCACCCTGAAGAGACGTCACGCTGCCAATATCAAGGTATGTCATGTGACAACGAGAATCTTCGTTTTATGGCCCAAAACATCATGAAGTGTAACCAGGGTAGGTACTTTTAAGTTGGCAAAAACTCAAGATTACAAGGAAGGGTAAAGTGGATAAAGTAAGAAGTGTACAAACATACACAGAACCACTGAGCCAGCCACAACCACCAACCTGATGCTTTGACTCTAAAAACTCAAGATTACAAGGAAGGGTAAAGTGGATAAAGTAAGAAGTGTACAAACATACACGGAACCACTGAGCCAGCCACAACCACCAACCTGATGCTTTGACTCTAAAAACTCAAGATTACAAGGAAGGGTAAAGTGGATAAAGTAAGAAGTGTACAAACATACACGGAACCACTGAGCCAGCCACAACCACCAACCTGATGCTTTGACTCTAAAAACTCAAGATTACAAGGAAGGGTAAAGTGAATAAAGTAAGAAGTGTACAAACATACATGAAACGACTGAGCCAGCCACAACCACCAACCTGATGCTTTGACTCTAAAAACTCAAGATTACAAGGAAGGGTAAAGTGGATAAAGTAAGAAGTGTACAAACATACACAGAACCACTGAGCCAGCCACAACCACCAACCTGATGCTTTGACTCTAAAAACTCAAGATTACAAGGAAGGGTAAAGTGGATAAAGTAAGAAGTGTACAAACATACACGGAACCACTGAGTCAGCCACAACCACCAACCTGATGCTTTGACTCTAAAAACTCAAGATTACAAGGAAGGGTAAAGTGGATAAAGTAAGAAGTGTACAAACATACATGAAACGACTGAGCCAGCCACAACCACCAACCTGATGCTTTGACTCTAAAAACTCAAGATTACAAGGAAGGGTAAAGTGGATAAAGTAAGAAGTGTACAAACATACACAGAACCACTGAGCCAGCCACAACCACCAACCTGATGCTTTGACTCTAAAAACTCAAGATTACAAGGAAGGGTAAAGTGGATAAAGTAAGAAGTGTACAAACATACACAGAACCACTGAGCCAGCCACAACCACCAACCTGATGCTTTGACTCTAAAAACTCAAGATTACAAGGAAGGGTAAAGTGGATAAAGTAAGAAGTGTACAAACATACACGGAACCACTGAGCCAGCCACAACCACCAACCTGATGCTTTGACTCTAAAAACTCAAGATTACAAGGAAGGGTAAAGTGGATAAAGTAAGAAGTGTACAAACATACACGGAACCACTGAGCCAGCCACAACCACCAACCTGATGCTTTGACTCTAAAAACTCAAGATTACAAGGAAGGGTAAAGTGGATAAAGTAAGAAGTGTACAAACATACACAGAACCACTGAGCCAGTCACAACCACCAACCTGATGCTTTGACTCTAAAAACTCAAGATTACAAGGAAGGGTAAAGTGAATAAAATAAGAAGTGTACAAACATACACGGAATCACTGAGCCAGCCACAACCACCAACCTGATGCTTTGACTCTAAAAACTCAAGATTACAAGGAAGGGTAAAGTGGATAAAGTAAGAAGTGTACAAACATACACGGAACCACTGAGCCAGCCACAACCACCAACCTGATGCTTTGACTCTAAAAACTCAAGATTACAAGGAAGGGTAAAGTGGATAAAGTAAGAAGTGTACAAACATACACAGAACCACTGAGCCAGTCACAACCACCAACCTGATGCTTTGACTCTAAAAACTCAAGATTACAAGGAAGGGTAAAGTGAATAAAATAAGAAGTGTACAAACATACACGGAACCACTGAGCCAGCCACAACCACCAATCTGATGCTTTGACTCTAAAAACTCAAGATTACAAGGAAGGGTAAAGTGGATAAAGTAAGAAGTGTACAAACATACACGGAACCACTGAGCCAGCCACAACCACCAACCTGATGCTTTTACTCTAAAAACTCACAAAACATTTTTTGAATACCATGCTTTTATCCTTTAACTACATATTACAGTTTAAGGGTAGCCACTACTCGAAAACGCCCATATAACCAATATGCCATATCTTTATTAATATTGAATATATCATAATCAGATTTGGAGCACTGATTAGAAAAATGAATGGTATATGATGTGTGAAATATGGGCACGTTTGGTTATGTATTACCATGGCAATGGACGTTTCAAGTGAGATGGATTTTCACATCTTTGAAAATTATTCTGAGCTAACAACTGTATGTGTGATCATGCAACTGTCAAGAATCATTAGCTAGAGTACTCCTTTGAACAATAAGGTGGTTTTGGGCAAGGATATCTGGCTTCAGTGACTTGTTCAGGTTTGAGCATTTTTCAAGACGTCATGAAAAAAGCTCAAACCTAAAGTCCCATCTCACAACAGTCATTGCAGTCAAACTTCCTTGCCCAAAACCACCTTATTGCACAAAGGAGTATTCTAGCTAATGATTCTTGACAAATGCATGATCACACATACAGTTGTTAGCTCAGAATAATTTTTAAGCATGCATGCCCCTCTATCACACTAGAAATGTTGATTGTCATGGCACTGCACAAGCAAATGAGCCCACATTCCACATATCATGTACTATTCATTTAACTAATTAGTACTCCAAATTTGGCTAAGATATGTTCAGTACTAACAGCGATATGGCCTATGGCCATTTTCGAGTAGTGGCTACCCTTAAAAGGAGACAGACTCTTCCTAGTTTTTCATTTATTAGTTAATATAATCTTCTTAAGACTATAATAAATATGTTGAAGGTATACTGCCCACCAAATTGTGTTTCACTTCTTCACTTTCCCATAACCCGTAAGGATTGTTGGGGCATCACTGACGACTTCTTAACCAGCTCTCTCCACGTTTCCCTATTCCACAGCCCTCTGGGAGTCGGCGAACTCCAGTCCTGTCCACTCTTTGATGTTGTCTTCCCACCTCTTTTTCTGTCTACCACTTCTTCTCCCCCGTCTCACGGTACCTTGCAAGATGGTCTTTGCAAGGCCAGCTGATCGTGAGACGTGGCCGTACCACTTCAGTTTGCGCTTCATGACCATTGTAAGGAGGTCTTCGTAAGGTCCGATGGCGTGTTTGATCTTGTTGCAAACGTCTTCATTAGGAACATGGTCTTTGTATGATAGGCGCAAGATCTTCCGAAAGCTCCTCATGTCCATGGGTTTTGTCTATAGTAAGCTTGAAACAATGTACGCAACTTGGAAGGTACGACCCCGGGGTATGTTCAAATAGTAAACGAAACATCCAGTTTCAAAACAAGCATTATTTGCCAATAGAGCAGAGATGGTTTGAGTTAACTGCAATACCCTTTAATGTTCAATGATGTCCTATTTTCCCATGTTCAAGACACCAGACTTCCTGTTATAAAATTACTACGCCTGCCAATTCTGGGTAGAGGAACTGACTGGCTCCCTTTAAACGAGCGATTAAATGCTTACCTCCCACAATAAACAACATGATTAAATATAATGTACTTTCTTATATTTTATCTTTAACGTATCTGTTACCTTTTTACCAACTGATACAGTCACAAACCTGTGGGATGTCTTCCAACTGTAAACAGGTACAACTGTTTAGCTTAATGCCAGGTTAAATTATGATAATGATGTCATTAAAAGCATGATTTCAATTCTTGTTTTATATTTCACTTAGCAAAGTGACTCTTGACAGATAGCATCCTACTTGTGACCACATCAATGAAAGTCTGTGTCCATGTTAACATTGATATCCTCTTCAACACATAATTTATGCTTTGACCTTTAACATAATTTATACTTCAACATATAATTTATAGTAGACGTCATTTACCTTACAAGAAACTTGTGGTTCACCTGTGAATGTTTTGGCCATGTTTCATGAACACAGTAACACCAGCCGAAATATTCGGAGGTGAAACCTAAGTTTCGTATAAGGTAAATAATGTCTAAATGAAATAACAAGAAATTGGAATTTGTAAACATTCAAGGATATCATTTACACATCATCACATGCTTATTCTTCCTTCGTAATCACTGCATCCTGTCTTATACCCCTGAACAATCACTGCATCCTGTCTTATACCCCTCAACAATCACTGCATCCTGTGTTATACCCCTCAGCAATCACTGCATCCTGTGTTATACCCCTCAGCAATCACTGCATCCTGTCTTATACCCCTCAGCAATCACTGCATCCTGTCTTATACCCCTCAGCAATCACTGCATCCTGTGTTATACCCCTCAGCAATCACTGCATCCTGTCTTATACCCCTCAGCAATCACTGCATCCTGTCTTATACCCCTCACCAATCACTGCATCCTGTCTTATACCCCTCAGCAATCACTGCATCCTGTCTTATACCCCCTCAACAATCACTTCATCCTGTCTTATACCCCTCAGCAATCACTTCGTCCTGTCTTATACCCCGCAGGACATCATGCGACAGTTCCAACAGGCGAAGAGACGACTTGAGGTGTACGAACATCGCCACGGCGATCACGACTCAATTGGGTCAAACGCCAGTTCAAACGGATCTCTGGACACTGCGTCGACCCAGCAGCCCCCAGCCCCCCACTCCCGGGGGTCCAGTCAGGAGCCCACCCCCCCTCCTCCCCCTCAGGTAACTTCACAAAATATATTTTCCTGAATATTACTACACATGAATCTCTCTTTATCTTTGTAGTGTTGGGAATTGGTTAGGTTTCCATAATCGATCATAAGTTAGACTAAGCCAGTCGATGATTGATTATATTAACGATTTTTGGGAGGCATCATGGGAAATGGTTGAACGCCAGTTAGTGGTGCTAGTGTAACACGCGAGTGACTGGTGACATAAACGCCAGTTAGTGGTGCTAGTGTAATACGCGAGTGATTGGTGACGTAAACTCCAGTTAGTGGTGCTAGTGTAATACGCGAGTGACTGGTGACGTAAACGCCAGTTAGTGGTGCTAGTGTAACACGCGAGTGACTGGTGATGTAAACACCAGGTAGTGGTGCTAGTGTAACACGCGAGTGACTGGTGACGTAAACGCCAGTTAATGGTGCTAGTGTAACACGCGAGTGACTGGTGACGTAAACTCCAGTTAGTGGTGCTAGTATAATACGCGAGTGACTGGTGACGTAAACTCCAGTTAGTGGTGCTAGTGTAATACGCGAGTGACTGGTGACGTAAACGCCAGTTAGTGGTGCTAGTATAATACGCGAGTGACTGGTGACGTAAACGCCAGTTAGTGGTGCTAGTGTAATACGCGAGTGACTGGTGACGTAAACGCCAGTTAGTGGTGCTAATGTAATACGCGAGTGACTGGTGTCGTAAACTCCAGTTAGTGGTGCTAGTATAATACGCGAGTGACTGGTGACGTAAACGCCAGTTAGTGGTGCTAGTATAATACATGAGTGACTGGTGACGTAAACGCCAGTTAGTGGTGCTAGTGTAATACGCGAGTGACTGGTGACGTAAACGCCAGTTAGTGGTGCTAGTGTAATACGCAAGTGACTGGTGACGTAAACGCCAGTTAGTGGTGCTAGTGTAACACGCGAGTGACTGGTTACGTAAACGCCAGTTATTGGTACTAGTGTAACACGCGAGTGACTGGTGACGTAAACGCCAGTTAGTGGTGCTAGCGTAACATGCGAGTGACTGGTGATGTAAACTCCAGTTAGTGGTGCTAGTGTAATACGCGAGTGACTGGTGACGTAAACTCCAGTTAGTGGTGCTAGTGTAACACGCGAGTGACTGGTGACGTAAACTCCAGTTAGTGGTGCTAGTGTAATACGCGAGTGACTGGTGACGTAAACGCCAGTTATTGGTGCTAGTGTAATACGCGAGTGACTGGTGACGTAAACTCCAGTTAGTGGTGCTAGTGTAATACGCGAGTGACTGGTGATGTAAACGCCAGTTAGTGGTGCTAGTGTAATACGCGAGTGACTGGTGACGTAAACGCCAGTTAGTGGTGCTAGTGTAATACGCGAGTGACTGGTGACGTAAACGCCAGTTAGTGGTGCTAGTATAATACGCGAGTGACTGGTGATGTAAACGCCAGTTAGTGGTGCTAGTGTAATACGCGAGTGACTGGTGACGTAAATGCCAGTTAGTGGTGCTAGTGTAATACGCGAGTGACTGGTGACGTAAACGCCAGTTAGTGGTGCTAGTGTAACACGCGAGTGACTGGTGACGTAAACGCCAGTTAGTGGTGCTAGTGTAACACGCGAGTGACTGGTTACGTAAACGCCAGTTATTGGTGCTAGTGTAACACGCGAGTGACTGGTGACGTAAACGCCAGTTAGTGGTGCTAGCGTAACATGCGAGTGACTGGTGACGTAAACTCCAGTTAGTGGTGCTAGTGTAATACGCGAGTGACTGGTGACGTAAACTCCAGTTAGTGGTGCTAGTGTAACACGCGAGTGACTGGTGACGTAAACTCCAGTTAGTGGTGCTAGTGTAATACGCGAGTGACTGGTGACGTAAACGCCAGTTATTGGTGCTAGTGTAATACGCGAGTGACTGGTGACGTAAACTCCAGTTAGTGGTGCTAGTGTAATACGCGAGTGACTGGTGACATAAACTCCAGTTAGTGGTGCTAGTATAATACTTATGCAATCAAAAATATCGACGTGTTCGTACTAATCACCTCAGGAACATTATCTATCGGCCTCGCAATGGCGATATATTTATTGTGTTGTCCCTTCCTGTACAGTGAGGTTTCTGAACATGTCATAGATTTGATCAGTGGCCTCTTCGTGAAATATGCATCCATCACTCAATAATCATTCATGCCATGTATTTCATTAAAACGACTTTTTTATGTAAACAAAATGATCATCGATCAAAAAATTTTAGTAAATTAATTAATCTAAAGCAGGAACTATTAAGTTCTTGACACAATCCATTGATTAAGCAGAACAACATTGTCACCTCAGTAATAAATACAGCCATCGCTCAATTATGCACACCCTGAGACAGTCACAATTTATTTATATAAGAGCAATGTATAGGAAATTAATCCTGCTAATTACGGCCACGCACTCTTCAGGTCACCTTGGCACCATTCGGTAATCCACTGTAGATGTTGTCCAGCATGACAAAATAGTTCGCTGTTCTGCCACCAGGAGGAGCCATTTGTCGAAGTGATCGAGATCGACAAGCAGATGCTACTAGAGAAGATTGTACGCCTGCAGAAGTCTCACGCTCGCAAGAACGAGAAGATCGAGTTTATGGAGGACCACATCCAGCGCCTCATTCGCGAGGTTCAAAAGAAAACAAGGTCAGTGAAGTACCGATGGATTTCAGGGCAAAACGTGGTAAACATAATTTTTAAATGTCATCTAGACAAGGATGAAACATTAGTTTATACACATGTTGAGCTACAATACTAATTCTTTGATACAAAAACGCAATCAATCCCCATTAAATGATGTGTACGAAAGGGTGTTTGTTTTCAAAACGCAGTAAACACCATCGGTCTTTTTTACCAAAACGCGATATATACATTTTCAGCCAATGAGCGCTGCTTTGCCGCGCGGGCAGCTACACGTAATGGCAGCACACTCTGTTTGAATATATCACATTTTAAAAACAAAATCATTTAATATCACATTTTGCATACAAAATCTGCAAAAAACTTTTCAGACTTTGCTACGATTCTCTTTCATTTTGGATTATAGGAACTAAACCATTATCTGTATTTTACATCATATCTCTGGTGTCAAATACCAGCTAACATGTTTCCGTTGTAGAATCATCCAGAGTTACGTGTTGCGGGAAGATGCAGGATCGCTGGCTCCAGCCTACATGGATGTCAACAAGGTAAACCCTCCATGCCAGCAAAATACAATATCACGTCTTATAAATACAGTAAACCCCTCAAAACGGCCACCTTTCTGAAATGGCCACCCATTGAAAATTGTCAATCTATCACAGTCTGTTTGATTTTTCCATTGAAACCCATGTTAAACTAATCTTGTAAAGAGGCCACTCCTCTGCTCCGTAATGTGGTCAGTTATTACCGTTAAAATGGCCAACAAACTTCCGCAGTATCGGTTAATGTTCTTTTTAATAATATTGAGTTATTACCTAAATTCAAGGTAAACAAAGACCACTGTTTTTATTTTAATTACCATAATCAGTGATAGTAATAACACATATGTTTCATCAAATAATGATGCAATGATTAGGATAAAAGGAAGACCACCCTTTTATTCAGGCCACCCCTTTAGTCAGGCCATTTTGTGTCAGTCACATGGGTGTCCGCTTTAAAGGGGTTTGACTGTACATACTTGCTTTTTTTGTCATCCCCAAACTTTGCTCCTCTCTCACAGTCATGTTGTGCTTTGCAATGGCTATGGTTGTGCGTCTGAATGGAATTGTTGCTTTCTATGGTCTCATTCAATGATTATCCAGTTTCGCAGTTGCTCTTTGACACAAACAATTCCTGTTGTTGAATTGAATGTTTGACCACAGATCATCACATGGTGAACTCTGTATTATTATTTGATATTACCCCAGTTCAGATTTACCTGCATGGTGATCACAGTTGGAAACGTTTACAAACTAGGCACATTTGGTGAAAACGCAACTTGTGACCTAATACAAATGTAACGCCTGGTCATTATTATATCAGTTATATATATATTATATATATATATATATATATATGTCTCAGATGTATCTAAACAGCAGCGTCTGTATTTTTATTTATTACTAAGTGACCAAATATTATGACAAACTTTTATCATAGAATTAAATTATTCTTGGTTATATATATATATATATATAGATATAATATTATGACACCTTAAAAACTATTGAATTAAATTGTTATGTTTTATGCGTTTACATTTGCCAATGAACATTGTGTGGTCAAGATTGCTAAGTTGTTTAGCTGTGTCGATGTGAATTCGTTTCTACCTCCCACCTCGGAAATGCACCCCTAGAGGCAATAGTTGTCACCAGGTGGCAGCACTCACCCCGAGAGGAAAGGAACTGCTCCGAAACCAAGGAAGATTAAAAAAAAAAAAATATTGTGGAAATTGATTATGCATATTATGTATGTAATGTATTCATGTACGAAAATGAATATCGCAATTTTTGTTTTTTATTTCGCAGATAATTTATTTTATATTTATTTTAACTTTAAAAAATTTATAAAATAAATGACATATATTTTCTTTCTGCACAACTCAAGGTCACGATTATAATTTTTCTTTTCCAGATAATTTATTTTATATTTAAATTGATTTTAAATTCTTTCAAAATTTAATAAAATCTAAAATGTCGTCTATTTTCAAGAACTACCCTCTGACATGCGCCATGTTGTTTTCTGACTTCTAACAGTGTAGGGTGTTATAGCGTAGTATATTATTTGTCATCAGTTTGATTAACTGGTGAATGTGTGAGGAGAATTTCATCAAAATATAATTTGCTTCAGGATTGTGGATTGTATTAGTTTTTTGCCGGTGAAAGTTAATTGATAGAACGGTTTCTTCCTGTTTCTAGTCACGCAAACATAGAGAGGAAATGAAGGTAAATCCCTCCTTCCCATCCCTTCCCTTCTTTTCCCTTGGTTGTCGTCTTTTTATCCCAGTAACAGGTGTTTTTGTGACATGGTGGTAGGAACTTTTGCCTCGTAGGCTGGGAATAATTTGGGTTATTTAGTTGATTGTAACTTGAAGCTTAGTTTTGTACATATTATAATGATTATCATTTCATCTTGAAATATGTTTCTTTTTATTATTTTTTTATTTCTCCATATATTTCAGTCTGATTGGTTTTATTGTAGAACCATGTTATATTGTAGAGCTATCTCTAGCTGTCCACCAAATAATGTTGTAACGTACAACTATTTCAAAATTTGTCACCATTAATGTAGCTGTCATCTGTGTCTTTGAATTTGATATTTGGATCCAAACATCTAACTATAATCGAGCTAGCCTGTGTGTGTATGGGGGGTTAACATTTCCTCCTTGACAAACTTTCAAGGATTATTCGATGATTTTGCAAGAAAATTTACGCCTGTCCTTTTTCAAAATTCCAAGTTTGTCAAGGGTTTTTAATGGTTTTAGGGTTCGTATACGTAAATTGTTAGTTCATAACGTAAATCATTTGTTCACAGTGTTACGCGAGGAGCACCATTGAATATTAACATGATAAAATTGTTTCAAATTGTCCTCGTAACAAACGTCATAATATTATACGAACACTCGGTGAAACTGTCTTCTGCATTTGTGTGTAAAGTGCTTGTAAGACGATCCAGAGGATGGAAGTTTTTGCTAGTTCTGATCAAACAAATAACAGTCAAATTATACTTTATTTATTAATAGGATTGTGATTCATTCGAACATGTTAGGGCAGTCAATATGCAAAAAATATATATAGGTAATATTATACACGTATATAGCATGATTTTACAGTAAAAACAGTCTGCTTTGTGCCTTTAATCGCCATGACAATGTGCTGAAAGAGTGAATGTTTTTATTTGGTTTGTGTCATCAAAGTATATTTATGGGATCATGCATGTTTATCGCATGTTCAGTTGTGTGAACCTATTCTGATCTTTCATGTGTAATTGCATTGTTGCAATCTTATTTTATGTTTTTTGAGTTCATAATTTGTCTCATGGTGTGAAAGTGGTTCTTGGTTCTTTTTGATCAAAACATAAAAAAAATTAGTTTCACTTTCTTTTTTTGCAGTTAACATGTGCTGAAGGCTAAGTTGTTTTGATCATCTGTGTTAACCTCCTTAATTATTAATCAATTTGTTATAAATCAGTAACAATTACAGGTAATACCTATAATATTAATAATACTTTATAATAATGTACTCTCATGGAATGTCTGGCTGGTAAAAATATAATCAACCTTTCAGTTTTTAATTTGTTTTCTTATTTACAGTGTTTTCATAATATTTTGTTATAATAATTTGGTATATTTTATAGTTGCGTGGTCCAATAATTTTTGTTTTTGTTTTGTTGCTGCTTAGTAATAATAGACATCACGTACTGTGGGAAAATACCTGCAGAAATTTAGGGATGGTCTCATTATGTTCGCAAAGTCCCAAAACGTACAGCATTACATATCGGTAGTTCGGCTGTCACCATATGTCGCTGTAGAATGTAAATTGACACAATGGCTCCACTTATTGACTGGAACAGATATTAATGCACATCGATGCTGGTATTGTCAATATCTGAACTGTGCAGCATGGTACGTAATGCCTTGATAACTTACTATGTGAATGTCACTTACATCCTGTGGGTATTGGAAGCCATATTAGATTGTCCAAAATCTTAAGTCCCATATTGGTGGGGTGGGTGGAGGTACACAACACCACACGTTTTTAGACTTTGCAAACTGGTGTAGTGTTTATTTTCCTATTACGTGGCCATTGACTCGCTCCCTCTGATTGGTAGGCACTGTTGTCTCGTCACGGCGGCATCATGGCGTCAGTGTTCAGCAGTCACTCACAAGACGGCGCTCTCACTCTTGACCTGTCGCTGGAGATAAACCGGAAACTACAGGCTGTGGTGGAGGATGTATTGCTTAAGAACATCACACTCAAGGTAGGGGCAGGGAGAGGGAAGGAGGGAGGGAGAAATGGATGGAGCGAGCGATGAATGGATGTAGAGAAGGGAGAGATAGGGAGGAATGGAGGGAGAGGTACTGAGTGAAGGAGAGGCAGGGAGGGTGGGAGACGGGCAGAGGGAGGGGGTGGACACGATGAAGGGGATGATTGGGTAGATGGGGGGTGAGAATGAGGAGTAGGATGGAGGGAAAGCAAGAAGAGGGATGCTCTGGGAAAAAGTTGTTGGCAGTGTGGGAAATTGATGAAAGGGAACATATCCCGGAGGTGGAAGAGTGGTGATGGCTGGGATGACGGGAGGTATAAGACTAAGGGAGGTATAATTTGGGATTGAGTGGGTGTGGGTTGTCGACCATGTTTTCACTGGGAATTTCTGTTTGCCAAGTACTTAAGTATATCTTATTATATTTTTGTTTACCATAATAAACATCCACCTCGCACACACACACGCACTCACTTTCCCATCTATATAGCTTTATACATAATATTATATATATCCTGGTAGTATATACACAAGTGAACCTGACGAGTAAGTTCATCCTCAGGACTTGAATGGCGAGGCGACTCCATTAGTGAGACAAATTTCCCATGCATTACTGGTAGAGAAATCAATTTGGACCTTAAGGTGACCTTAATTGTGAGGTGGCTGTATTACTGATGTGATTGTAAAGCAATGCTTGATTGTTCTGTAATAAAATATCTAACGTTGGTGTTTCCAGGAAAACATTGACACTCTCGGCACAGAGATTGCACGGCTGTCGCAAGAAAATCGCCAACTACAACTCCGAATGCAAGAGGCACCACTGGTCAATTCTAACACGTAATTTTAACAGTAAATTCAGAATAACAAATGATTCAGATTTTATGCTTCCATGGACATGCGTTTTTATAATTGTTCTTGAAATTAACGGAGCAGTGTGACAGTGTTAATGTTGCAAAAGAAGCGGAACGGAAAGCGCAGATGTTTTCTTACATCTCTCGTTGCATTGACGTTTTGGACAGGACATTTGCGAGTTGTGTCGAAATATCGACGGACGTTCTATGGTTGTAAATACTAATATCTAGTCTAGCAACCTTCTGTGCAGGTAAGTAACTTATACTGATGCGATTCGATGTAGTATACGAACAGTGATGTGTAAATAATGAAGAGGCTGGATATTAAACATACATAGTGGAATTAATTGTGTTTATAGTTCTAGTTTTCAGTATGTTTCTGGTGATCACTTTGTTTTAAGAGAATATGAGACCTGCCACAATGCACTGAGTA
Source organism: Paraescarpia echinospica (assembly GCA_020002185.1). Classification (NCBI taxonomy): domain Eukaryota; kingdom Metazoa; phylum Annelida; class Polychaeta; order Sabellida; family Siboglinidae; genus Paraescarpia; species Paraescarpia echinospica. The sequence goes on along the minus strand of CM034534.1, from coordinate 26,295,511 downwards.
TACAATAAATAAGCCTGTGCAACTTAATGTTACACAGGCTTATTTTGCAAACAACTTAAAAATAGCTGTCTGGGTCATGGTCCATCAATTTTATGATTTTGGCAGTAATGCATACCTTTCAAAGTTCAGTTTATTTTCCTCGACAAACAATCCAAAAGTAATAAAATGCCTGCCAACCATAGATTAACAAATAAGACAATAAAAACTATGAATCAAAATTACCTTGTTTCTCGAAACCTTGCATTTTAAAATTTACATCAATCCTTACAAAAAGAAAACTACTGAAGATATTTCAACAAACAAAGTATCAATTTTGAGCTCATCATCTGTAGAATCCAAAAAGGTACAAAACTCCATGTTGCAACTTAATAGCATCTTTCCTGTGGCAAGTCACATATGTGCCAACAAATTTCACTAACATTTTTATGAGCTTGTATGAGTTTAGTATCTTGGTGAAATGCTCCCCAGGTATTGTGGTTATTAATCAAGTCATAATGAAACCTTTCAAAGTGTTTTATACTATTTTTTTACAGTTTTGTGAGCTAAAACTATGGGCAAGATATTGTTGAAACTGATTACAAACAATGTAAAACATGGATGAGGCAATGACACCATAGTCAATAATGAGAAAGGCAGATGCGCCATCAGTTCATGTACACTTTATTCACAGTCTAACCTTTATTATACATGCTTGACTAGTAAAAGTATAATATATTAATCAGTCCGTACATGCTCGCACAACGCACATGCACTACCGTTCACAACTTGTGCGTCCGGCATCTTAAATTAGACAACTCAATTTTCTACATCAGGTCCACACAATCGACAACGACAACGACAAAACTTGATACAAGGATGGCACGATTGACCATCTCTCCAGCAGCTTCCTTCCGTCCTGTCCCCAACAGCTGAGACATGCTTGAACACATTACAACATACACCTACCCCCTCCCTCCTCCTGTCACAAACCCACATGGGTCATGCCCGTTGTGTACTTGGCAACATAGGACACCTCCCAGCACCAGTAGTAAGACAAAATTAACGCACCACTGCCTCTTGTACGCAACACATTATTAAACAGAATGACGAGAACTCTGTCAGACATCAATTACCACTTCACGTTCTGTCTAGGCGAAGACGTGACACCAAGATTTAGAAAGAGTTTTGACGTCGGACATCATTTCATGGTAACAAATATTCCTTAAGTAAAATTCCCTAAACCACCAGCGTTTGTGGAAAGTCTGCAATACTCGATGCATTCCTTGTTAAATATTTCGCAGGAATAGCGGAGTATGCAGCATTACTCTTTGTACCATTAAATGTACACGCCAATACAGCAAATAATACCGACAAACTGAGGAAAGTTTGTGAAATTTTGAAATGAACTTTGCAGTAATTTTACTTAATTCGTAATTTAACAAAACAAATTATTTGGACATTATTGTCCTAGTGAATCAGAAGATTGTATATTGTCGATACATAGATATGAAAGATTTATCTCGTGATTTATGTAGCCAGACAGATGGCAATCCTTAATCAGAATGCAATATGGCGGTTAAAATTACTAATTTTATATGGATTTATACAGAATTTCAAGTCAAAAATATGAATTAAAAAAAATTTGCCTGTCTGGATGAGATGAACACAATAAATACAAGCACGCACACATGCACACACAACACACCGAGTGCATGTCACAACCAGTGTGCTACCACACTAACGTGGTAGTTTGGCAGAACGTATGTTCAGAAGAACAAGCCTGAAACGGTGGAACATCGCAACGAAATAAGAACGATACACGCGGTAAAGCACCAGTGACGGAGCACGGTGGAACATCGAATATAATAATGTTCCACAGAGTAAAATAAACAGTTCATTACCCGAAGAGCACATGGTAAAAAACATGACAACATCATAATGAAAACCTTCAGATGACCTGTAGAATATTCATAGAACTCTCTCACCCTGGGCTGGGTCAGATCTGCCTCCAAAAGGTGTCATTACCACGATTCTCCCCTCAGAGGCAGTCGCATACTTTAGCATTCTCAAAATATGTTAAACTTTACTTAGGGGGGTGGTTAGTCGTCACTACATATCGCGGGGAAAATATATTGCTACCATGGGACCATGTAACAAATGAAATACGTTAATGCAAACCGATGCTAATCGCAATTATCCACCATGAAAACTCTCAAGGCCCACACGACAGACTGGTGGGAATGGGTTGAACCGATGGTAAATGCGTAATGTTTTATGGACTTTGCAGAATCCTAAAACTCCTGTGGAACTTTGGTCCACGATCAGATCAGAAATCCAACATATTTCTGATAGGAGCTTGACGTGTAATATTATGCCACCTTGAGGACTGACATTATTAATCACTAACTTACGCTTATTCATGGAGCATCCAACAAAGCGCAACAGTTACTGTCAGTACATACCTTTTCTTAAACTCGTTTACGCTAACCCTTTCGTTTTTGTAGTCGCCAAATACGGCATGCTAAATATTTACACGAAAAGTGAAAGTAAACCAGTGGCTCCCCCTGGAGAGTGGCCACGAGCCGCAGCAATCGATAACTTCAAATAACTAACGTCAAATATGCTCTATGAAATGTATCACCAATTGGTATATCAGAGGTCAACGGTCCAAGGTAGTAAAAAAACAGAGAAAGGTGAGTGGACCGTGACACTGGGGAGGAGATACTGCCAGACTGCCCCTTAAGTTAGCAAAATATTACTAATAATTTCATGGTGGGAATCCATGCAAATGAGAACAAGTTGCCCAGGTGCTAGGCTTGCAACTGAACCATGTAGTTAGTTTCATAACAAACACCAGACAACACAACGCTGTAATGTGAATGTCACGTTTGGACCCAGCCCAGGGTTCTGTTAGAGGGCTAATTAAATAATTACTAATATTAGACAACTGGTTATATAAGCGACAAACTGTGGCGTGAAATGCGCAGCGGGACACGAGGTCTAAATGGCAATTACGTGGTGACAGAGGATGGAAAAACGCATCACAAACCGGACACATGAACAACAAACTAAAGATTAGTATAATTATCTCGGCTCTATCTTGAACCCCAGAATTAGTTCTGCTGGAAACCTTTGGAATTTGTGAGGGAGACGAATAGCGCATGGAGCAATGGTGACACTGTCGGATGTGTCAATGATCCTAAACATTTACGCGGGCATCCTAATAATATCATGAACACGTAATTTTCTTCCGACAAAGAACGTTAAAGCACAAAATCCATTTAAATCCAGTACACTTTCGTCATTCAATGCAGATATTTTCAAATATATTACCACGGGGAGAACAAATGATTCCACCGAGTACAGCTCGCTATGAGCGTTTTCCTCTTCAACTTTCCAGGTTAACAGAATGCAAGATCGTCACCGATCGAATAAATGTCTTGTCGCTTCAACCACAAAATGTATATAGTTACACAAATATTTCTGCAGTCGAGCGAATGTTTGTAAAATGAGCAGGAACGATGCGGAATGGTGACAACATTGTCTTTCACCGAGACATCGAGTGGATGTGCTTGCCACCATGGAATGCTGAACACGAGAACGAAGGAGAGAAATGCTGCCCTAGAAACAAACCACGCCACTGTCTGCTCGGCCGCCACAAACTAAGCTACTGGCCACAATAAATAATCGATACAAATATTCACATTTACAAAAACGTTTGCATCATTTGTGCTCAAAAATAGACCGTCTATCGTCTGCACGTGCACCCACCAGAGAAACGCGTCACTGTATAACAAGCTGCACGATACACACTGCTCCCTTGGTGTGCACCAGAAATGGTCTACAGGAATTCAACAGTGTCGCTAAATATATGGTTTCTCTGCTACCGGAAAGAAAACATGGCGCATTTTAGACCAACAGGAGGGAAATCCCGGGTGTAACTTAAAATAGTTGGAAGCAATTTGTGTCACATTCTGCACGAAGCATTCTTTCGGGAGTGCGTGCGCAACTTGTATGACATTTACAGGCTAATATCATATACACTGGTGGGCGTTATAATGCTGTAGAAAAGGGAGAACTCATCACACAAAACGACGGGATCAACATCCAATGCGAACTCAATGTGTCTAGAGCTCTTCACAAATGTTGACCAAGAGGTAGAAACCACTCCACCTGTACAATACGCACCAGTTTCACGACATATGAAACGTTGGTATCTGGGACACGCCACGCATTACAGTGAAGTAAAATTAGAGTACAGCACTTGAAAAATAGTCATGCAACCTGTGTACTTGGATTCCACCATATATGTAGCTCATGTTTGATGCAGCATGATTACAAACGTTCTGCCATCACCTGACACTAACCAAACATTAACAGTCAATCACTCTTGGTGTCACGATGAAGCATTGTTGGCAAATCACCTAAACATTGACAGCAAGTCAGACTTTTATCATGTGTAACCAAAAGTGAGGTACAATTTTACACATTGTACATAATTAGAAAATATAGTCGCAAAATATGTACTGCCATTTTCGAGCAACATGCGAGTTACCAGGTCTGATTTTACATCACATCCGCCGTGCCATTTCCCGTAAGATTCCTGTTGGCTCAATTCAACGTCCATTTTACTCATAAAATAATTACTTACTAAGAAAAGGTGTTTCACAAAATATTTCTGAGCATGGAAGTGTTGACACAGATTAAACAACACCAAGACTGTTTGCTCACAAGCTGTAAAAGCATTACTGCTTACAAAGACTTTAGTCAAAAAATCGTAAAAACTGCAGCCACTTGTTGTTAATAATTCAGTCAGCCTTCGTCTTCGTGAAATTGCCTCGAATGAGCGAACTCGTTACTGAAGTGCCGACACATTCAATACCTTGATGGAACAGACCGCAGAACATCCGACCTTCTCACCTGAAGTGTCATCTCATGAGCTACACAAGAGTTCAGCGTGGCACCATCTGGTCCAGCCACACTCTGGTAAAGTGTACGCGACAACAAGAATGTGTATCGCCAGTTATTGCACTTTTACGACGTTCTACTTCGTACACCACCAGGGTGCACCACCAGTCCACCCTGACACCCGTTGGGGTCTATCGGCATCACATGGATGATTCCGGGTAGGCATCGGGCGTGACACTGGTAACCGTAGCAACGGTAACCACGGCAACACGTGACCGTTATGCATCTCTTGAGATGCGCCCTCATTTTCTTGCTTCGTGGTTCTACAAACAGGCACAACGAGTCTCGTTACACGTAGTTACTTCGTTAGAGTAAACTATCTATAGTTTGGTGTCGACCCCATTGGGAGTCAGCTATGACAATAGTGTAGTGTGCACGCTGTTTAAATGTTTTATCCAGTCTTTTCATTACAGTAAACTGCAATCAGTGTCACAGTTGGTATTCTGGTGAAACTGACAAATTCCAAAAGGTAGATCACCGTAATATTACAAACAACAAATACCTCTTAAAACTGACGCCAAAAATATAAAAATACATTTAAGGCAGTGAGTTTGCTAACTGAAAGATATTTTAACATGCACTGTAGGTGATCATTGTGTCCGAGATGTAGCTGTGGATTGGTGGGACAGACATTGAATTGTACAGTAAAACCTGTCCATAACAGTCATCGCCGGGACTGCGCAAAACTACCATTATAGGCAGGTTGCCATTATGGAGTTTCATAACTTGGATACTCACTAGGTGGAGCCACATTATTATGGAAGGTTACGTTGACGTTCGCTAGTTGGTACTCTCGTGAACAATACAAACCCAGTGTTAACAATAATATTAAATAATACGCTACACAACTTGCTATATTTAATTGGTGTTCCTTTTTCTTTTTGGCCATGTTGAAATCAGTCACACCCTCCAAGTAAAGGCAAACAGAAAAAGCTTTGATGTCCAAAAGTAAACATGAGGGTGTGAACACGTGCAAGACAAGCGTTGACCCAGATTTGCTCAGGGGGGATTATCAATACAATTTAAGCTACCCCAAGTGGTAGGTAACCAGCCATTTTAATATTTACCTAAGCAGCCTCTCCAGCTATGCCAAGCCGCCTAGGTAAATATTACAACAGTCTGCTTCAATGGCTTCTCTTATCAATACAATTTGAGCTAGGGCCATTATAATATTTACCTAGGCTGTCTCTCCAGCTATGCCAAGCCACCTAGGTCCTAGGTAAATATTACAAAGGCCTGATTCCATCTGTCCCTACATGCTCATGACTTCTTTGAGCTCACTTTGGACATCAAAAGCTGATTCTACTCCTCTTTGCTGGAGTGATGAAGCCACAAAGCGGCTGCAACAAGCTGATGACGCCATGCATGACTCGATTGCAATACATGCGGACTGTGTACATGCAATGACATTTTATTGAGGGAAATTATGGATTCCCTTTAACCTACCTGCAAGCGGCAGGTTGACTATGAATGGTTCGGTCCAAATTAACTGACCGTTATACGCAATAGACAGGTTACCGTTATGGACAGGTAGTGGGCAGTGCAAACTAATAGGAAGTCATTCGGGTCTTTCAAAAGTGACCGTGATATTCAGGTTATGCCATGTCACACTAGAAGTCAATACCATCCAGTGGTTTGTCTTCAACATAAAACAATATCATCATGTGTTCTTCCCAGTGGAACAAGACAAATAGACTTACTCTCTGTCTCTTAAACATGCGGTCAAAGAACCCCCTATGGGGTGGCGAGGGGGGTTGGTCTTCTATCAAGTCAGGTGATGGTCCCCCGTCAGAACCAAATACATTCAGCTCAGCGAAGCATTCAGTCTCTATCATCTGTGAGAAGACAGCAATGACGTGAGATCAGTAAACCCAGTGGAGGTTACGTAACAACACAATATTATATCCAGTAAACCCAGTGGAGCTGACGTAACAACACAATAGTATATCCAGTAAACCCAGTAGAGGTTACATAACAACACAATAGTACATTCAGTAAACCCAATGGAGGTTACGTAACAACACAATAGTATATCCAGTAAACCCAGTGGAGCTGACGTAACAACACAATAGTATATCCAGTAAACCCAGTGGAGGTTACGTAACAACACAATAGTATATCCAGTAAACCCAGTGGAGGTTACGTAACAACACAATAGTATATCCAGTAAACCCAGTGGAGGTTACGTAACAACACAATAGTATATCCAATAAACCCAGTGGAGGTTACGTAACAACACAATAGTATATCCAGTAAACCCAGTGGAGGTTACGTAACAACACAATAGTATATCCAGTAAACCCAGTGGAGGTTACGTAACAACACAATAGTATATCCAGTAAACCCAGTGGAGGTTACGTAACAACACAATAGTATATCCAGTAAACCCAGTGGAGGTTACGTAACAACACAATAGTATATCCAGTAAACCCAGTGGAGGTTACGTAACAACACAATAGTATATCCAGTAAACCCAGTGGAGGTTACGTAACAACACAATAGTATATCCAGTAAACCCAGTGGAGGTTACGTAACAACACAATAGTATATCCAGTAAACCCAGTGGAGGTTACACAACAACACAATAGTATATCCACTAATCATGTTAATCTTTGTTACAATTTGGCACCAACTGAAGTATTATGCTGATATTTCAACTTGCATTATTAGCATACAATCCACAGCACACACACAAACTTAGCACCACTTCCAACAAAAATAGCCACATTTCCCCCCATAATTCACCTAACAATAAGTAATAATAATGATGTCGATTCTTAGTATACAGTTTCAAGGAAATCATCACTAAGCAAAGCACTAAGTAGTTGAGCTTATAATGAAAGTGAAAACTAAGTGTCTGGAATATTCAGTAAGCTAATAATTACATAAACTTAGTTTTTAAAAGCAAAAATGATCATACCAAGGCAGGAAGTGATGGCAAAATAAGTTTGTATTGTTTCTGAAATGTCACACGATTTCTGCCAATTAAACACACTTCGTCAAGTCTTTTGACATTCATATGCCTAACTGACATGACACCCCTACCTCATTCTGCCAGGGGATTGAGACGCTGCCTGTGTTGAACTTGCTGTAGAAGGTATCATCACTGGCATCCAGGTTGACGCCTTTTACTGTGGAGAACTGCTCTATATCGAGGACATCCTTGCAGTAGACTGCCCGGGGCTACGACACAACGGACGAAATCAATACACTGGGGACATAGCATTGTGTGGGCTGGATGGAAATTTAACAACAAATTTTCTTTAAACTTCCTCTACATATGAAACATTAATCAGTTGACCTTGCGTGGCAAATTCGTGAAAATAGCAGTTTTGCAAAAAAATACACCCAAACCTGATAACCCTCAATTCTGTTCCAAATGTAATGATGGATTTTGAACTGTTGGTGCGCTCTACAAAATAGCCACTGTGGAAATATGTGAGTGACTGGCATCTATTTACTGCTATCTAAGATCTAATGCAGGAGTACATTCAACATTCACTGTACCAACATATCCCATGGAAAAGGAAATATTGTTTTGAAAAAACGACCAAAACAAAATGTTAATGTCATGCAATAAACGGTACGGGCAAGTATAAACCAACTGATTATAGGAATTTTAATCAGAATCTTTAAAAATGGGCCAAGTGGCCCTGAAGTCCTTTGGACTAATACGTCTATATGTGACCCCGGCTGACCAAATGAGTGATAAGTCGGAAAAATTGTAACATTGTTTTCTTACATCCTTGTAAAGGTTTGGTAGGGTGCTTTACACGGTTTTAAAAAATATGACTGCTACAAAAATTGGCAAAGTTATGGAGCATTGAACATGGTAGGGATCAAAAAGTGAAAATGAAGAAAACGGCTGTTGAAGTTTTACATTATATATGCAAATGTATTGCATGGAAATATTACATGCACAACATTCAAATGTGGCACACAGTATGTAATATGTATGTTATGTTGCAATGATACACTGGAAGTACAAATGTGCTGCTACAAAGACTTATCAAGTTATGCCAGATTATGTCTTCATGTGTAAAACTAAGAGGACAGATTATCTGAGAGCAAAAGGTAGACTCACTGTTTGACACAGTTTAAAACCTACAGGCAACTGTCCAGTTTAACAGGGGTCTGGTGGCTTAATGCTTTAGTAGACCGGTCCTCCCTGTGGTCTAAGATAATTTCATGCAGTATTAATGGTATTGTGTTGAAAGTTGTATACAATATGTACAAAAATGCTAAATCATGTATAAATCAGGGCCAGGCTGTGTCAGCCTTCTTCTCATGTGATATATAGGTATGGCAAGGAGAAAACTTGTGTCCTTTGTTATTTGCTATGTTCTACTATATGCTGATGACACTAGAATGATTCAATCAAATACAGATTTCTTGCTTGTGTATAGCGGAACTATGTCAACTCTTTTAATGGTTGACATTTGGTTGTTTCAGGTATCAACTATATTGTGAATCTGTAATTATTAGTCTATATTGATACAATTGATTTACACAGTACCATGTCTACACAAGGCATGGCAAGCGTAAACAGAACAGTAGAATGCATTTGATATCAATAAAGTGTAGGATATTTCACTCTATAGTTGTCCAGAATATTAATTTTCTGTTTGTCACCTACAGGTTTCTACAGACAATACATCTTTAACCAATAGACACCACAGTCACAGCATTTTATAATAATTAAATGAACATCAAAATAAACACAACTTGCAATTATAGAAAATCAACAGTTTTGAAGATAAAAAGTGTTAGGGAACTGTTCAGTCTAACAGGGGTCAAGTGTGTCTACTCTGCATGGGCGCTGTGACCAATTAAAGATTAGTCTCAATGGAACAGTAGCACTAGGCTGCAGAGTTTAGTCATGGTGTTGACTTTGTGGTACATTAAACAAAATTTACTGTTGGGGGTGGTCTCAAGGGCCCTTCTCAAAACCACATCACTAGATAATGTAAAACTTTTGCACTTTGGGGGCCCCTTAGGTGCCCTTAGAATGATTCAATCAAATACAGATTTCTTGTATATAGTGGCAGCACCCTAAGATACATCTATGCAAAATAAAAAAAAAGTTGCTGAACATTTTTTGAAAAAAATAGCTCAAATGTTACATTTTTACCCGTTTTGGGGTCCTTGGAGGCCCTAGGGAGCCCTTAAAATGATTCAATCAAATACAGATTTCTCGTACATAGTGGCAGTGCCCTAAGATATGTCTATGCAAAATTAGAGAAAAAGTTGCTGAATGGTTTCTGAGATATGGCAGCTGACGGCGGACGGAGGACGGCAGACGCAGAGTGATGGCAATAGACCCTTGGACCTTCGGCCAAAGGACTAAAAATGCAATTTGCTGGAAATGTACATGTTAAGATGTCAGAAAATGCCAAAAAGGCAAAAGCTTAATTTTAGGACAAGTGGCTACCCCCAATCGGACCATGACTACTTACATCTGGTACGAAGGGAGGGTCAACGATGCCCGCCTCCAGTCGCTTCCAGGTGATCTTCTTAAAGAGGCTGTGTGCGCTGACGTCTGTCGAGCCCCCCGCCCCACACCCTAACCGGTTCTTGGGGTCCTTCTGGAGAAGCTGCAACAAGATGGCCCAGAATCAGGACATGACCTTGAACACAGCACTCTCAAGGTCAGTGTTACTGTTAATAAAAACTAACCAGTAACAACTACAATCAAGAATATTGTGCCATCAGTTTACTAGAATAACCTTGTTGAAGAAACGTAATTTAACGGACAGCACCATTGTGATAGCAACCCATTGATAGGTGGATGGATGGGTAAATTCATAGCACAGATGTACTGGGGTGTATGGCAAATTGGCAGGTACGACCCTTCAGCCATTGTTCTTGTTCCATGTTCACATAATTCATAATGTCCTAGACTATCAAAGTGCACTTCTCACTGTACCTGCATGCACAGCTGTTTGGCCGCTTCGCAGAACTTATTCGAGTACGTTTCTGGGTCCTCTTTTACCCGCCGCTCCACTTCTTCCCGCTTCACCTTCTCCTTGCGCGCCCGGAATGGGGCCTGAAAGGGGAGAGGGATAAAACATTAAAAAGGGTCTACAGCCCAACTGATCCTTGCGAGCCCAGGATAGGGCCTGAAAAAGGATAAATCACAATCAGGGTCTACAACCCAACTTATCCTTGTGTGCCCAGAATGGGGCCTGAAAAGGGATAAATCACAATCAGGGTCTACAACCCAACATATCCTTACATGCCCACAATGGGGCCTGAAAGGGGAAGAGGGATAAAACACAATCAGGGTCAACAACCCAACCTATCCTTGCATGCCTGGAATGGGATCTGAAAGCGGAAGAGGAAAAAAACACTATCAGGGTCTACAACAGTTTTTGCAGCACATACAGTTTTTACGATTGTTGCAAGTGACGTCTTACACTGGCCAAACATACGGTACGCACCCTAAAACCATTAAAAACCCTACACATGCAACTAGGTAGAAACACCAGGGTGCATAGGACATACCTTGCCCTCAATCATTTCGTAGAGGATACAGCCGAGACCCCACCAGTCCGGACTCCATGTGTACCGCTCGTTTCTAATCACTTCTGGGGCTGCAACAGATACTACTACTTTCACTTCCGTTTTCACAGCAGAAGCACATTTGTGCATAACAGGTGTTTAACAGGTGACCACATGCGATCAGTGCAAAACTGCTCCCCACCAAATTTTGGCCCGATTTGGTATCACTTTAAAACAAAAATTTGTTTCCATCACCAGCAACTGACAGAGGAACGCAAGGTATCTTTGGAGAGCTGAATGATTCTTCTTCCTGTGGCATTTTTATTAATGAGTTTTATCACGTCATGATTCAGTAATAGCTATTAGTAGCTAATCACAAATAAGGTTTCAAACGTAGTAGATGCCCAAATATGGCAAATTTTTCTATTCTCTGCGTCAGGAATTTATATTCCCATTCATATGGTCTAATCCGGGAAATGGAGGTACCGATGGTAAGCCCAGCGATTGTTCTATCCAAAGAAATTTAGATTAACAGTCAGCCAATAAGCGTCTGTCTCTCAAACGTCTTCTCGTTGACATTGGTTTCATTCCATAACAACGAAAGGTGGCTTACTCCACCATTTTGGTTTGTCTTGCTTCGATGATATAAGTTGAATTATTTTAAATGTCCGCTTCAATATATAACGGCAAAATACATTACAGTATTCGTGGATCAAGTTATTATACTAGTTCAGTCAGTTAGACAAACTTTGGGGCTGTTTTGAAGTGGATATTATGCAAGTTGCCGGCGAGTAACATAGCCGGACATCGCCGTCTTGCATCGAAACCTGGGCCGATTCAGCCGGCCTACTCGGTCCACAAGCGAAGGATACGATGCATTCAGAGTTCAAACACAACATGTCCTATAACCTGATGACATATATATGTCTAATTAGGAACTGTAGGTATTACTTATTTTATTGACATGTAAGGAAATTGATAATGGAGATGTCATGCTATCGGACAAGTGCGCCACGGCGCGTAAAAGGCCTATTGCCGTATCAGTTGTATTTGAATGTTCTACGAAAAATATAATAAAATCAAAAGTTCTGAATATATCTAAGTCTAGTTTTCACTGTCACGGAGCTGAAATGTATAGCTACGTTTCTCACACTGCCTGTATGGGCATACAACCGCTCAATAATTATTCTGTCACTTGGTGAACTTGGGTTTCTACTTTACCCTTGTTCTGACATTCATGAATAGTCTACACTTTACATGGGTCTACCTAAAAAATTAATATAAAAAACTTCTCAGTATATTTGATTAATTTTTTCTGTACTCACTGGTTTATATATATGGCTCTAACTGGACATATACACATACAACCAATCAGTAATTAACTAGTAGTAGGGTGAATAAAATTGTTTTTTGCACTTGGAATAAAATTTAAACAGTTATATCTTCATGATTATTTGATGTTATATGTTACCCATATTGGTATTGGTCAAAGGTTATTTTTTCTAGGAAATTCCCTGGGTTTGGAGTGCCATGATGTTCAATGCCTGCAACAGACATGGCACAGGAGAGGAATATCAAGCTGTCTCACTCACCCATGTAGCCAACTGTGCCTACTCGACCTCTTATCGTCTCATGAGGGGGAATCTCAACAGCTAAGCCTAGGTCCGATATCCTCACATGGCCTGGACAGATCAAAACGACATTCAGCACCAAGTAACTCATACATGCACTGTGTTGTGGACTCCGCTTAATAAAATCAGACGTTAAGTAGTATCAAACTGCGTGGAATCATACAAAAAATCCTACTGTATTAAAGCGCGGCAGTTTTGTTCCTCTACCCTGAATTAGCCAGCATAGTAATTTGTAACAGGAAGTCTGCCACGTTGAACGTGGGAAAATGGGACATTGTTGAACACAAAAGGGTATTGCGGCTAACTTAGCCCATCTCAGCATTATTGCCAATAAAGTTTGTTTTGAAACTAGATGTTTTGTTTACTACTTGAACATATTCCGGGGTCGTACCTTCCAAATCGCAAATGTTGTTACATGTTTACTAAACACCATTTGGTGGGCGGTATACCATTACTAAACACCATTTGGTGGGCGGAATACCATGACTAAACACCATTTGGTGGGCGGTATACCATTGCTAAACACCATTTGGTGGGCGGAATACCATTACTAAACACCACTTGGTGGACGGTATACCATTACTAAACACCATTTTGTGGGTGGTATACCATTACTAAACACCATTTGGTGGGTGGTATACCATTACTAAACACCATTTGGTGGGCGGTATACCATTACTAAACATCATTTGGTGGGCGGTATACCATCAACATACTTAGTACAGTCTTAAGAACATTATAGTAATTAATAAATGAGAAACTAGGAACAGTCTGCCTCATATTAAAATGTGTTGGTTAAGTGAAACAGCCACCTAATGAGGGTCGTCTGTTCATCTGTTCACAACTTAAATTTTTCTTCCACGAAATGTAAACAAATCGTGATAAACAACTCTATTGACACTATAAGGAATGCTGGTTGGTTTAACAACAAAGCTCTTTGATGTTCTGTGCGGTGCGATGTGGATGTTCCCACATTCAAGACAATTCAGCAAACTACATGTTAATAATTAACACCACGGCTGATTTTGGGTATTAGAACTAGAATCACGGCTGATTCTGGGTAATAGAATGGACAACCACGGCTGATTCTGGGTAATAGAATGGACAACCACGGCTGATTCTGGGTAATAGAATGGACAACCACGGCTGATTCTGGGTAATAGAACAGACAACCACGGTTGATTCTGGGTAATAGAATGGACAACCACGGCTGATTCTGGGTAATAGAACAGACAACCATGGTTGATTCTGGGTAATAGAACTGACAACCACGGCTGATTCTGGGTAATAGAATGGACAACCACGGTTGATTCTGGGTAATAGAACGGACAACCGTGGCTGATTCTGGGTAATAGAACAGACAACCACGGCTGATTCTGGGTAATAGAATGGACAACCACGGTTGATTCTGGGTAATAGAACAGACAACCACGGTTGATTCTGGGTAATAGAATGGACAACCACAGCTGATTCTGGGTAATAGAACAGACAACCACGGTTGATTCTGGGTAATAGAATGGACAACCATGGCTGATTCTGGGTAACAGAATGGACAACCACGGTTGATTCTGGGTAATAGAATGGACAACCGTGGCTGATTCTGGGTAATAGAACAGACAACCACGGCTGATTCTGGGTAATAGAATGGACAACCACGGTTGATTCTGGGTAATAGAACAGACAATCACGGCTGATTCTGGGTAATAGAATGGACAACCATGGCTGATTCTGGGTAATAGAACAAACAACCACGGTTGATTCTGGGTAACAGAACAGACAACCACGGCTGATTCTGGGTAATAGAATGGACAACCACGGTTGATTCTGGGTAATAGAATGGACAACCATGGCTGATTCTGGGTAATAGAACAGACAACCACGGCTGATTCTGGGTAATAGAATGGACAACCACGGTTGATTCTGGGTAATAGAATGGACAACCATGGCTGATTCTGGGTAATAGAACAGACAACCACGGCTGATTCTGGGTAATAGAACAAACAACCACGGTTGATTCTGGGTAATAGAATGAACAACCACAGCTGAATCTGGGTAATAGAACAGACAACCATGGTTGATTCTGGGTAATAGAACGGACAACCACGGCTGATTCTGGGTAATAGAATGGACAACCACGGTTGATTCTGGGTAATAGAACAGACAATCACGGCTGATTCTGGGTAATAGAATGGACAACCACGGTTGATTCTGGGTAATAGAATGGACAACCATGGCTGATTCTGGGTAACAGAACAGACAACCACGGCTGATTCTGGGTAATAGAACAGACAACCACGGTTGATTCTGGGTAATAGAACAGACAACCACGGCTGATTCTGGGTAATAGAATGGACAACCACGGTTTATTCTGGGTAATAGAACGGACAACCGTGGCTGATTCTGGGTAATAGAACAACCACGGCTGATTCTGGGTAATAGAACGGACAACCACGGCTGATTCTGGGTAATAGAACAGACAATCACGGCTGATTCTGGGTATTAGAATGGACAACCATGGCTGATTCTGGGTAATAGAACAGACAACCACGGTTGATTCTGGGTAACAGAACAGACAACCACGGCTGATTCTGGGTAATAGAATGGACAACCACGGTTGATTGTGGGTAATAGAATGGACAACCATGGGTGATTCTGGGTAATAGAACAGACAACCACGGCTGATTCTGGGTAATAGAACAGACAACCATGGTTGATTTTGGGTAATAGAATGGACAACCATGGTTGATTCTGGGTAATAGAATGGACAACCATGGTTAGTTCTGGGTAATAGAATGGACAACCACGGTTGATTCTGGGTAATAGAATGGACAACTATGGCTGATTCTGGGTAATAGAACAGACAACCATGGCTGATTCTGGGTAATATAATGAACAACCACGGCTGATTCTGGGTAATAGAATGGACAACCATGGCTGATTCTGGGTAATAGAACAGACAACCACAGTTGATTCTGGGTAATAGAACAGACAACGATGGCTGATTCTGGGTAATAGAACAGACAACCACGGCTGATTCTGGGTAATAGAATGGACAACCATGGCTGATTCTGGGTAATAGAATGGACAACCACGGCTGATTCTGGGTAATAGAACGGACAACCCTCCTTTAAAAGAATCTAATTTCTTTGACAAAACTAAATCTATTAAGTCCACTGTATGAATATATAGGGCAACACTTAGTTGATATCCAAGCACAGACAACAAACACACATGTACAAGGAAAGTATGTCATCAATATAATTTATATATCTACATATCTGTTTTAAAAATGCAAGTAAATTTAACAATACTCTAAGACGATGACTGTCATATGAAATATACACAGTAGTTACAGAAAAAGTAATGTTCCAGACTTTCGACTAATTTATCAGGGTATTTCCCTGCACCCTAAGTACGCATGCACTCACCATGATCATCTAAGAGTATATTTTCTGGCTTGAGATCCCTGAAAAACAAACATGAATATTATGTCTATGAATGGTTCACGCTATTCCTGCAAATGAACACAACCAATTCCAATCAAACCCAGACTACCGCCTTGCTTAATTACTTACTACAGAACCTTCTTCTATCAGCTGTAAGGATATCCCATCACGTACGTGTGATTGTACATTCACACATACATATATGTACCATTGGATTTTGCTTGGAAAAATATAATTTGGGACTGCACTTTTCGCTATCCACAACACTACCACAGTACTATCGCAGTATTTATGACATTATCGAAAAGTATTCCTGACAAACACCCCTACTGAAAATGCACAATTGGTGTATCCAGTATGTCACAGTTTGCGTGTCATAATGACATCTTTTGCACGTGACCTCCGTCAAGCTTTTTCTTTGCCAACAATGTTGATAATGGTTATATATGTGAATTACATGACCACTTCTTCATGACATCTCATAAACCAAACATTCCCACATACAGTTGTCACTTTAGAAACTTTGCCTTATGTTTTTGTAATAAAGAAACACTTTTGTGGCCACAATTTCAACAAAATACTTGATGCACAAACGTACATGTTCAGAATCCACTTTTTGATGGCTTGACAGAACTTTTGCTAGGCAACAGGTGATGGATAGGTAAATTATTCATGTGTTACCTGTAAACAATGTTTTCTAAATGCAGGTGCCTGAGCCCGGAGGTGATCTCGGCCGCGTAGAATATGGCACGCTCCTCGTCAAACCCCGGGTTTCCCATATTGTGAATGTGGAACTTGAGATCGCCACCATTCATGATCGTCAACACTAGACACAGCGCTTCCTTCGTTTCAAATGCGTACGCCAGGCTCACCTGTTGTCATGGAAATACAAATAGGAAATTTTAAAAAGTGTTTTTTGATTCCTTTTGGTCACAGATGAACCCACAAAACCCAAATCACTCTACACAAAGTCCTCAAACTCAATCGCGGTCTGTCTTCTTCTTCAACCATCATAACTGCTTTCTTCATTAACTGTTCGCCATTTTACAGTGTTTGTTATCTATTAATCTTGCGAACATTCCACGAACAGATTATTAGGAAAACTGTGGAGACAGGAACCATAAAATCTGCACGTTGGAAGGAACGAACAAATGAATGACGAACGGACAAACGAACGAACGAAGGGACAAACGAACGAACGGATGGACAAATGAAAAGATGGACGAGCAAACGATCAAATTGAAAATGGAACACCGACTGATACCCACATTCTAAACAACCAATAATAATGGACAACTCACACACCAGACAGGCATGTCGTATGTACTTACAACGAAGCGCGAGTTGACCTTCTGCAGTATAAGTTTCTCATTAAGTGCCATCGCTTCGCCCTTGCGTTTCTTGATGCGTTTCTTCTCGAGTTTCTTACACGCGTACATCTTGCCAGTCGCACGCACCTGACACGCACAGACCTCCCCGAACCCGCCCTTGCCCAGCACGCGGTACATGCGGAATGTGTTCTTTGTCACGGGTTGACTGCAACAGAATATACCGGGTGTACACCAGCAGATTGTATGGGGACCACTGATCTACATACATGGATAGGAAATGTAATGTAAAAGGTCTACTTGACTGTCTATCATATTGCTTCCCCTATTGTTATATATCATGATTTTGACACCATATTATTTCAACAACATTACGCGTTGTGTCCACATCTAACACTTCGCCATCTATAACAAAATGTGTGCATATCACTGGTGGGGACAGGCCGCTATTGCACTTGTGTGCTTATGATGTACAAATGAAATCTAGTAAATTCTCATAAGGCAGCCTAGGAATTGGTTACCCTCTTTCTGTCTGTAGCAGGGTTGGGGAGGGGGGGGGCAAATAAATAAATGTATTTGCCCCCCCACAATTCCAAGTACCAAGACCTTTAGGTCAAGTACAAGTCCAAGTACATTTTCCAGTCGCAATGATCAACACTATTATTCAGGTGTGAAATTTTTATTTAGATGTTACAACACAAATTATTTAGTTCCACATGCAAATATACATAACTACAAGTTCAATTTGTCATATATAATTAGTGTAACATGAAGATTCTATAGAACCCCTGGAATGCTTACGGGGAAAACCTCCACGTAAACGCTAGAGGTTATAGTGACAATGACATATCGTGTCAGTTCTAGAGAAGAGTGCAGGTCTCTAAGTAGAAATTGATGAGCTTATGTCTCAGAATATGCCAGCTGCCACACTGTTTAAAACATGATTATCTCGGCTCGGTAACACAATCATAAAATCACACCGCACTGCCTTACGGGAAAGTGAGACTCCAAATGACACAATTGCTGCACGACAATATTATACATCATTTTAAGCTATTTTGATGAGACAGAGAACACAAATGTTTTTTGGTCAGTCAGATTGTCTTTTCTGTTCCTTATGCATGTGTAAGTGTCCAAATGGATGTTACATGAGAGCCATTTTAGCCTTGCCATTTTTGTTCCTTATTTTGAAGGCTGTAAACTGCCTGCACAGAACAATATATGTCGATGAAGGTAGCACTGTAAGCGACAAATTTAATCTCAGACCAATCTCGTAATCTTTCTAAGTATTTCCATTGAAGATAGCACTTGAAATGCATGTGTTCAGTTGTTTATGACATACCTTTTTAAGTATTTCCATTGAAGATACAACTTGAATTGCATGTGTTGTTTATGACATACCTTTCTAAGTATTTCCATTGAAGATACAACTTGAATTGCATGTGTTGTTCATGACGTACCTTTCTAAGTATTTCCATTGAAGATACAACTGGAAGTGCAAGTGTTGTTTATGACATACCTTTCTAAGTATTTCCATTGAAGATACAACTGGAAGTGCAAGTGTTGTTTATGACATACCTTTCTAAGTATTTCCATTGAAGATACAACTGGAAGTGCAAGTGTTGTTTATGACATACCTTTCTAAGTATTTCCATTGAAGATACAACTGGAAGTGCAAGTGTTGTTTATGACATACCTTTCTAAGTATTTCCATTGAAGATACAACTGGAAGTGCAAGTGTTGTTTATGACATACCTTTCTAAGTATTTCCATTGAAGATACAACTGGAAGTGCAAGTGTTGTTTATGACATACCTTTCTAAGTATTTCCATTGAAGATACAACTGGAAGTGCAAGTGTTGTTTATGACATACCTTTCTAAGTATTTCCATTGAAGATACAACTGGAAGTGCAAGTGTTGTTTATGACATACCTTTCTAAGTATTTCCATTGAAGATACAACTTGAAGTGCATGTGTTGTTTATGACATACCTTTCTAAGTATTTCCATTGAAGATACAACTGGAAGTGTAAGTGTTGTTTATGACATACCTTTCTAAGTATTTCCATTGAAGATACAACTTGAAGTGCAAGTGTTATTTATGACATACCTTTCTAAGTATTTCCATTGGAGATACAACTTGAATTGCATGTGTTGTTCATGACGTACCTTTCTAAGTATTTCCATTGAAGATACAACTTGAAGTGCATGTGTTGTTTATGACATACCTTTCTAAGTATTTCCATTGAAGATACAACTGGAAGTGCATGTGTTGTTTATGACATACCTTTCTAAGTATTTCCATTGGAGGTAGCGCTTGAAATACATGCTGTCTATGAAGTCGTTGAGCGGTTCCTTGCTCAGGTAATCTTTCACAATCCTGCAAACATCACTTTGTTTAAGCTATCACAAAACCTCTGACAGCAATACACAACTAGAATATGCTAGACAAAATAAGAAAACATCCCTTTAGATTCCAATGATGTTTTACTGAAATGTGTTCAGATTCCCCACAGCACTAGTATAAACTTAACAAGATAAGCTCTCCAACTAAAACACTTCCAATATAAAGCCATATATATATGTGACCAATTGTAAATAGAACTTGTGATAATGTGATCACTTTAACTTCCAATGTTTTCCACTTGGAGAAAAAGGAAAATATTAGTACACCACTAAAAATACTTCAATTATTATACCAACATAAAATGTTTTGTTGGAGGAGGTATTTTGCATTATGTTGTGCGGTTTATACCGGTTTATACCGAAGCTAAACAATCTTCAGTTATGTAAATATTTGGCATACCAATGTCATGTTTTTGTCTTGTCAAATAAAACAACACGCTGGCAATGCCGAACTCACCACCAATTACGATAAGTACGAATGTGAGCCACCAGACGTCACTTACTTACTCTGCACATTGGTTGAAGAGTTCCCGGTGAGCGTTGTTGCGTGACATTGACTCCTTGCACTCTGCGACAGTGTTGCTATTCACCTGGTCTACGAGGTCTGTCGACTACAATGCAACGATTCATTCTCACTTACATAATCAGTCAACAGTGTTAGTGTCAATGCTACGGGGAGATATTACCATTAACGACACTGTATGTTTTCAGACAGAATCATTTTGTGTGTCTGAATACACAGTCCGTAATGCTGTAAGTATTTGGATACTGTATGTTTTCGGACAGCTGAGAATTTATTTACAGTACACCTTTTCCATGAGAAGTGTGATTTTTCAGAATTGTCTCTGCCAGTGAATAGGGAAGAACAACATCTTCTTGACGCTGGCAATTTTATTCTTCAAAATTACAAGATCCAGGCTTTTCCATGAAATTTAGTAAAATACACTCTTGTTTCACAGCCTTGCATTTCAAACAAAATTGCTTGCTATTCAATGATATCTAGGCAAAAATGTGTTGTAAGACAATTCATCTTAGCTGCCGGGGATATTTGAAGAATGCAGGAGACCAGACAAATGAGGGTAGAGGTGTAGAAATACACAATATGGAATACTGACTACTTAAAATTTGATTTGATACACAATTGACATCAACCGGAAACCAGTGCCATTGTCTTTCTATTCACGGAACATACTAAGCCCTGTCCGGCTACAATCAATGCAGTCCTCTCATCATGCCAGTCATTGATCTAACTCCCACTGATTACACCAGGGGACCATTTCACTAACATTCTAATGAGCTCACAAGTCTGGTTTTGTGCTTTAAAATAAATTGAGCTCCTTAACAGTGGTCTTGTATACTGAAAGCTGCCAACACCAGGAGGCGCCACCGGAACACTTTTGCCGGTGTGTCACAGAAATAGTGTCCTTGGTGAAACTGACGTGACTTTTTGCATTTTTAAAAAGTTCCTTAAAGGAAATAAAAATAAGGCATTAGCTAAAATCCTTTTTCCATGTGTACACAAAGTTTAACATTGTATGTAACATTTGACAACATTAAACAAATACAGAAAAATACATTTGTAGCATCAATTCGATTTTAAGCCCGTCTGTGAAGCGATTTTTTTTTTATGAGCTAGGCGATCACGTGGTATCGTGACGTCACTTATGACACACACTCGCATCAGGCTGACCCTTTCCATGCATTCAGAGCATGTTTACAAGGATAGCTTTTGGGTCGAAACGAATGTCAGAACGAGTTATTCTGCAATATTCCGACGTAATACAAACACTAGTCATCATAGAGGAACAAACATTTATCTTACGGTTCCACATGAATCGAATTTTATTCAAAACAACGAATGTGAATGGGCCTACAAGTCGACTAGATTTTGCCGAGCTTGGGCTCGTTTTCAGAATAATTATATCGAATGCAATCAACGGGAGATAATCTACACCAATAAACATACATAGCAAAGATATATTGTGTCCAGCTACATAAAGTAACATGTATAATCTCATAATATCACTAGAATATCGATATATGAAGTTGTATAATTTATCATAACAACTTAAATCAGTCAGTGAGTTTCCGTTGGTCCCGCTACCTCAGTGGGTAGGCGCGTTGGTTATTTGTCGTTTATTTTTATAATCGGGCGACGCCGGTTCAATCCTGACAGCATGCAAACCTTTGATTTTCTTTACACTTTTTTTGTTTATGTTTTCACGAAGTAATATATACAAAATCATTTTATACTATAATGCACTGTTTATAAATATATATTTTTTTTTGGTAGTAATTATTTATTCACCACAAAAATAAAAATATGGTCATTATATATAACGATGTTTCTAAATTGTATTTATTCAGACAGATCTCAATCTGTTTTCACATATATAATTACAATATATTACTGTACAATATTAAATTAATAAATTATATATCCATTACATTATATTTGTTTGGATAAATAAAATTTAGAAACATCATTATATAATGACCATATTTTCATTTTTGTGGCAAATAAATAGTTACTACAAAAATATAAATTATTTACAAACAGTGCGTTATAGTATAACATTATTTTGTTGATATTACTTCGTGAAAACATAAACAAAAAAGTGTAAAGAAAATCAAAGGTTTGCATGCTGTCAGGATTGAACCGGCGTCGCCCGATTGTAAAATAAATGACAAGTAACCAACGTGCCTACCCACTGAGCTAGCGGGACCAACGGAAACTCTCTCACTGATTTAAGTTGTTATGATAAATTGTACAACTCCGTCATATATCGATATTCTAGTGATATTATGAGATTATACACGTTACTTTATGTAGCTGGATACAATATATGTTTGCTATGTATGTTTATTGGTGTAGATTATCTCCCGTTGGTTGCATTCGATATAATTATTCAGAAAACGAGCCCAAGGCTAAGCTCGGCGAAACCTAGTTGACTTGTAGGCCCATTCGCATTCGTTGTTTTGAATAAAATTTGATTCATGTGGAACCGTAAGATAACTGCTTGTTCCTCTATGATGACTAGTGTTTGTATTACGTCGGAATATTGCACAATAACTCATTCTGACGCTCGTTTCGACCCAAAAGCTATACTTATAAACATGCTCTGAATGCATGGAAAGAGTCGGCCTGATGCGACTTTGAGTCATAAGTGACGTCACATCTCGGCATCCCGAAAAGCGCGCCAAAAATATGCATATTCGAAAATGTCCGGATGTACACCATAAAATGTGGAATTTCTAATTCATTGAATTTTTTTGATTTTGTTGGCTTGGTGGACGTGGAAATAGATAGCAGGATGTAATATAACATGAATTCGAGCAATAGATGTTTTTATTCCCTTTAAATTCATCAACAGATTCTGTTTAATGATTGATTTTCCTTATGATGGGGATCAGTCTAGTTAGTTTTCTCATTGGTTGCCATGTTAGCGTTTTGTGTAATTATAAGAAAACGTGATCGACAAAAATTCTTAAACTTCTTACCTGCTGTTATCATCATCTCATTGACATGCTGGTTGAGTTTAGTCAAAATCTAATATTTCTAGCTCTCGTAAAATGCCTGTATGTATGACACCCGTCAATATTTACGAATGGATGCAGGCAGTACTCCAGCTAAAGGGTCAAATAGCCCAATTGCTGCCAAATACCCTTCCGCTTAGTATAATCAGTTAAAAAGACACCATTTTACTGTAAACAGCTTCTACAATCACACCTGGAAATCTTATAACTCAAATGCACTTATGTCAGAGCATGTGAATTTTGTAAAAAAATCATTTCTAAAAAATATACTGCCCTTTTTATGAAACAGGAAGTCTAACTGGAGCATGACCCCTTATGAGCTCGTCATCTTAGTGAAACAGTTCCCAAAATCCCTTCATAAACATGTAGAGTTTGGACACTCTTACATCACATCTCAAGTAGCGGTCGTACACTTCCTGCGCTAGATGTGGCCGCTTCTCGTCCAGCGTAACTTCATAATTCTCCTGCAACCGTTAAATACAGCGGAGATTAAGAGAAGATCAAAATGAACGAAAGTATCCATTCTCACAGAGGAATGTAAAGGTGGTCATCCACATTTAGGTGATTACCCCCCAAAAATTTGTAGTGACGAATTGCAAAAACAACCAAATTGCCACAATTATAGGGAAAATATAATATTTTAAAAAGAATGTGGAATACGGGAATTGCAATTAAAATACAGGAAATATGAAACACAGGAAAAGGGAACAATGTGCATTTGCCATTTACTTGCATGCAACATTGATTGACACACAGTCTAAACTGCATCCGTCAAACAAACATAAGTGAATCACTGGAAATTCGCAGCAACGTCCCACTGATTGTTTGGGGGAAAAATGCAGAAAAACATTACATGTGTTTGTTGAGGGCTTCAGCTACTACAAGGACCAGCAAGGCTTCCCTTACTCATGTGTCTAGACCAATCATTTTAACCAAAATGGAACAGTACACAAAGACCCTTTAAAAATGCATATACATTATCAATTAAAAAGTGGCCCTGTAGGTTCCAAAGGCATTTAATTAAATAACTGTATTGCATATTGATGATCTAAAAATGTGTTCAACAGAAGAAATTCATTTTGTAAACATTAATTATAAAACCAATAATATCTACAAACTGACATCTGAGGTAAGCAATCTGAACTGTTTCTCACTAGATTCTACCCAGCCAAAAGTAGACATAGACAAAGTGTAAGACGTAACTAGTATGAAACGTGGCATGTGGGTTAACAAGGAAGAACACTTACCACGACATCAAGAAATTCAATGGCCTTCTTCAATGAAGGCTTTGTTTGACAGAACTGCCTAAAGAGTTCTCGGCCTATCGGCTGCTGTTCTACCAAATACTTGTAGGTGAGTGCTGAAACAGAACAATTGTCATTTGTCACAAATCAGCTCTTGTTCTAAACAAAATGTTTATGGCTGTGCTAAACACAGAAAGAATTATCACATTATACTAGCTGCTGTTCTGAAAAAAATCAGGTAAATTCTGAAAAACAGAGATCATAATTATATATCAGGTGTTGTTCTCGGAAAATGTTATCTTTGAATCCACATGGTGAAACAGGGTTTGCACGGCTTCGGGTTGACTTTTGTAAGAACAACATATTCTTCAGTGACAAATTCATTACAAAATATTTTAGCAATGCCAATTTCATCCTACTACCCTACCCCTGATGAGGCATTTTTTATTTGATGGTCAAACTGAATAATCTGATTATAGAAGCATACCACTGAGAACAACACACAGTTGGTTCTACCATTGTCAAAATGTAGCCTAGGACCCACAAATACCTTTCACGTTCCTAGCTAGGGATGTATTGCACAACAAAAAGTGCCAACTACAGGCAATAGCGGCTGTTTTTATATTTGAATATTTTGTTTACATTTTGTTGTCAAAATATTCAAATTGCAAACACTGTTTCAGACTTATTAAACTCAATTTTTTAGCAGTACACCTTCATCATATTTATTCTAGTATCAAGAACTTGACAATAAAGCATAAGGAACAGAGTCTTTGTCCTAGGCCTTAGAAATGGAAGAACAAATTTAAGACTGTTTAAGATCCCGCACAAACCATGAATACAGTAAGCACATTCATCAGCTGTTCCGTTGCAGCAGAAACACCATCATTCACCGCGACACTGACAACCACAATGCTAAGTGGACGCTAAGCGCACAGGAAGGTTGTCTGTTTTTTGTTACTGCAGTTCGACGTCCTCCCCACATTTCACACATCAGCCAGGTAAAAACTACAGGTGCACCAAGTCTCCTCGTTGCAACAAATTACACAACGATGCCAGTAGACCTAGGAGTGGTCACACAAGTTCACAAACTACCCAAAACGCATTGTTCTATATGTATGAGTGAGTGGCGGCTCGGATGTCACCAAGCATCATGGAGGGAAATAAGCTGCCAGTAGCGCCGCCTATTGAGTGGAACATATATTAATGCACACTGACACTACTATGGATATCAGATCCAGGCAGCCTGATGGGTTATGTCTAGGCAGCCATATCACGTCAGTTGAATCCAGCGGCTATTGGCTGTGATTTGCGATGTTATTTTGGACTACTCAAAACTTTAAGTTCCCTGTATTGGGGTCATTGATGGTTTTAACCAAAACTGAAGCATACATGTTTTTGACTTTTGCGAAGTTAAGAGGCTACCCCTTTTAGGAAGTACACATGTCTCTATCTACACCAGATGCTGACACATCAATTGAGATGTGGAATTAGGAAGCAATTAACAATACACTAAGTAATTACACCTTCATTTCCCTGTCATCTGAAGGCTAATTTCTTTTTTTGCTAAGTTCTCTAATGTACTCATCCATCTGTTGACAACATTAATAATGCAAAATACTTTGGTTTTGACATGTCTTTATTTATTCAGCTCGGGTTTCTGAAGATTTTGGTACAACAAGTTTTTTTATTACAGTGTTTTCATAATTTAAAAAACAATTATAATTATCCAAATTACACATGGATCAATTGTACAGTTACTCGGTTTAACTGTAACATAGTATGAACCTTCCTTGGTTGTGTAACTGTAAATTATGTTGGACATCTGTAAAATGTATCCGGGAAATAAAAGATATTAAAACTTAATAAAACACCTTAGTTCTAAACATATTCTAAAACAAGTGTTAAAATCAGTAATTTTGGTAATCGCCACATTAGCCCTGACTAAGTTATGTTGATAAAATGGTCACCACTCTTGACTTGTTTAAATGAAATAGTTAGACAAGAAAAACAGTTAGTTCAAGTTTAAAAGTCCAGGTGAATAAAATTAGGATGTTTACAAAATAACCAGACAACAACTTCTGCCTTCACGGAAAACAAACTGGCTGTGATTGAAAACATACGATCATTACTACTGATAGAAATACCCTACAGCTCTTTCCAAGAATCCCACGGGACTGCCACTAGGAAAAGCAAATGGTCTGATTGGCAACATGTGACATCACTGCAAGAGGATTATTAGTGCTACGGACTTTGAGGTCAACATTTCTTTAGCACATCATGAGGGGGGACTGTAGATTGTAATTGACTTGGAATCCACCTGGTCACCTTAAACTGGGGGGTAAAAACCGAGCCTGCATCTGTTCTAGGATAAAACGATTTGTGTGAGCAGGTTCTTTTCTAGGCAGTAATGAGCTGGCACTTAAAGCGAACTTGTCTGTACGTGGAATCACCCTCTCAAGCCAGGTGTGGTAGTATCAGCCTACCTGCCAGGTGTATTTTAGGTGCATAGGCCACACAACTGCCTTTTGTTTCCTTTTAAAAATGAGGAAAAAGACAGCCTCAATTTATGTAACATTATGCCTTAAATTTAAGGCATTCACAAGGTCCAAGTCGCCTCATTAGTGGGGTGTTGTTCTGGTATAATGGTGTCCACACTGCCCAAAGGGAAACTATTTCCCATTGCCCCACGCTGGGTTTTTTCCGTTAATTATACACATTCCAAACCGATGACTTTACTCATGGCTGCACGGGCACAAACTATAGAGTCAACTCATTCAATTCCAAATTATTCAAACAATGTCACAACGTGGCCGATTACAGATGAACAATTCGTGTACTTCTGCACAACAATAGTGAATGTTTTCTTCTTCCTTTTAAGACGACCTTGTCTGTATCGTTAGTTAGTATTACCTATTCAAACCAGGGGTATTAATAGTATTAGCAGCAAGTCCTGGTGCGATCACTTCACCAAAAAGGAATTGTACAGCAATCTAATAGTTACGGACCTCTACCACCGTCAGGGAACATCTTCTATGTCTAGCAGGACATGACGTGCCATAAAAAAATAGCAAAGAATGTTCTCCTTGAAACCCTTGGGCCCTCAGAGAAGAGGTCACCGTAATACCCTTTAGACCTCAGCCATTTTTTTTAAAGTCGCTGTTTCCCCACTTATTTGAACCGTAACATGAAAATGTGATATCCGTACGTTCAAACATTGTTTCTAATGTATTTTCAAAACTATCCACTAGATGGTGCCACCAGACAATACAGCTTTTCAATGTTATTTTGGGCTGGGTTTGGCTGAATTGAAGTGTCAGTCTTCAGGTGGGTTTGGCCGATAATAATAAGTGTTACAAATTGGACAGACATGCTTATATATTATACATAAAACTTAAAGGGCTGGACTGCTACGAACATAACTAGCCTTGTGAAACTTTGATCATTGCGTGTAGCGGTTAGACATTGTTACGATAAAGTCCCAATGTGATCGGGCGAATTGTACACAACACAGACATTCAATGCTAATTACGTCACAATCTTGCCAGCCAAAGTAACGAGGTGTACATAGGAAATGGACAAAGTAGGCCTAACAAGACGCAACAATTTGTCACCAATCCAAGGCTTTCCTCCGCTGCCACTGTCAGACAACTATCAATTTTTAAACATTCTTGCTGCGCGTCATCACCAAATGAATGTTGGTCTACATACTGCTCACCGACAGTCTGACACACATCGACACTGCGTAACTGGTGTCAACATGACGTCATGAACTGTCAAAACAATGATGACATCAAGGTTGGATGTCTACGCTGCAGAGTGCTCTCTGTAAGCCCTGTGAGAAACATGCAACGACAGAAACCATCGTGTGACGGTGACACAAGCTGACAATATATATGAGCAGTCGAGACGTGCGTCGCTGAGCGAGCGGGTCGCCTTAAACGACAGACTCGGTACTGGAGACAAGTAAATTAAGCCAGTCACCACGCTAGCTGCCTTCCCTTGCAGCTGGGACACAGCGCAGTATTCCCTCGCCACTGCGGGCCTAGCCAACTGGACACAGGCCACTATTTCAGTGGGCACAGACCACTATTTCATAGGTTACTGATCACTATTTCAATGGTCACAGATCACTATTTCAGTGGACATAGTTCACAATTTCAATGGGCACAGCCCATTATTTCAGTGCGCACAGATCATTATTTCAGTATCGCTATCCACCTTTGGTTAAACATTTAAGATACAGAAATTCTGAAGAAAAAATCAAGGAATAAGTTATATATAAAAAAGATATTTCAGACGTCGCCATCTACCGACTCAAATTAATGCAAATTTGCAACTGTTGACTTCCAACAATGTCACTAAATTCACGAATCTAAGTACTGGTACGGCATGACATGAGATGACTCACATCTCACTCCAGTCAGAACCTTATCCACAGGGATCATCAACATGTAGATTTATACCGAAAATATAATAATGTCCTAGAGATGTTTTGCAAGACACCTCCAAATCTCTACAAGTGTCTAGAAAATACGGAATATTTCAGAAAATATCGGAGACAATTGGAGTGATGGTCACACTGCTATCTAATTTTCTACTGGTGAAAATGTTCAAAAATGAATTTACAAGCAGTGTAAAAATCACCAAAACAAGGCACCATCTCAGAATCGTTGACATTTCATTTGCATGTCATAATCCAGAGAGAAAATGTGGATACATATTTCATTACATTTCATCACTGAAAAGCCAAGTTTTATCCAATTCACTTCACGTGATTGTAATAAGCACCAGGACATGTTTATCATGAACTACGAGACATCTGCCACAAATAGGCACAAGTCACTTACAAGGTATGATTACATTAGCATTCATGAAAGACCAGGGGAAATTGCGAGTTAAATGGTAACACTGCATGCCACCATGGCTATGTAAATGTAATTTTGGTATAGATAACCAGAGATTCCCTTGGACAGCGGAAACACATCAATGATGCATTGTGCGCTGGAATGCTGCATGCTTTTTTGCCGCATGTGCCCAAAAGACGCATACAAAAACGCGTCTGAGAAATCTGAGAAAATCGAGAGGCACTTGTGTAGAATCCGGACCCACCTTGATTTTGCTGTTATTAACTATAGTTTTGCCTAAATTTGACACATTGATGCGATAATTAAATAATTCCACATAATCCCAGGCATATTTACGCTATAAAAATATTGCGTCTTAGTGCATTTTGAAGCCAAAATAGCACTCCGGCTTGCTCCAGTCAGACAGAGACACCAACAATGGCCGCACGGACAACAAACTGAACAACGACCTGAATGGAGTTATTTAAATCATATCTTACATTGATGACTGGACACTGAGAGAAGTCTAATCAATACCCTTGTGCCTTGCCTGTCTTTGACATTGTTTATAAGCTTTGAGTGCTTTGAATACCATGAATAACATTTGTTGCCGCCAACACCATATCTCCCACTGTCAACCTTTAGGTCTTGCCGAACAAAGTGCAATCCGTTCATACCTATACAAATAATATCCATCCGTACATCTACGCGATAAGCACATTTTAAAATTGATGTGTTTGCTAAATATTACAACTGAAGTACATTATGAATAAAACAAACATTTTTAAAAGCATGTTTATAAATCATGCCTCAGTCACCAGAGCTCACAAACAGTACATTCATTATGAATGCCCCCGTCACCCAAGGTCATAAACTTTGAAAAAAGACAATGCGATGTTCTAGTCTTATATGTAATAGTCTTACTGTATACCGTTAGTATAATTTAATTGGGCTCATTTAATTGAGTGATTTTGCCATAACATATACCGGTAATCTAATTTCCTCTCAAAAGACTGCATCAATGCAATCTCAACTACAGACTGTGAGGCTATTCCATACGTCTATGCATCAGTGTACAAATTGTGAGGCTATTGAGTTTGTTTAATAAAACAATGCTTACTTTTGTTGAAATAGTCAAAAGAACTGATATAGGTTTTTTTTACAACATGTAGTCAATTATCGGGCCTCATGTTTTTTTAGAGAGCAAGTAATGTCCACATCATCAACACAGAAACATGCTTAATAGTATCATGCATTCACATGAATATTCAAATTTTGTGAATCCCTGAAGTTGAATCAATACTTGTGCAATTTGTCTGGCGATTTCACTAAACAATGTTTGCGTTAACGCGGTTTTTGAGCAATATTGTGTTTTTTAGGTGGGACATGGTTTTTGAAGTTCCGCCGCATCCCCCTTGAACGCAATTTTTTCAAATCTGCTGCGTCTGTTCAACGCAACTCTATAATTTTTCGAAGTTGTTTCCTGACCATCGAACACAGACAAGGGCCGCGTGAACAACAGATTGAACAATAGCCTGAATGAGAATTATTTAAATCACATCTTACATTGATGACTGGACAATGAAACCAGTCTAATCAATACCCTTGAGCATTCCTTACCCCTCCTCTGTCGTTGACATTGTCTTCAAGCTTTAGACAAGCACGCTGAACTGCGTTTGTTGCCGCTGACACCATATTATTGCCCATCGTACATTTTACAAGTTTTGCAGAATAAAGTGCAATCTGTTAACATCTATAGAAATAATGTCCATCCATACATCTACACGATATGCACGTTTTTAAAACCATGTGTGTTTGCTAAGTATTACAATTGGGGCACATTATTAACGAATAAAACATTTTTTAAAAGCATATTTTTTAATTATCATATTTGCCTCCGTCACCAAGGTTCACGAATAGTACGGTCATTACAAATATCAGTTATGTGTGTTTGTGATAAAATATGATGTAACTGCTGCTTATCCTGCTTTGCAGCATGATACATGTCAGGAGTTGAAGAAATGTGGAAATGTTATGAACATTTATTTATGTATTAAAGGAAATAAAAATAAGGCATTAGCTAAAATCCTTTTTCCATGTGTACACACAGTTTAACCTTGTATGTAACATTTGACAACACTAAAAAAATACAGAAAAATACATTTGTAGCATAAATTCGATTTTAAGCCTGTCTGTTAAGCGATTCCCGCGGAAAATAAAATTTAATGAGCTAGGCGATCACGTGGTATCGGGACGTCACTTATGACCTACATTCGCATCAGGCCGACCCTTTCCATGCATTCAGAGCATGTTTACAAGTATAGCTTTTGGGTTGAATGCGAATGTGCCTACAAGTCGACTAGGTTTCGCCGAGCTTGGGCTCGTTTTCAGAATAATTATATCGAATGCAACCAACGAGAGATAATCTACACCAATAAACATACATAGCAAACATATATCGTATCCAGCTACAGAAAGTAACGTGTATAATCTCATAATATCACTAGATTATCGATGTATTAAGGAGGAGTTGTTCAATTTATCATAACAACTTAAATCAGTCAGTGAATTTCTATCAGTCCTGTTAGCTCGGTTGGTAAAGGCGTTGGTTTCTTAGCATTTATTTTGCAATCGGGCGACGCCGGTTCAAACCCCACACTAAACCATTGATTTTGTTTACACTTTTTTTTGTTTATGTTTTCATGAAGTAATATAAACCAAATCATTTTTATACTATGATGCACTGTTTATAAATATTTTGATAGTAATTATTTATTCGCCACAAAAATGAAAATATAGGAATTATATAACGATTTTTCTAAATTTTATTCATCCAAACAAATATAATGTAATGGATATATAATTTATTAATTGTATATATATTGTACGGTAATATATTGTAATTATATATGTGAAAACAAATGGTGATCTGTCTGGATAAATAAAATTTAGAAACATCGCGTTATATATAATTACCATATTTTCATTTTTGTGGCGAATAAATAATTACTACCAAAATATTTACAAACAGTGCATCATAGTATAAAATTATTTGGTTTATATTACTTCGCGAAAACATAAACCAAAAAAAGTGTAAAAAAATCAACGGTTTGGTGTGGGGTTTGAAACGGCGTCACCCGATTGCAAAATAAATGCTAAGGAACCAAAGCCTTTACCAACTGAGCTAGCAGGGCCGACAGAAATTCACTCACCGATTTAAGTTGTTATGATACAACTCCTCCTTCATACATCGATACTCTAGTGATATTATACACGTTACTTTCTGTAGCTGGATACGATATATGTTTGCTATGTATGTTTATTGGTGTAGATTATCTCTCGTTGGTTGCATTCGATATAATTATTCTGAAAACGAGCCCAAGCTCGGCGAAACCTAGTCGACTTGTAGGCCCATTCGCATTCATTGTTTTGAATAAAATTCGATTCATGTGGAATGGTAAGATAACTGCTTGTTTCCTCTATGATGACTAGTGTTTGTATTTCATCGGAATATTGCACAATAACTCATTCTGACGCTCGTTTCGACCCAAAAGCTATACTTGTAAACATGCTCTGAATGCATGGAAAGGGTCGGCCTGATGCGAGTGTGGGTCATAAGTGACGTCACATCTCGGCATCCCAAAAAGCGCGCCAAAAATATGCATATTCGAAAATGTCCGGATGTACAGCATTAAATGTGGAATTTCTAATTCATTGATTTTTTTGATTGTTTTTGGCTTGGTGGACATGGAAATAGATACCAGGATGTAATATAACATGAATTCAAGCCATAGATGTTTTTATTCCCTTTAAGGCCACACATTAATTTAGTCCATTTATCTTAGGACCCCATTTTGTTTTTGGGACCTCGTTTTTTCATACTCATGGGGTCCCAGGACTCCGTTTTTAAAACCCTAACGTGAGCACTGCTAAAACTACACAAAAGGTTGCACTAATAAGCCAGTATACCTATTGTAATGGATACTAATAGTCTTGGTTTTTCACACAAGGAATAGCACAATGATATGAGCAAAAAATGGGCCAAGAGACCCTAAAGTCTTTTGGGGTGCCGGTGCCCTGGGGGGGGGGTAGAATGATTCAATTAAATACAGATTTATTGTGTATAGTGTCACTACCACGTGAAATGTCTATGCAAAATCAGAGAAAAAGTTACTGAAATATTCACACTATAACCAGTTACAACGATTTCAACAAGGCACATAACAATATATTCATTGCTATTAGTGTTACGTAATCACTTGCTACACAGTAACGCTGTAATCACAATAACAACACAACTATAATAGATTTGAAGATTGGTGATAATTTGCACTCATACAAGTAACCATCAATGTAGCAATGTTTGGGTTGTGAACACACGGCCAGCCATAAGCTGTCTGACCCCAAAAGGCCACTAGTCATGAATGTAGGGCAGTTTATCTGCCAGCTATCACTTCTAGCATCAGTAGCCTTCGTATCCTAATCACACACACTAGGGTAATTATGGGACATGGTGAACTTAATAACCCCGCAGTGTACAAACATGTCATGTACCGCTGGGCGATGGGAGATAGTTCATTAGTTTTAAATATTTCCTAAAACTATCATTATAATATATTATTTACAAAGTACTTCATTGTAGATGTATGAAAGAAACATATTTTTGTATTGAATCTATCCATGACAATTAGACACAAAATATGAACTGCTTCTTTGCAAATGACCACATTAAAAGCCACATTAAAAAAAATGGGCCAAGTGGCCCTGAAGTCCTTTGGACTAATACGTCTATATGTGACCCCGGCTGACCAAATGAGTGATAAGTCAGAAAAATTGTAACATTGTTTTCTTACATCCTTGTAAAGGTTTGGTAGGGTGCTTTACACGGTTTAAAAAAATATGACTGCTACAAAAATTGGCGGTTATGGAGCATTGAACATGGTAGAGTTCAAAAAGTGAAAATGAAGAAAACGGCTGTTGAAGTTTTACATTATATATGCAAATGGATTGCATGGAAATATTACATGCACAACATTCAAATGTGGCACACAGTATGTAATATGTATGTTATGTTGCAATGATACACTGGAAGTACAAATGTACTGCTACAAAGACTTATCAAGTTATGCCAGATTATGTCTTCATGTGTAAAACTAAGAGGACAGATTATCTGAGAGCAAAAGGTAGACTCACTGTTTGACACAGTTTAAAACCTACAGGCAACTGTCCAGTTTAACAGGGGTCTAGTGGCTTAATGCTGTCTGTTGACACAAGCTACTGCCAGTGACCAATTACAGATTAGTCACATTTTCCATCAAACAATAGCAGGCAGAGAATCTTAGCTCCACAGCTGGGTGTAATACATAACCATAGCCATCACTGATTCATGGTCAAGTAGATTAGCTCAATGCACCAACTAAGACAATACACAACACTGTGAGTGACAGTGTCCAGAGTGAGGCCTAAGCAGTGTCCTCATTGCTGAATAGATCAATTAAACCTGCCAAGTGGGTGACATTCTGCACAAGTGTTCATTAATCCTTAGTGATTGTTCAGAACACCAGACTGACCATATACCTAAACAAAGCGAATGTAATAGGTGAAGAACAGGCAGTGTTCAAATAGGGGTATTTGTCTCGACGCAAAAGGCTTTATTGTGCCTTCATAGATTATAAGAAAGCATTTGATTTAGTAGACTGGTCCTCCCTGTGGTCTAAGATAATTTCATGCGGTATTAATGGTATTGTGTTGAAAGTTGTATACAACATGTACAAAAATGCTAAATCATGTATAAATCAGGGCCAGGCTGTGTCAGCCTTCTTCTCATGTGTAGAGGTATAGCAAGGAGAAAACTTGTGTCCTTTGTTATTTGCTATTTACCTGAATAATTTTGAACACTGTTAGTCACAATTATAACGGACTTGACATGGCAGCTGGTTAAATTTACAACAACCTTAGTGATGATGATGTAGAAAATGTATGTTCTACTATATGCTGATGACACTAGAATGATTCAATCAAATACAGATTTCTTGCTTGTGTATAGCGGAACTATGTCAACTCTTCTAATGGTTGACATTTGGTTGTTTCAGGTGTCAACTATATTGTGAATCTGTAATTATTAGTCTATATTGATACAACTGATTTACACAGTACCATGTCTACACAAGGCATGGCAAGCGTAAACAGAACAGTAGAATGCATTTGATATCAATAAAGTGTAGGATATTTCACTCTATAGTTGTCCAGAATATAAATTTTCTATGTTTGTCACCTACAGGTGATAGAATATTAATTTTCTATGTTTGTCACCTACAGGTTTCTACAGACAATACATCTTTAACCAATAGACACCACAGTCACACCATTTTATAATAATTAAATGAACATCAAAATAAACACAACTTGCAATTATAGAAAATCAATAGTTTTGAAGATACAGTTTAAAAGTGTTAGGCAACTGTTCAGTCTAACAGGGGTCAAGTGTGTCTACTCTGCCTGGGTGCTGCTACCAATTAAAGATTAGTCAAGGTCTCAATGGACTGGGCTGTAGAGATTAGTCACAGCTGTTGATTTTGTGGCACAATACACAACATCTAATGTTGGGGGTGGTCTCAAGGGCCCTTCTCAAAACCACATCACTAGATAATGTAAACCTTTTTCACTTTGGGGGCCCCTTAGGTGCCCTTAGAATGATTCAATCAAATACAGATTTCTTGTATATAGTGGCAGCACCCTAAGATACATCTATGTAAAATTAGAAAAAAAGTTGCTGAACAGTTTTTGAAAAAAAATAGGCCAAATGTTACATTTTTACCAGTTTTGGGGTCCTTGGAGGCCCTAGGGAGCCCTTAAAATGATTCAATCAAATACAGATTTCTCGTGCATAGTGGCAGTGCCCCAAGATACGTCTATGCAAAATTAGAGAAAAAGTTGCTGAACGGTTTCTGAGATACGGCAGCTAACGGCGGACAGCGGACGCAGAGTGATGGCAATAGTCCCTTGGACCTTCGGCCAAAGGACTAAAAACATTTTCTCGCCTTTCACATGGCACCGGTAACTAGAAAACAATGGACTCATTTCCTGGTGGAAGGTTACATGGCAAGAACTTGCTGCACATATGTATAGATATTACGACTATTTCTAGCGAGAGAATTTAACAACAAATAACAAACACCAGCAATGGACATACGATTCTATTAAATCTGATTACCAGTCTATATATTAACAAACTAATGATGGAACATAATAAATCTATCTCCTTTCAGGCGATGTTCAGAGATTCACTGTATATTCTATATTGACTTACTTCATTGGACCATTGGTCTACTACCAAATGGCGGTGTACTGGAAAAAAACACAGGACGTTATTTTTAGGTTTTTACTTTTTCAGTTGTCCGTAACTCCCTATGTGGCGCCACTGGAGTTATGTTAAATTTATTATCTGCTGCATACAATGCCCTAATTAACGAAAGCGTAAATGAAATGGTCACGGGAACGAGATTAAATTCAAAATATTGTAATACTGAAGTTTAGTTTGTAGCTCTGTGGGTGTATGCTTGTGCTAAATTGTCACCTATCCCCATACTGTAGTCACCTCACCCCGGCTCCGTTGATACGAGACCGAAGTCGTGTGCCTTGAGTCCTGCTCGAAACGGCCACATCAACAAAAGACACGGGTCACAATTTGATCAGGCACTGCTGCGCAAGTGACGAGATTTGCTCGCCCGCCATTCCGTTCGCAGAGGGCCGGCAGATCAATAATTGCAACACCAGTAGAAGAGGTGTGAATTGCTCCAGGGTTCCATTAACTGATTGCGTCTGAATGCTACGAATGGCATCAGTAGGCCATTATTTATAACATCCGCATCGAAGCACCGATTATGTGTTCCATGCATTTAATTAAGCATGTTACATGTGTTTGCAATTAATGCGCACGCCTCTGTCAGCTTGCTTCATGACTTGAGAGCTTTCGCATGCATCGCATGCAGGTGGTGGCAATTTGTAAGCGTGAACAATTGTTTATTTGTTCACAGTTTTCTCTGGCGATTAATTAGGTCAACATCTGGAGTCAACAATTGCAGGTAGACAATGCTACAAAACAGCAACAATAAACAACTTTCCCAACTATTTGTAAGTAGTTTAACATCAATTTATGGTCACCTTGGTAATACAGTGACCTTACAATTACGGATAACCTAGTACAGACCCAACTTATTTGTGTAATAATAAAGTATAGGAAATTAATTACACTACTAGTAATACAGTTACGTCATTATTCTGAGTGCGTTGGCCTATCTCTGAGGATAACCTGAATAGTGAGGTGCCTTTATAGATTAAAACTAAGGTGGATTTATAACAGTCTGGTTGATAAGTTTAGGGATAAGATAATTTATATACGTGTATTATAACCCTCTATATCTCTACAACATTTGGTGAGTAGCCTTTCCCTTGATAAATGATGCCCTTGCCCAGTTAATCGTAAGTTAATCGTAGGTAAAACCAGTTAACCTCTCCCAATTCTTTGAACATGAGCATCTGTCTTGAGAAACTGACATGATACGACCCGCAGACCAGCCCTAGACAAAGATGTCTGCCCATTATCTGAAAAATGAATCGTCTCGCTCGATTCCTATTGCACACTGCACTATTATTACTAATCACCGGGCTAGTTCCAGTAAGTGAAAAAAAACTCTGAAAGCCATTAGCGGTTGACAGAGTGTTTACACAGCGGGATTACGTTTCACCTCATCATCATCAGTCGATGGGTCACGTGTGTGAACATGCAAGCACACATGCATGCAGAAAACAGTTCCTACAGCACGTACTGAATCGGTAATCATCCAAATAAATTCTAAAGTCAAATGTCAAGTATAAGTTTGTGATGTGCAGTCATCCTGTCAAGACGTGCGACTTCTGGTGACATCCACAATGAGATGTCTCCAACCAATCCCGTCTCTTGCTGCTTCTCTCAACTCGTCCATTGTCAATGCTGTGCAATTTGTTGTCTGATCTCATCCATCTCATGTGTGGTCTTCCTCCCTTCCACTTTCCTTCATTCATTCCAGTCATTATCACCGTTTCCAACCAATGCTGTCATTGCGCTTGATGTGTACAAAACATGACAACTTCTCTTTTTATATTAACACTTCTTTTTACTTGCCGATAATGAAAGCTATTGCTGAATTTCCACAATATGCCACATATTTCAGTGGAACGCTGAGAAAGCCAATTTCATTACAATCTAACCATCATCTACGGAACAGAAACAAGATATTGTGCACGAGATTGCTGTTTGACAAACATCATACGATACCTGGTTTTCACCTGACAGCTTTGCGTCAGGCAGCTGAAATAAATACTTTTGCTTATATTGCCTCGCCTGGGGCTATGATGAAGTCTTGTAATACAATTCCTCCGAACGCGACTGCTCAACAACGCACTGGATTATTGTGTGTTATGAGAACTCATCATGAAACGATACCCGGTGCTATCAAATGCGATGCACATCATGTTCTTTGAGCAACAGAGGTGAACATGAAAGCCGAAGCGATTGCATTCAGTTGGCTCTTTGTGCTGCCTGATAAGCAATAAATGTGGGGGCAGGGCTGCTGTGTAATTAGCTGCTATCAGCCTAGAATATCCTGTCCACTGCCTCTACTGTAAACCAACCTGCTCTAGGTCACCCACAATTGAACCAAGAGTACTGCAGCTCTTTGAAACCCATTTACTGGCAGGTGACGATGTTTGCATAAACTGATGACTGATAAGACACAAGGAAGGAAGCCTGAATGCTCTGTTATGAGGGACTTTATTTAGTAGCATAACTACGTTTACAGGCCATGAATAGAAGTGTTTAGGACGGTTGTGTACTGTATGCTTGCATGCATTCGAGTTTTAGTGGTATCATTTCAATATTTGAGTATATGGTGTCATACAATACATGCACACCATGGTGACGAGATAACATGAAACAGTGATAAGAAACACAGTTAGAGGAAATAAAGTCAAAGAAAATGAAATTGTGAAATATTTAAGAGGTTATACTGGAATGCTACATACATGCATGTCAGCACGGTCTATTATTGCCGACTTAATTAATTTATTAAACCAAGAAACACTTGTCAGATCATTTAACATCGGTGAGCTGAACAATATTTTTATTGTACATTTTTGATTGAGTACATAGCCCAATGGTTTGACAGGCTGAATAATTACTGAATGTCAGAAATCGCATAATTTATGTCAATATTTTGAATAACTATGCATTGACGCACTATGGTGATATCCACAGGGCTCAGATGGAGGCTCGCTCAAAACGGGATTGGCCTGAAAGAATATTCCCACCCGGCAAGTCATGCTGCACTAACTCAATCAGTTTGCCACTAATCGCACTGGAGACTGAATACGTGACTGCGAACATTGTGGATGCGGCTAGACTGCTGCAGTGTACCGAGTGAAGACCACTCTGCAGAGACCACCAACCGGGCCACCTACGTGTTAGTTCACTCTGTAATTGTAGCATGCCAGCTAGTTGTACGTCACAATAACAACGCATGGTCTTATATAGTACACATATCCGCCTAGACTACACTCTCCTTCTGTTGTAAGAGAAAACATTTTGGCAGCAGCTAAAGGAGTTTAGTTTTTTTAGACTGATCCTGCTGGCTTTGTGAGCGCATGACAGGTTCTACTGTTTTCATGTACGGGATCTTTTACTTCCGCTGGCAGACACCACGCAGAATCAATTAACCAATGTTCATGTCTTAATCATGAATGATACAACTGGCTAAACGTTGCTAAAATTGGTTGGCAAGCTCAGTCAATATTCACTGCTCACAGAAAGTTATACACTGTATATAAATTAAATTGTATGTAATTGATTGGAATGTACCATAGTTTCTGTAATAAACCATTATTGTTATTATTAAAATATAATGACTGTGTGTATTCGGACTCGGCATGTTTACTGGCATCGTAAATATCTACAAAAACATTATTTTTCTGTACTGTATCTTTCCGTGCACCTATTATTTTTATGTGTCTGAATAGATGTAGTCATTGCGGTATAACTGAAATAATTTTGTGGGATATGAATAAACAATTGCTTGATCCAGTGACCACAGGACGCAGACACAAGTAGCAAGGTCAACAATATGATGCTTCAAACCGAGAACTTGTTGACCGAGTAATAACACACTGGAAGTGGAGGACACTGCCTCAGCACTCTTGTTTGTTCCGTTACAGCAATCACCAAGGGTGGTAAATATTGACAAGAATGAATGGACTGTCTTGAATGTCGGAACTACTTGAATGTACCAACCATGAAAGGGCCGCAATGTTAACCCATGCGGCATCTGCAATATTGCTAATTGTGTGTGTTTAGACCTGAATGTTTTGTT
Source organism: Paraescarpia echinospica (assembly GCA_020002185.1). Lineage (NCBI taxonomy): Eukaryota > Metazoa > Annelida > Polychaeta > Sabellida > Siboglinidae > Paraescarpia > Paraescarpia echinospica. The sequence continues at coordinate 26,254,223 of CM034534.1, read as the reverse complement.
TTAATATTTTGTAGTCAAAATATTCAAATTGTACACACAGTCTCAAGTTTATGCAATGCAATTTGCCAGGCAGCAATATACTTCTAGTAATATAGGCTTGGGCAAGGATTTTTCTGTGAAATTGACCTATTTCAATTTGTACTCCAACCCTTGTGATGTATTGAAATACAATTTACACCACTAAAACGTCAATATATATGTTGTCTGTTCATATATAAAATTTTGTTATGATAACTCAAAAACTACGAATTCAGTAGGCTTCCAAAACAACCCATGAATCAACGATCTACAGGCCGTGGCGACATGTCACAATTCATGCAGCATCAATTTTAGTCATATTAAGTCAGAATAAAGTTTATATTGATGAGGAATGATAGTTCGACCGAACAGTGATAAGCGCTTATCCGAACGAAGACAAATGTGCCAGCGACATACGAATGAAACGTAAGCCTATGCATAGCTGTCATCTTTTGTTAATAACTTCACTATTTCACATCAGATAGACTAGTGCTTATCACCAATCGATTCTGCATTAAATTTGGAATCAAACAAACGTTGTTTTGTGAAAATTACATTTAATTTGTTGCTGCGCCGACACTGAAAAGGTGAAAGATTTCAAAATTTTACCCGAGTATCGATGCTTAGCATGGCTTTGGTAGCTCGCTCGCTACTTGTGCCGCAAGTTAAGTTTTTAATATTTTATTTGAAGCGTATGCAAGACATTTCAGCATTTTGTGGTTCCTAACTGCAAACAAATATGATCTACACAACAAATAATACTGTATTGATAACTTGTAGCGAACAACTTGAGTATTTGTTTACCATTAAAAGTGGATCTCCCTATCGCGATAAAATAGACTGATCCACACAACCTTAGCAATGGACGCTAGTACAAGTCGATCTTTGGTGTGAGGGGCACGCGATGCCCGTCGTTAACTGATATTTTGCTAAACATTCTTTGTGCTATTTTCGCTGTTTGTTATCCCACTTTACATGATCGAATATGTTTTATGTATACTGTAACATGTATGTTATGTTAAAAACAATTAGGGAATTACAAAATATAGTAAATAACAGGAATGTCAGCAAACAGCGTTGCTGCACCCACATCCAACCCGTGAGAATATGTTGGCGTGTCGTTGCTATTTAGTCAGACTTTCAAGGAAATTGTATTTATTATATAATAATATCTATTTACTCTGCTTTGGAAATAATGTACATCAGGGGTAGAACTACCCACTAGTCCGCTAGTCCGTACACTAGTAAAGATTACGGCGGACTAGTAAATCCGCCTACCAACTAGTCCGGCTGTCTAGTAAAAATCAGCATGTTGCATGATGCCACCATCCGTACCATTGACAAACTAATTCTTTACGTAATGAGGCGACAGTGAAAAGTGAAACAGTGCTGTTGATTGGCTGTTGTGTGACATCGAATTCTGAAATTACAGTTTTGTTTGGTTTAGCGTATCTGGTAGAGGGGTAGGGCTAATGAGTGCAATTGGTGGTCATTTTCAAATGCACGGTTTTCGAATACGGTTTACATCTACATTGCTTTATTAGTCTACGTTTATGCACGTTGTATCATTACTTGACTGGGGTTGCAAAACCAGCAGAAAAACGCAAGCTGGAAAAACACTGCAACTGCCCACCGAGCCATTCAAGTGCTGAAAACGGCCACCATGGACCGTCTGACGCATTTGTTGCAATTTAAATTTGTGTTGATATTTTCAGGACTAGTAAACCTTTTGGCGGACTAGTAAACTTTTGTCTTTACTAGTCCTGCTGTCCAGTAAAATAAATGCTGAAGTTCTACCCCTGTACATATATGTTATATGTCAAATTAAAACAAAAATAATATCATATAATAAAGTAGTGTTGATGGTGGAATGCACGACGGGCCGAGATCAACAACAATAACTTTGATAAGAACGTATGTTGGTTGTTCCTTTTGTTATGTGACCAAATAATTTTGAAATGTACACTAATATATTTTAAAACGAATATCCAAATTTACAAAATTACAAAGAAACAGTGTTTGTGTTAAATATGCGATTACAGATAGTTTTAATTTAATATTTTTTAAAATAAATAAAACAGTTACACTTATAAAAAGTAAGCTATATTTCTTACAGAACTTAATTCTATAACTAAAGTACATTATAAATATCCCATTATTTCTTCATGTAATTACTTTATTACAAGTGTATGTTGTAATGGTTGTTCTGGTTTCAGGTCCAGAACAGTTTTAGTTTTGACAATTTTCGGTGACTCAAGCTAATCGATCAGATAAAGGAAACCCATTCAAAAAAAGTAAGATAAAAATCAACATAGCTCAATGAAACTTGTTTTAATGTCACATATCAAATTTATCTTCGAGGTGTTCATATGTTTATTTGCCAGAGTTATATTTTTACATTTTGTGCTTGTCTCCTGTCAGGTGCTAAACTCCCAAAACAACACATTTCCTCATTTTGAAAACATGATACAGCCATGTCTCGTTTATCCGGTCTTCGATAATCCGGTTGTTTCGCGATCCGCACATTTTTGGGTGGGGACCATCTTGATACCATGTTAATTGCTCCATTAATCCGTCGATTCTGGTTCCGAATGTTGTCTTGGGAACCGACCGGTCGTTTAACAATGTATCACTTCAGATAACCGGTCGCTATTGATCTCTTAGAAAATCAGCAATGCAGAACGAAGCACTGACCCTGTGAGTAAATCAGGTGGTCTACTCACACTGCCTATGTTGTAAAACACAGCAAAGTTGGCTCACTGGCTTCAGTTGTCAGTGTGAAGCTGATTGGGCAATTAACAGTGTTATAATAATAATAATAAAGGTTCTTTTACCGCGCGATCTCTAACTAATAGTTAATCAATGAGCTCACAATATAGAAACATTATAAAAACAATTAAAATAATATATAAATTTGTTATAAATTAATTAATTTACAAAATAAAAAATAGATTAATAAATTAACAAGAGTCACTAAAACGTCCTGTAAATAAATCTTGCTATTGTCCACCATAAGTTTGTTTAAATAAATATGTTTTCAGGTGACGTTTAAATAAAAACACAGACGGAGCATCTCGTAGAGTCAGTGGCAGTTCGTTCCACTTGGCCGGACCAGTTATGCCAAACGCTCGCCTGCCGATGGATTTTTATGCTCGTGGAAATGCAAGCTGAAGATGGTCATGAAGCTGCCGAAGACGAGGGTTGCGAGTTCGTGGATGTAGTAGATGTGTAAGGTACTTCGGCGCCAAACCATGGAGCACCTTGTAAATATACACAAGTACTTTAAACACAATGCATTGTCTGACTGGCAACCAGTGCAGAAGTGCCAGTACTGGTGTGATGTGTGAAGATATAGGTGTGAGGACAACTAGGTGGGCTGCCCTATTGTGGATCTTCTGGAGATGTGCTAAGTGAAATTCGGTTAGGTCCAGCAGCAGAGCGTTGCAGTAATCTAAGCTTGAAACAACCAGCGCAATGACCAATGAATGGCAGACAGGCTTCATGATATAGGCCCTGATGGAGCTAATACGTCTCAGATGGTAGTTACACTTCTTGCAAACAGCATCAACATGCTGCTTCATGCTTATGTGAGTGTCAAAGTAAGCTCCCAAATTCCTGACAGAGACAACAGGTTTTATGTTGACTCCACCAACAACGAGGTACTCTGGAAGTCCAAATTTCTTTAGATGACAGGGACTGAGGGCCACCATAAATTCAGTCTTAGTGTCGTTTAGCTTGAGTTTATGCTTTATGTGTTGGTGTTTGCTTTTAGATAAAACAGATTTACAGTTGAAATGGAAGGCTGTATCATCTGTAGCTTCAAAGCAGCTATCTGAGCTGCCACTATTTAAAACAAAGCAAGCCTGGAATTACATCAACCAGTCTACCATTGCTAACTTCTGGCACCATGTAGAAGTTTATTGCAGAACCCCCCAACACAGACGCAGAGCCACAGCCCGAACCGGTCTCCGCCAAGCAGACAACCGCCGGCCTTGACGTTCTCATTCGATACCACGAGCAGCATGACTGTGATACCGACCTGGACAGCGCTTAGGATATCAGGAAAAGCATTCAAAAACAGTCACACATTACCAAGTTCTGTGTATCTGACTATTTACAGACGACTGTCACTGGCTAACATTGTTGTTGTGTGTCAATAACAATACAGTATATAAAATGTACACTGAACATAAAATGTAGCTTGTATTCAAGGGAAATGTTGCCATTGTTAAAAGAAAGGATTACTTGTAAAACACTGTTTTAGTCTTCCTCAATGACATACATTGTTTATTAATGAGCGATAATAGAGTGTTTCACTAATCCGCTCGTTTCGTTTATCTGGCCAAAAACCTTGGGAACCAAACAGTGCGGATAAACGAGACATGACTGTATCTCGAAAACTATCATTCGCATCCATCTCATATTTTGCTTACTAATTGTATATATGCTGTCCTTGTAATATTATGAGATTCAAGATATTAATTAAAAAGTTGTATCAGGTCAAAAATGGCATTTTTATAACAAAATGCTTGCCCGATCCTAAGTAATACAACTATTACAAGTATTATATTAAAAAAACAAAAAACAGAGAAGGTCAGTTTAATAATCGCAATAATGCATGTGAAAACTGTAACAGTGCGTGCCCAAACAAAGACAACAAAGGAAAATTATGACTGAATAAAGTATATAGCATCTTCAACATTTCACAACAACCAGTATTTGTATTTGACACATTTATTGGGCTGTGTCCAGGGCTAGCACGTTTCTGTCCTCACGGTAGAAACTGTGGGGGCCCGGGTGGAATTACTTTCTGCCAATGCGGCAGAAATACCTTTCTCTCCTAAAATAGTTATATTTTATACTTATTTATTTTACTATCAATAGCAACAATCCTATTTCCTTCTTCCACTAATACTGTTTCATCTTGTGTGCCAGCCCCAACAAGTTGTTAAACCACCTAGTAAACATGAACTACTGAAACAATAGCATGCTCTAGCAATTAGCCTGGTTAGTTGGATGCAACAGTGGCCAGGTACTTAAAAACCAGGTTTTCTGCTGACCACAAGATGACCAGGTGATGATTCATAGGTTTTAATTACTAGCAGACTTCTAGGCTGGTAATAAAACTATGGTACACAGGGACTGGGAGATCAGAGATAAAAGAAATACTGAACAAAGGAATGCTGCAGCCCATGTGTTGTCAGGTGACAAGTCCTGTATACATGGGCACAACAAAATGCACACAAATGAATGCAAGTGATGGGATTTTGTCCCTAAGGATTAATGTGCAATGTAGATCTGTGATTTAACTATATTACAAGAAATTAAGCACACATCTAACACAATATTGGTATTTACTGTAGTTAAATCAGGGAATCACTGTGGAAAAGCAAGCACTGCAAGGTTGAGACAAAAATCTACGTTATACAGAATTAATGTATTTGTACTCATGTGAATGTACTCGTAATTTTACTCAGACTGCAGGAAGATAGCTACAGATAGATACTGACAACATATTCTACAGAAAAATCACACTTTCCTATCAATGGCATGGTCGTTGCCATTTCTGCCGGGCAGAAGCTGTTTCTGCCTGGCAGAAATAGCTTTCTCTCCTATTTCTGCCCTGGGCATGCCAGAAATATCTTTCTGCCCGGCAGAAAACCAACCCTGGCTATGGCTAATAATTTGAGAACCAGTTTTTATGCATCTTTTATCTCGATGTAGGGGCATCGAATGTCAGTGCGTCCAGCAACCAATGCTGTATTCTCCAGTGACACTGTGCTGCAAATCCTTTGTCAGTCAAGTAAGCTGTTAGATGTTAATAGTAGTAACTGCTACATCACCTTTCCTTACAAAGCAGCAGCATGCATAAAATCTATTTTAATCAAACACAGACGTTCTTTGATGATGAAGCATATATATTATATATATACATGCTTATCGCAATACCTTTACCCTGGCAAACATAGGGGATGGTTTAGTAATATGGACACTGCAGTAATACTCTCTAACTAAGAAATGGTACACCATATGTTGCCATCTGGCAATTATTTACAGAGTTAAGCAGTGCGACGAACCACACAGGCAAAATTTGCAATGACATTAACAACAATTTTAAATATTCACATCTGAATAACATTTAACAATTTTTTTACAAAGTCCACATGTTTGATGAATGCACAGATCACATGTCACATAAATGACATTTTTAAATGAGATCACTATCCTGTCATATTTATGTCAATTGTATCACCAAAATCTAATCGCACGACTCCTGAATATCACTGAAAAAGTGGCTCGTATTACCATAAAACACTAGATATATATCATATTTATATTACGTTGCAATGAAAATTGTCTGATAGGCTGATGTGATTAGGAACGCTTACAAAACAGCTCAATCTGGCACCCACTGGGAGGAGGATTGAGCCTAGACTAAACACCAGTGGGAAACACACTGGCAACAGCAAGATAACATATGTATATGGAGCAAACAATTGGTACCACAGCAGGACACTTACAGATGTGCCAGACTGCCAGTGCATCTAAACATTCACTGAATTGTAAAGTGACATTCTTACCCGGAATCAGCCACGGGTGGTAATTATTAGCATGAAGTTCAGAGAATCAATTGTAGTCCGTCCCACTTTGCAGTCAGGAGTGTGGGAACTATCCAACTTCAAAGTTTGCTGGTAGAAAACCTGCGTTCAATATAAATGCCAATTGCACAGGCCTGTTTACTAGTTGAATATTTTTGGTTTACAATTTGACCATTTTGTATGTGCTGTGTTAAAACTACGAACAATATTCAGGCTTATTTATGCAGTTTGGCAGAAGAACATTATATTAATGAATTAGGATCACACAGCCTCAGTTTAAAGATGGAGATTGATTAGAACCTGGGAAATTTGCAAAATGACACATTCTGGGATGCATACACACAAGCATTTGTTAACAGTGGGCCTTCACATGCTAAGCTCAATAAATAAATCTCAAGTATCCATGGAAATTTCATGGCAGGACGAAACTGTCATGCTGCTGCCTCAAGGTAAATATACAGCTCGCAAACCTGCCACTGTATGGATTTCTCAACTATGATACGCATTTTGAGAGTTACGTGGCGATACCCCGTTTTTAGATCTGGACTTAACTCAAACTTATTTTAATGCACTGCAGAGCTTCCAGCTGACCAAATATCTTTTTATTCTCTGGTATTGCTGTAGGCCTGGTTGCCTTCCTCTCTTTTTGGTACGTTGAACAGTCTTGCAGTAAGCATGGCACTGTCATTGGAGCCATGCCACAGGATAGTGCAACACCTCCTGCTAGACTGTCCAAAATACCAAAAGGAGACCTGGCCTACAGAGACACCAGTAAAAAAGAAAAGATCTTTGGCCTACTGGAAGACCTGTGACACACAGCGACCTTCATACAAGAAACTGGAGTCACTGTATGAGCAAACACGGAAGAATTTCAAATGGAAAAATGGAAAGTATATTATTTTCTAGTGATTACCAGTCAAGTATGAAACTGAACGTATTGTGAGTGATGAATGCATATAAATATTTGTTTTGCCATGCAGAAGAATTCAGGTGAAACCGAGCGGATTTGGTGTGATTAGGTATATTTCATAGCCTGATAGATGGTGACACCTGACAGTAATGGTAGGTACACATAAAACTATTATTGTATCAGTATGGATTTAAGTGTACATAACGTTAAGGCTCTATATACAGGCTTGCAGTAACAGTAATAAAAATCGTTCTGACTGGAATAACAAAGGATCACGTATACAAAGTACGGCAAACCACGTGTTAAACCCACGCTGCGGTTTACAGCGCTGTTTCTAACCCAACTTAGCCACTCAAAAACATGGGCCAAGAGGCCCTGATGTCCACAGTTTCTGGCACAATACACAACATCTACTGTTGGGGTGGTCTCAAGGGCCCTTCGCAAAACCACATCACTAGACAATGTAAAACTTTTGCATTTTGGGGGCCCCTGAGGTGCCCTTAGAATGATTCAATCAAATACAGATTTCTCGTGCATAGTGGCAGTACCCTAAGATACATCTATGCAAAATAAAAAAAAAGTTGCTGAACAGTTTCTGAGATACGGCAGCTAACGGCAGACGCAGAGTGATGGCAAAGGACTAAAAATCACTCTTGATCTGTAAATAAAAATTATTCTGACCAATTAGCACTGCTGGTTTGTGATGTCAAACAGTACAAGTACCGAAGATAGCAGGAGAAAAATAAATCGCAGCGGTTTTCTACTATCTGTACTGGCAAGATACTGCACGGAATAACACTTACCACCGCGGTTTACCGTTACAGCTGGTATGTGTACCAGGGGTTTAATACAGAATTTCAAGTCAACAATATTGATTTAAGAACCACTGAAAATAAGGCAGGTCAGTACAAGTGTGAAGGCTAGTTGGCAATGGGGGTGAGTTAGTATCAGAATGGTATGGTTGGTATGGGATCTGAACCACAAGGAGGGAGGCATGAATGGTATGGGGCAGTTGGTGTGGTGGTCAAGCAGTCGAAGACCCCAAGCAAAAGTACTGGTCAGCTGGTGCATTGGTTAGCCCAGTGATGTGGCTTACACCAGCAGTACATGAAAGTTATACAATTACCACCTTGGTGTTTTCCCACTGAATAAAAACCAGTGCAAACACTGTATGTTATATAATATATAATTTTATCCATCATTCAATGGTTTTGGTTTGTACAGCGGCAACGTTGGGGAAAGACTGAATAATGATTAGTTGTGTTGATTAATTTTTATTAATATTCTTAACTTAAAATAAGACACTGTTGAAAAAATAACTGGAATTCATGAAAGCTATACCTCAGTCTCTTTTGTATTGCTCATCACACGAGATGCACATATAACATACACCAATCTCTCCCTGAAGAAATGTAGTTCAAAAACTGCTTTTTTTTACTCAATTTCAGTCTACCTTTTTAGCAAACATTAATTCTGGCTAGATGTACATTTTCAAACAGACCATCCCTAAAAGTACAACACTTCATATCATAGATTAATATAATTCAGCAAATGAGTAGTACTAGTGGATTGCGAATACTGAAAAAAAACGTAGAGCTCTACAAATATCACCACAGGAAAATTACCCAAAAGACGCTGTCGCGAAATGTATCTTTTACGTTGGTCTGGTCGCGCTAATCTAGCGCATCTCTGCTTCATGTACATAATGCATGAGTTCACCGGGAAGACACTTGCACTTTAAGACCAGACCTTTGTTGGCTGCGATGTAGACTGCGATTAATTTAAATCACTGTCTAGTTTTGTTGAAAAACTACACAGGCCTCAGCAGGTGTACGAAAAGAAATTGTTCATGCATTGCACGCACTGTTTCACCAAGGTTTACCTTACAGGGCCGGTTAATGTCAACACTGGTACACCTCATCAATCAGCTCACAGTTGAGGTGAGAAAAATAAAAATTTGCTATACCCGATAATTTATGTATGACATCAGCTGTTGAATACAAAGTGCATTTAACAAGACATTCTTCACATGTAATGAGGTGTGACTATCACATTTCTACACTTGCTTGACCTATATCTAGTGAGTAGTTTCAAGTGGCTGACCAAGAGAAACTGAACCAGATGGTGTAGCTGTGTGACATTGAAACCTTGGCCTTTCTTTCAGTGACACTCAAAATCAGTGTGGGTTTTAAGGACCCTCTAAATACGAAAGTATGTAATAAATGCCTGCCAACAAACAGTAATACCGTGTACATTAACGTCAAAGTACCAAGTATTACTAAATATCGTCAACACCCTTGAATAGAGACTTTATACTCTGGAAATGTGTGTCAAAATAATGTTTATTACTATTATTAATAAATATTACATTTGTAGGTATTACTATGTTTTATTAAATTATATTTTCGTTCAGGTAAACATTTAGGAGTATACATTGGTGACATATATATGCCTGCAAAGCTAAAAATTACCTTTTGGATCATGGCCAGGCTTAGGTGATGAATAACAAAAATAAACAGTCTAGCTTCAGGTTATATATATGTATAACTCTACCCAAACAGAATGAAACGGAGCCTTGATGTGGTTGAAATGTTCAATAGTAATACATCAATATTTTATACCATCAATAACTATTATAACACTATTCCTATGTTTCTATTACACTGTGCTCTGTTCAACCTATTACTAATAGATCTGTCACTGTTACTATTACATATGGCTATTATCCCTGTCCTGTCAACTCTTCAAATACAATGCTGCAAGATAAGTGTATTTGACAAGGGCATTTGACAAGTCAGCTGTAATTAAGGTCCTTTCTATCGCGTGAGTCATCTAGTCAGTAGAAACAACCATGACGTCAAATTGCTGTTTTCTTTCTAAAATGACGCAAGTCCTTATGAAACATGAACAACACAGTGATAGAATTATCAATTTAACAACACTCAACATTTCTATAGTAAATTGTCTAGGATGCGTCACCCAACAGGATAAATGAAATAACAATGAAGCTCAGGATGTAACTGTCACCAATTATTCGGCAATTAACAAATAGAACTGACTAGAAAACAGATATCTGGGTGTGCTATTACGTCAGCACTTCATCTGGGAGGGAACCAGTGGTTTAGAAACGACATTGCGACTTCCTGAATTTTTTGGTCAACACACAAATGCATGATACATTTTCATGTATGCGCACAACCGTTTAGTCTATCCAAGGTTGAATTAATGTGGCACAATTACTAGGTTGCCAATAGCAATGCATCAGCATGGTATTACAATACAGCAGAGATCAGGTAGTGTCGTGCAACATGGTCATCAAGTATCGTTTATTAGTGAAATACAATACTTTTGCTTTATGTAGTATAGAATTTAGATGTGCATTAATTTTGCGTTTCAACATGACAAGATTTCAAGGTGGAGCCCAACATATTTTAAGCCAGGAAGCTGTGGTGATGTCGCGAGAGTGAAGTGACAATTACCATTAATATTTGATGACGTACGCACCCAGTGGACGAGAGGACAAGAATCTGCCTAGACGGCATCGCAGCATGGTAAACCTATGAATACTCTAGCTGCCATGTGTACACGGACACTGAGTCAAAGATCAGAGATAACGGGCTGTCAAGAAACAGACAGGTGTTACAACTTACAAGTATGAAAGCAAACCACTTACAGACTTTGTTCTTGATGTCAAGACATTGCGAGATATGAGGAAAGCGCAGAATTTGTTTCCATTTCTTGCTCTTGCCCTTGCGTTTACCACCGCCACCTGAAACACAGGTCATGCTAACTTTATTACCACATTTATCGTGATTAAAAATCCTTCCTCATTGTAGTCTCAATGGATTTAGCCCACAACAAATACGTTCAAATTTGCAGTGGTGATAAGAGTGAATACCTTTGTTAAAATCATTGAAAGAATAAACTTTTGTAGTTAGATCATGCATCTTGCGAAAGTTTGAATAGCATTATAAATGCATTATGTGCAGTTTTACAAATGAGCTAGCATGCTGTTGTTGATACTCTATAGGTCAAAATCTTAAAGAAATTATTTTAAAATAAGATGTGAATAAAACAAAATTAATTAAGTGAAACACAGCATCAATTATGCCTATATCAAAGTTCCATCAATAAGATGTTTCAGACAGCTTACAGCCATACAACAAATGATCATTTTATTTCTGGACAGACTGCTAGTTCAATATTTATCTGTATTGCAAACTCTGTAAAACTGTACATGTAAATCATCTTGGTCTTCTTGAGAGCATTGCAATGTAATCTATTACTATTACATTTGGAGCAATTAATATTATTATAACATTTTTAATCGGAACATTTTATGATATAATGCACAGTATGCATAAATACAATAAGTACAATTGTCTGACTCACAGTCTAAAGAAGTTAAACAAGACCCATGCCCCAAAGTGTTTGAAATAATATTAGAGAATGTCAAGTACTTTCATCATCACCATTACGGAAGTATTATAAAGTATAAAAAAGTCATAAATTTTTACAACAATATATACATCTATATAGAATATATACCATATTTAGTACAAACTACTAACTACATTGACTAATGATAGTCCATACATGTTCCATTTTATATTTAAATACCATACTGGAATGAAAGACAAAAGCAATAGTCAATGCCACATAACTTGGTGGATTATATTATAATCTAATTAAACCACATTGCTCTACTGCTGCTTGGTGCTTGGTGCTACTGTTGCTTGGTGCTCAGTTAATTATTGGCTCAAGTACAAATACATCAGGATGTTTTTCACACCCGCTGTAGTTTAGGCTCAATTGTGTGCACCATGTAGGCAGTCAGTAAACCCATAGGCTTACTTGAAATGGGTAGTTGGCAACTTGGCAGAACTAGCTTCAAAGCAGCGAAAGCCCAATTTAATCCCTTTAGTCAATGCAGCAGTCACTGTAGCAGTGTCTCTTGCTAAGTAAATGCTCATAAAACTATAGGGCAAAACTCCATGCGGGCCATGCTCAAGTTGACAAGGGGCAGCAACCATAAAACCTGGAGTAACTAGTGGAATCTACAACCTAATCAAATGAAATTGTATTAAATAACAAGTGACAGGTCAATTACTATTTCATTGCTTCCGATTACTATTACATTTAGTTTTTGCTCAATCTATTACTATTACTTCAATATTTGTAATCATTACTATTACATATTATTATTATCCTAGGCCTGCTTGAGAGATGCAATTTCAAAAAGTTATTTGCAAACTAATTATAACTGTACATGTGTATCATTATACATGTAACAAATATTCAAGAAACACTTAACGTAGACTAATCACAATTTAATAAGAACATTTATTATTATAAACTGCCATAGCGCCTAAAAATCACACAAAAACCATTCCAGGAATGTGTAGTTAGTCCTGTTATGCTCTTGTTTGGGTTTACTATATTTATAACTATTTTAATGTTTTGTAAACGTTTCGTAAACAAAACCTTCAAATTGTGACCAATGCTTTAATAAAAGCAGTTTGGCAGGCAGTATACAATGCTATACATTCAACATAGCTAGTGTATTGTTACTAACATTTATGGCACTGTATTGATAAATGAGGAACAGCAAGGTCAGTTTAACACAGGTCTCTGCATATTATCTAATAAGAACAACTCACCAGGGTTATGTATGATTATCTCTGGTTACATGTAATTCTCCAGTTATTTGTACATCACAATTATTATTATATTGGGTGCAGCAGACGTAACTTTTTTAGATACCGAGTCTGACCGTCTTTGTGTTGGAATGAAATTAATAAAACATCCTGGGATGCATCGATACCCAACACTGCAACACGGAGTCAAAAAAACTTATACATGATTGTTGTGCCACATTTTCGCTTGTCGGAGATGGCATTTTCCATTTGACAAGTTCCTGTTACTGTTAGGACACGGGAGCCCGCCCGTCTACCCCGTCTCGACCCGGGGTCCCGGCTCAGTGACCGAGACCGCGACGGTAATATGCAAGAGGTGCCTGCTACAGTTTATGGTTCGCCAAAGACTGCTACTTGTGGATCAAGTATTAATATGTTAAATACTTTGTTGCGGACACTAGGATCAGTATGATAGGCACCAAAGAACAGCGAATCGGTTATGCGACATACAGAGATACACAACACAGACGACTTCAACCGAAGCAACGACAGTGGCAGTGCTTGTAAACATGTCACTTTCGTACAAATCCATTACACGTACCTTCGCGAGCCTTTAGGTACACAGTGTTTGCGACTATATTTTCTAACTCCATGGATCAGGCCTGTGACCTGATCCTTAATTCACTTCAAAAATCGGAGAAAAAGTGACGGTAAATCCTCTTCCTTGGGTGTGGTAAGCCTCCAAAATGGCTGCTCCTAAAACGGGGGAAATGTATATCGCGCAGGTGATTGGATGAAATTCGTCTGACGTCAATGGGCAAGAAGTACGGCCTAAACCTAGGAAGCTATGACTTCCTCTATCAAAATCAGAGCCTAAAACATGATAAATCATTTCAGGTTCTAGATTAGATATATTCTTCCTCAGACAGGTTGCTATATCAAACCATGTATGATACGGTGTTTGTTATTCCACAGCGCTTGTATCGTGGTCAGCCTCAGACTTAAGTTATCGTGTATCGAATCAGGCAGGACGAAGACTTTTTGAAGTCGACTCGTAGACTAGAGTCGAGAGTAGAGTATAGACTTCTCAATGTGTGCTCGGATGTTTCGAGTTACAGACATCTAAGCATAACCTGTTGCACACCACGTCTAAATAATTATATGCAAACGTCTATGTTCCTTGTATGTATGTGAATGTACTTCTTTCGTTTCCTACGTCTACGACATTTTAATTGTCATATTTCTCCCTGCCCTGTATTAACAGTTTTGTCAATTTGCAGGCAAACATGTAAATAATTATATTGTCGAATAAGTGCATTAACTGATGTGTAGGGTAGTCTGTGTGAGATTTTCCAGAATATATAAGATTTCCCCAGACTATTTGCATTGCATGCAGTGGTGTCGTAACCTGGATAAGGGACAATCAATTCCCACCAGGAGGCACCACTTGTATACCAACTTCGGATGTTGCAACAGACACCTTTGATTAAGCCAGGCTTCATGACGTGGCGCTACCGTTTGCCGTACAAAAAGTTCACACAGCCGGTGTGAGGTTGATGGTTAAAGTTAGGGTTATGTTGAAGGTACTTATGACAATATTGACCTCATGTGTTTACACGTACGTGGAGAAGTAACAAATAGCCATCACCGTTAGCTAAGCGGGATTAGTTTTCAGTAAGCAATTACCTGTGCTCTTGTCTTGGCTTACCTGTGCTCTATTGTAAATCATATTTGTACATGTATGGAAAACAGATGACAGTGCAGGCCGATATTTGAGTGGCATGCGGTCCCTGCCGCTGCCAGACCAAGCGAAGCAGGATGACAGTGGTAGAGCAGCCAAGTACACTTAGTGTACGTTAATACTTAGTCGCCTGGTGGCAGCGCCGCTGTATCCTCCTGTTGATATGTGCTGCCACCGGTGGACTTCACCCGCAGTCTTGTGGGTGTTAATTCTTATATAGCGCAGTATCTAGTCCTTAGGACTACTCAAAGCGCTTTTACACTTGACTCACTAGCAGGTCTGTTCAATAGGACACCATCTCGACTTCCTGGGAAACATTCAGCCACGCTGTAATTAACACTCGAAGACTGTTCGTAGACACGGGTCTACGCAAACGTCCATCACAGTCTACGAGAATGCAGGTACTCATTCACACAGCTGAGTGAACTGGAGCAAAGTAATGGCGTATTACGAAAGGAGCAACTGGGGCATGTGCCCCACGGCCCCATTCAAATACAGTAAATAAATAAAACGGAAACTCAAGTAAATTGATAACAAACAACTTAACAAAACATCATGGAATTCAACAAACAGGCCCTGTAGTTAGCTCTAGCTGGTCTGCACCATAAATCGGCCGTAGGATCTTTCAGAATGTTCACAGACATAAATCGTCAATGAAGGACAAAAGATGTGAAGTTTCCGAAAATGTCGCACTCGATTGATAGAAACACAAGGAAGTTTCATATTTTCTGTGCCAGATACCACTTGACAAGCAGGTGAAATTAGCATGTTCTTTATGGTTTTTGTCGACGTAGAATGCTTGGTTTAAAACGATGTGTGCATGCAGAGAAACAGACAAACATCGCTGTAGGAAAGCCAAAGAAACCCCAAAACAGCACACTGGTGACTGTTCCAAAACATTGCCGCCTGTTCTGTTTGCTGCGCGAGCACGAAGGCTGATCGTTTTCGAAACTGAATTTAAGCTCAGCCTATGAAATCGCTCACTAGATCAATGGTTGGCGGCAGGTCAGGTGGTCACAATAAAGCTAATTTCAACCAACCGTGGCTCGTGTTACATGTAATGTTTAGGAAGTAGAAGCAATTATTCGAATACACAATACCGCTCAGCTCTCCATCATCTCAAGCCAGGGCTGTTTGCCATGCAAAATTAGCCCTGAGCCTGGCAGATCTCCTACACAGTGCGGAAGTTACCTGAGTCAAACTAGTAATTGACTTCGCCAGTCGCGACTGCGTCACCCGTGAGAACAGCGCAAATACCCGCCCCAATTTGAAGACGGATAAACGACTTCTGGGAATCCCAATATATATAATGATCCGTTCGCCCATTAGCACGAGCAGCTGAGCCGTATTGTGTATTCGAATAATTGCTTCTACTTCCTAAACACTGCTGTAACACGAGCCACGGTTAGTTGAAATTAGTTTTATTATGACCAGCTGACCTGCCGCCATCCACCGCTCTTCGTGTTTCATAAGGATGTGTGCATCTGATAACGTTGTGTATCAAAATGCATAGATAGCTGTGCTATTAATAGGACAGTATGTTAACTGACACAGTAGTGAAGAAGATGTCTGACTTTGTTCTGCCACACTAGTTCCGTGTGGCTTCTGCTGGGAATGTGTACATCCATCCTCGCAAGCCAGGGCTGTTTGCCATGCAAAACTAGCCCTGGCTGATCCCCTATGCGAAATGCGGAAGTTATATATAGCTGTGTCAAACTAGTAATTGACTTCGCCAGTCGCGACTGCAACACCCGTGAGAACAGCGCAAATACCCGCCCCAATTTGAAGACGGATAGACGACGTCTGGGAATCCCAGTATATAATGACCCGTTCGCCCATTAGCACGAGCAGCTGAGCGGTATTGTGTATTCGAATAATTGGTTCTACTTCCAAAACATTGCATGTAACACGAGCCACAGTTGGTTGAAATTAGTTTTATTATGACCACCTGACCTGCGTACATCTACTGATCTACAATGAGCGATTTCATAGGCTGAGCTTAAATTCAGAGTTTCGCAAAGCGATCAGCCAGGGGCCGGGGGTACTGCTGGCTGGCACAGACGTAATCAGCAGCAGCGACCCCTGGCGCGCGCGAGGATGAGCTGTTCGTGCTAATGGGCGAACGGGTCATCATATATTGGGATTCCCAGAAGTCGTTTATCCGTCTTCAAATTAGGGTGGGTATTTGCGCTGTTCTCACGGGTGATGCAGTCGCGACTGGCGAAGTCAATTACTCGTTTGACTCCGGTAACTTCCGCACTGCGTAGGAGATCTACCAGGGCTAGTTTTGCATGGCAAACAGCCCTGGCTAGCGAGGATGCGGCACTGCAGTGATCTTTGGATTTGTCATGACCAAACAGCCAACTACTTGCTTAAATTGTGTGTGTCCAATTGTAGAACCCGCCGTGGGTAAACTGCGTCTATGCTAGAGCCATTAGTCTACAAACATAGCAAAAGTAACTGGGCCATTCGATCTACAGGCCTACCATCGGTAACCTCGAGTTTAACTAGGCACGCACGCACGCACGCACGCAAGCACAAATGCAGTGGATTTTCATTTAAACTCAATTGGTTTAACCGCGGCTGCACCGTGGGTCACTGTATTACAACCTGGTCAGGCCATTTCTCGGATTTCGTTGTGTTGGAAACAATACGCATAAGGTTCCACGGTGGTTCATCAATCTGCACATCTCGAGGGGCAGAATGTTTGCACGACTCGTTTAGTATTACAGCGAAACGTATCTTGTTCGGCTCGGTGCATTTATGGAATTCTGAACTACGAACAGTGTATATGCGTTTATAATCTAGTATAGACTCCGTTATATGGATGTTACCACATTGACGTCACCAGCTTCGATCATTTCTTATCTACCCGTCTGCACAACTGTATGAAATAAACAGTACAGCATTTCTTCAGTTTTCAGTTTTATTTTTTACGAAATGGTACATTGAATGTCAAAAAAGCCCCGTCATCAATCAACCAGTCATTTACTTTAGACAAAAACAAAATCCGATTAAAATTACTGACAGCTAAAGACGGTGGGTAAGTCATGGAAGGAATATGCAAGCCGGCCACCCAACCTCAAGCCCCTGTCGGGGAGGAGGAGGTGCAATTTTCACAGTGCTTCAACAGCGAAAGGAGTTTACCATGGTTACCTAAAACAAATGGGAGCGATCCAAACCTGTTATATAACACCTTAAAGCGATTCTTTGCAGGCTAATATACATTCCAGATATGCTGTATCAAAACGTGATAATTTCCCATAAGTACTTTCTATGCTACTTATGTCTTGCTTGTTTACGCATAATTTGGATGTTATCTGCGCAAAAAGCCGATAAACAATTGTGTTTACGCGAATCATTTTGCTGCCACGTGGATGATTAATTATGCAGCCCGAGTATAATGAATATTCATGCATGCGCAGTGAACCATACAAAGACCGTTGACGTCACACACACAGTCAACTTGTCAGATTTCGAGGTGTGTTGATTAAAGCAGTGGCATTGTAAATAAGCAATTTGTAGACACATGTATATTGACAGCTGTTTTTATGTGTAGGAAGCGTATGCATTGTTTATGTATCCTGCTTTCCAATGCCGTCAGCCGAGTAACATTTCGATTAAGTAGAATTATAACATAACGTCCGGCGATCCCGACCGCTGCAGTCGATGTCAGCTGGGAGTCTGTCGAGCCTCTACGTAAGTCTCGCCTTTCTAGTTAGTAAAACTGCATTGCCCAGTATTTTATATGCCGTGAACGAAAATGCACACTAAAATTTCAGTATATGCAACGGTTCTGCAACCATAGCTAGTGGATTAACCTGGTTGTGGATGTTAGTTTTGTTGCCTAAATCTGGGACTTGGGGCATATTTCATATTGGGTCTGTGACTGTGTGTCTATGGGTCTTGCCTTTCCAAATTCTAATCTGCCGTTTTTGAAAAGTGCCCGTTTCCCCACATACTTGAATTGAAACATGAAAATGTGAGATTCGTACGTTCACAGACTGTTTCTAATGCTACATCTACGATTGTTAATAAACATGGCTGGCATGTCATCATTCAATGTAAAAGTTTTAGGTTTGTTAAAAAGTACACAATACCGTGTTGCTGCGGAATTTTGCGATGCACGAATTTGGGACACAGCAGATCTGCACTCTAGTAAACATAAGTTTTTATCCATGAATGTATAAAAAAAAATCTAATAATAGAACAAATCAAGTTGTGTTGCTTCACGTGAACACGTTTTGCGAGAATGGCCCATATGTATAATTATATACAGCAGTAATTATTAGAGCAAGAATAAAGGAAACATACATTGCACTCTAGATAAGGTCGAACCTCCAGGGATCGATGACAATACTGATAAGTGGAATTTCTGATAAGTTTTTCGTTTTTAAGCCCGCTGTACACTTAGTGATACGTCCCATAATCTAGTATATCTAAACTGAATTAATCCGCAGTGTTGAATTAGTTAACTCATATTTAGGCTCAGTTTCCTAAATTCAACTTTGTTTATTTACAGGGACATTGGAAATAGCCGAGCTGATGAAAGAGGAAATTGAACAGCTCTGCTCAACAGTGCTATTAATTGGACAATTGGTCACCTGACATAAAATGGTGCTTGGCTTTGTTCTGCCCCATTCTGTTCTGTGCGACATCTACTGGGAAGTTGTACATCACTTCGTGTTTCAAATGGATGTGTGCATCTGATAGCTTTGTGTATCAAAATGCACAGCAGTGCTATTAATTGGACAATGTGTTAACTGACAGAGTAGTGAAGATGTCTGACTTTATTCTGCCACATTAGTTCTATGTGGCTTCTGCTGGGAATATGTACATCACCACATGTTTCAAATGGATTTGTGCAATCGATCGATTTGTGCATCCAAATGCACAACATCCCGTCATCATGTTGCAAAATAGGAGGACATAATAAAATTAATGTTTTCTTATGCTCACCATGTTTGGATTATGTTCTACAGCATAGTCTTCAAAATTTGTTGAAACAAGTTTGTGTTAAGTGAATTATCCTGGGAGTAGTGTATAAAAAGGTGTCGACAAAGTTGTTTTTACAATAATTTTTAAAATTCATCAAATCTAAATGTTCCACAACATTAAAAATGTGTTAGGGATCTTCTTGAGTTAAATACACCAATGATGACTGAAAACTGTTTTAAAATATGCGTTACTTTTAAAGTTTTGTAATTTTATAACTATTTCCATCATACAATGACCATTTTATTTGTCATCGAAAAAGGAGTTCGACAGAAACAAATTTAATATCTTTTACTCTAAATGGTGGGCAGAACAAATAATTATTGCACTCCCAGTTCAAAATAAAACATGTTGTTACACTGGTGCATTATAATATTTTGTCAACAATAATGTTATTATGCTCTTTATAGATCTACATTTTTCAAACTAAAATTAAACGTTTTGTATATAATATAGGAAAGTACATAACCACCTATGTTATTTTAATATTGTACATTACTCTATTTGATGTATAATGTTGTATTCATACTGCTTATGGAAATAGCAGCTGGATTTATGGTGCAAACAAAATGGTTTCATTATTGAATATTTCTTGGCTTCAACAACTTTCTGTTATCTAAACGTTTCATTAAAACTAAACTTTAAAATGTATAGCCAGATGTACCTAGTGAAAAAGGAACATGATAGTACCATAGGTGATACTTCGTATGGTTTTATATTCCAACAAAAATAATGCCAATCAGTCAATAATGACAATTCATCGGCATCTTCGTGCGTGGAGAGCTGGTGTTTTTTCTTTTAAATCAATCCGTCTGTCAAGAGCTGTCGCTATGTTCATTCTCCATTTATTCCATATATTTTCCTTCTTTTCTTTGTTGAATCGGTGGCATAAACAGCAGCTAGTCCACGTTTCCTTTTTAGAATTTTATCGGTCACGACTCATTCGCAAGGCGGTGGCTAATCCAAATACACATATGTTGATGACGTTTTTCTTGCATCTATTAACTAGGCGTAGTTAATCGAAGTCTGACGGACAGTCCCGAATAGTTACACATGCATACATATTATGGTTTTTTTTCGTCTTTTTATTCTGGAAGAATTTGATTAGGTGATGTATTGATTCAGTTAAAGTTTTATTACAAAAGGTGGCTCCTCGATAGCGACTACCATAATCTTAGAGGAGTCTCCTGACCCTACTTTTTGTTATTTATCATACGTTATACCATGTTTACCATAAAGTTATATAATTGTATTATTTAATTTTTTTTACATGGATGTATTATTTGAAATGTCTGGGTCAAATAAAACAAATTCTTCTTCTTCTTCTTATGTTTTCGATATGTTATTGTCAGGGTCATTAGTGATTAATAAAACATAACTCTAATGAAATAAAAGCATACAATTACATGGAATAATCATATTAATCGGATTATTTAATAATTGCGTATATTACAAAATATTAACATTCTCAAAGAATCGCTTTAATATATATTTAACGTCAGATAGTTATGAATTGTTTAGCAGTTCCCAAGGCTATGCAGCCGCTTAGTCAACTTGACCGGTATCTGACGTGTCGTCTCTTTCGGTTGAAGTTCACGAACAACGTTTCCTCAAGTTCCTGTCGCCCAGTGCCAGCGTACGCATGCGCCAATTGCATGTTGCAATTAAGTTCACGACAAGCGACTATCCTGACGTGCCAGGGAACGTCAGTAGCGTAATTTCCACATGGGCAACTAGAGCACCTGTCGAGGCCACGAGCTCCCGGGTCACTGGAGAAAAGAATCCGGGCATAAGAGCTCCCGGGGGCCCCACTCAAGTGGGAAAAAACGAATCTGTCTTTGGACACCAATGCAGTAGCTTTGAAGGGTCTATAATGCCTGTTTTGTCCGTTAGCGGTCGTGCCCCGCCTTCCCATACAATTAAACAGTATGCGCATGGAATCTGGCTAATTAAATGTAATCGAACGATATATAAAGTAGCATTCAATAAACGGAAAATATAAAGATGCAATTAATATATGGAAATGGTTTATAGTTTTCTCAGCAATCTGCTTGTTCGTTGAATATCGAATGACGGAGATTTCAATCTTCTGGGTGGAGATTTATCGTTATATCAAAATTTACGGAAATTCCGTATGAGTCACGGGGGTTCTTTCGGCGCCGTCAGGCCCATTGCATGGTTGATTGAGGGAGTGCGTTTTACGAACTGCGAATGCAAGCTCCCAATAAACCTCCAACTTCAGAGACGGGTCATTTGCCCAAGGGACATTTGTCCAACGGTCATTTGCCCATCTCTCAAGTGGGAAAAAGGTCATTTGCCCAGTTTTGAAAAAAATGCAGTAAATGAAATGAAAGTTACAAACTTTTTCTATTGTTTATTTGGTAATAGAGCAGTTACAAAAAAACAAACAATTTACAATTGTCATTGCTAAAACTAGGGAAACAATTTAAATTGTGTCGGTCAATGTTCAGCATACAATTGCCAGCATAAGTACCTGAGTACAAATAGAACCTAGGGGAGGAATGGGCGAAAATTAAGTCGCATAAAAAGGAACGGGAATAAAGTCAGTGTTGGCTAAGAAAAAAGTCACAGGAAATACAGTCACAATATAATTGTATTCGAAAACTACGCTAAATAGGAAGTTTTGCAATTTGTTACTGATAATTCAACAAAATAAAGTTTGGTGATTAACACGAATATTCTGATGAAACTCACTTTGTCCACATTTACTTTGACATTTAGTAAGATTTATAAATGACTTTTTATCAAACTTATGGTCTGAATTTTTTGTTAAATTAAGTTAACTTTGATTACTAAATTGAATATTCACCCAAATTTAAATTGTTTTTCAACTTTCAATTTATTGTTATTGTTCACAACTGGGCTAATGACCATTGGGCAAATAACCGTTGGGCAAATGATCGTACCCCCAACTTCACCCCTCAAGACCTTCAAGTGCACCCCACTAGGCTAGCAAAACACCTCTAATGCTAGGCACACACCAACCGACTAACGCCGACTTGCGTTGCCAGTCGGCGCAAAAAGCAGTCGGTGCTAAACGCCAATTAGTTCCGCCGACTAGCGCCGATTTCTGCCCGCACACACCAGCCAGCACACACCAACCGACTCGCGCCGACCGTCGGTGCTCGGCTTGATCCTACAAGGAAAAATCCACTATAAATACGCGTGTTTACTACGGAGTTAACAATGTGTTTCGATACACCTACAATAAACATATGAAACATTTGTAAAAAATTAGGCCAAAACGGCTATCAGAAAAACGAAACTTGTTACATAGTAAGTCGGAGCTTCGCCGTCAGCCTTCACGACGATATGGCTTGAGCATTTAGCATATCCTCCAACAAAGAAACGTATAGCGTCGAGCTATGTTTTATGACAGTACGCAGAACGTTATATTTAGCCGTTTCAGTTAACAGTTATGTTGAAACTTGAAGTGTAATCAGTCGCACCCAACGAATTCCTCAAAAACGTTTTCCACCGCTAGCGCCGCTTTGCGGATTTTTAAGGCTTAATATATGCGCCTGTAGCGGCGCCACCAGAGGTAGCGTTTTTCACAAAACAAAATGGCGATTCCTGTCGGAAGCGTGAAACAAACTTACAAAGTCAGGTGGAAATTAGGTTTATTTGTGGCGCCTGTTTTATGAACAAGCGAAAAAAATGATGATGGTCAATGGCAATAGTATAAAAAATAATCGATCACTTTCTGAAACGTTGGTTACCCGCCAGGTCAGTAAAATATGAAATTAAAAAATGAAAGCATGTGGCCCGAAAGTGAAATGGTTTGAAAACTCAAAAAAGACGCCGGGCTTAGCATTGACTTGTATCGAAGACTATCACATGATCGCTCTATGATTTCTTATTGGCCAAGTTACCGCCGACCGTCGTGTTATGACAAAAAACCTGCACACACCAGCCGACTCGTCATCGGATATGCACCGACTTGTCATCGGATACCTCCTTATCTAACGCCGACTGCCGATTAACGCCGACCGCCGATTCAACATTTGAATCGGCGTTAGTTGGCGCTATAAGACCGACCGTCGGGCTTAAATTCGGCACACACCAACCGACTGCCGTCGGCCGACGGTTTTTACGCCGACTAGTCGGTTGGTGTGTGCCAAAAATCGGCTGGTGTGTGCCTAGCATTACTAGCTGGAATCTCTAGAGGATCTCTGTTCTGTTGGAGGTCTCGAGGGGGTTCAGTTATGCTAGGCACACACCAGCCGATTTTCGGCACACACACACCAACCGACTAGTCGGCGTAAAAACCGTCGGCCGACGGCAGTCGGTTGGTGTGTGCCGAATGTAAGCCCGACGGTCGGCCTTATAGCGCCAACTAACGCCGATTCAAATGTTGAATCGGCGGTCGGCGTTAATCGGCAGTCGACGTTAGGTAAGGAGGTATCCGATGACAAGTCGGTGCATATCCGATGACGAGTCGGCTGGTGTGTGCAGGTTTTTTGTCATAACACGACGGTCGGCGGTAACTTGGCCAATAAGAAATCATAGAGCGATCATGTGATAGTCTTCGATACAAGTCAATGCTAAGCCCGGCGTCTTTTTTGAGTTTTCAAACCATTTCACTTTCGGGCCACATGCTTTCATTTTTTAATTTCATATTTTACTGACCTGGCGGGTAACCAACGTTTCAGAAAGTGATCGATTATTTTTTATACTATTGCCATTGACCATCATCATTTTTTTCGCTTGTTCATAAAACAGGCGCCACAAATAAACCTAATTTCCACCTGACTTTGTAAGTTTGTTTCACGCTTCCGACAGGAATCGCCATTTTGTTTTGTGAAAAACGCTACCTCTGGTGGCGCCGCTACAGGCGCATATATTAAGCCTTAAAAATCCGCAAAGCGGCGCTAGCGGTGGAAAACTTTTTTGAGGAATTCGTTGGGTGCGACTGATTACACTTCAAGTTTCAACATAACTGTTAACTGAAACGGCTAAATATAACGTTCTGCGTACTGTCATGGACGGAGAGAGGGAAGGAGAAAGGGAAGGAAAGGAGGGAAGGAGGGAGTGACGGACAGATGGATGGAGAGAGGGAGGGAGGAATGGAGGAAGGGAGGAAGAGAGGATGGGAGGGAGAGAGGGTGGGAGGAAGGGAGGGAAGAAGGGAGGGAGGGAGAGAGGGAGGGAGGAAGGGAGAGAGAGGAGGGAGGAAGGGAGAGAGAGGGAGGAACGGTTGGACTGAGAGAGGGAAGGAGGGATCGAGGGATGGAGAGAGGGAGGGAGGGAGGGAGGGAGGGAGGTAGGGAGGGAGGGAGGGATGGAGGAAGGGAGAGAGGTAGGGAGGGAAGGAGGGAGAATGTTAGGAACGGAGGGGAAGGGGAGAGAGGAGCAAGGAAATCAAAATGTATTGAAGAAAGTTGATATATGTACACTGTAGTTATGGTCAAATGGACAATGCATTAGCCATTAGTGATCACAATTTGTGTAAGCTCAATCGTTAGGCCTAATTAACACCTATCTATGAATAATGAAGTATCATTATTATATACAATATGTGCGTACGATTATCAGTAGGTCATCAGCCTTGGTGAAGGAAGAGTTAAATTCGAGATGCAGGGCCGGTTACACGAGTGATTAATTGTCCGATTGCCTAGGGCTAGGCGACACAGTATCGTCTGACGCGTTGTTTCATGAAACAATGAAAGAATCAAGATATGATAGTTGTCAGGCGGGCAATGTTTGTCCCACAATCGAGCAATTAATCGCTTGTGTAAACTGACCTCTACCGGGGATCAAAGATATAGGTCAAGACCCACGCATAAGCCAAAGCGGGTCACAGGCACAATATTATGCACTCCAAAACACACCACTGCCTGTCAATCAACAAAGACAGTATACTGAATGTGCTGAATTTCGTCGTACACGATAGGAACATGTCGTTTTAACAATAAACCTAGACAAAACTCTTCAATAAGATATTCATATACTAAATTTCTACCATATAATGATATATATAATCTCATTTGTGCAAATTATTCGAAAACGTTGTTTTGAGTATAGTAATTACAACATGACTCCAGCATTACTTGTTGTCTCCATAAATGATATGCGGGGAAAGTCTTAGTAGTAACAAAGCATTTAAATAACCAAGCAGAGTCACTTAACGATACGCCATTTTGATTTTGAACTGGTAGCGTATACAATATAATTACGTCTCACCTGAATAACAGAGGGCGCTGCGCGAATGACTATGCTTGGTTATTTAAATGCTTTGGTAGTAACGAAACCACATGCGTTTTAAAATATGCATTATTATTTGCGAGGTACGTAACGTTGTTTTTGTTGTAGAATAGCTTATCATGCAAATATTCCATGTTATATTATTAATGACGTGTATTTTTACCAACCATGGTCCATGCATATTATTCTTTGCTTAGTTTGTCAAAAAACAACATTCCTTATCTCACCTTATCCCTCACTCAAGATGCAACTACCACGTGTATTCTTTTTTCCCCAGTACCATTCGACTTTGGAATTCCCTCCCTCAATATAATATTATTGTTAATCAGAACAGCCTGGATGCGTTTAAAAGCAACATCCGGACTTTGCACTACCCCATGTTTTAGACGTTAACAAGTTCTTCTACACGTATTTCTGTTTATTTACACGATAATTTCTAATTTAATAAGTTCTTATATATTGCACTTTAAAAATAAAAAAAACATTTTTCCTGTTCGCCTGCCATGCCACGCACCGCCCTGCACCCTCAGCATGTTGAGGCTAGGCGTGTATTGGAAGAACTTTTTTGTTCGACAACGTCTTCACCACGGAGCGCTCCCTTCACATCGCCTCGGTTTCGCTGTTCCAACCAAAGACCGTCTATCAATACAAGACGGTGCAGCGCGTGCTATCTACATTGTTCGAGGAAAGTACGTAAGCAGTTCGTCCGCCATTTTGGAGTTGCGCTAAGCCAGACCATACGCGTGCAGAAAACGCAGTTCTTTGCATTATCATTGCTCAACATTTTCAACGATAACCTCAATATTTTAATTGTATAAGAAGTGGTACAGCCTGATGATTATTCTGATGAAACACGACGAAGTTCAGTTGGCTCAATAAATAAGTGCAACGTTTCTACGTGATATGTTTGCAAATTTCATTATTTTGAATTGTGATTGGTAAAAAAACTTCAAGGATTAGTTTAATATATTTCATTTTATGTGACGCATCACAGCTTGGTGATTATTCTGATGAAATGAGGTGACTGAACAAATACGCTAACATCACGCGCTGCCGGTCCCGCAGGCACATGCGCTTGCCTCCCGAATGGCGGAAAAAACCTTCAATGTAGACTGCCATTTTCTTGCTCAGTGACGCCTCCTGTCCAGATAGAGGCTCCTTGGTTCCAATGGTAAATATAGGCGATAGCGAGATGTTAGTATTATTGACGTATACGAGTGTGCATGGGCATGGCATGGGCAATAATCGTGGGTCCAATCGTGTTTTGCCATTTGTACTAAAACCTGATCAAATTCTTCGTAAGATATTTATGTACTAAATCTCTAACACATATTCCTTCCAATTTATGCAAACAAACTGTTACAAAAGTTGTTTTGAGTTAAGTACTTACAAAAAATACCGGCGAAATCCAAATCTCGTCGAAGACGAAGACGCCTTCGCTTCGGCTTCGTCAAAAATCGTGGGTCCTATCTATGCTGTGTTAATTGTTCGCGTGTCACGTGAATCATTGCGAGACCGCAGTGTATTAAAATAAGCCAAGAGCGTTAGAACACGAGCTTTCAGTGCCACGAATTTTGACCATCCCCGAATTTTCCGGTCGTGAGTATACGGCGAAATTAACATACACAACTATATAATGATATACCAATAATA
Source organism: Paraescarpia echinospica (assembly GCA_020002185.1). NCBI lineage: Eukaryota > Metazoa > Annelida > Polychaeta > Sabellida > Siboglinidae > Paraescarpia > Paraescarpia echinospica. Next base: position 26,226,446 of record CM034534.1, on the reverse strand, counting down.
TTAGTATAGCCTACAAGAAAACCTTAATTAATTAGGCCTACTCCATGAAAAGTGCATATTAAATTTATGTGAAGGAATTTGACCAAACCGTTGGCTACGCAATAATTAACCAATAGATATTGAATCAGCAGCACCAAGATTAACAATAAAAAGTAGACACTGAACACGGGCAATATAAAGAACCAACAACCAGCATTTGGTGAACGGCCGTTCCCATATGGTCTAGTGGTTAGGATTCCTGCCTTTCACGCAGGCGGCCCGGGTTCGATTCCCGGTGTGGGAATTTCATTTTTATAATAAAAGTTATGGTCATCAATGTTACAGGGAATTTCGTTTTTATAATAAAAATTATGATCATCAATGTTACAGCACTTATTTAATATAAATTTTTATTTCGTAAAACATTTGCCATACATGGGCACCGTAATTTTTGGGAGAATAAGCTGTTGCACATGGTAGCATGGCAAACAAATTCGTGATCAAACTTGGCAGCCATCGTTTGCCCACTCCAAATAAGATAATAATTGTTATAAATCCTCAACACTACAGTTTCTGTCGTGTAGATTTGTGTGTGAAATAATAGGGTATTGTTTTGTGTGTTCTGCAGATACATCGACCTGGATTTCGTTGTGTTGGAAACAATACGCATAAGGTTCCACGGTGGTTCATCAATCTGCACATCTCGAGGGGCAGAATGTTTGCACGACTCGTTTAGTATTACAGCGAAACGTATCTTGTTCGGCTCGGTGCATTTATGGAATTCTGAACTACGAACAGTGTATATGCGTTTATAATCTAGTATAGACTCCGTTATATGGATGTTACCACATTGACGTCACCAGCTTCGATCATTTCTTATCTACCCGTCTGCACAACTGTATGAAATAAACAGTACAGCATTTCTTCAGTTTTCAGTTTTATTTTTTACGAAATGGTACATTGAATGTCAAAAAAGCCCCGTCAGCAATCAACCAGTCATTTACTTTAGACAAAAACAAAATCCGATTAAAATTACTGACAGCTAAAGACGGTGGGTAAGTCATGGAAGGAATCTGCAAGCCGGCCATCCAACCTCAAGCCCCTGTCGGGGAGGAGGAGGTGCAATTTTCACAGTGCTTCAACAGCGAAAGGAGTTTACCATGGTTACCTAAAACAAATGGGAGCGATCCAAACCTGTTATATAACACCTTAAAGCGATTCTTTGCAGGCTAATATACATTCCAGATATACTGTATCAAAACGTGATAATTTCCCATAAGTACTTTCTATGCTACTTATGTCTTGCTTGTTTACGCATAATTTGGATGTTATCTGCGCAAAAAGCCGATAAACAATTGTGTTTACGCGAATCATTTTGCTGCCACGTGGATGATTAATTATGCAGCCCGAGTATAATGAATATTCATGCATGCGCAGTGAACCATACAAAGACCGTTGACGTCACACACACAGTCAACTTGTCAGATTTCGAGGTGTGTTGATTAAAGCAGTGGCATTGTAAATAAGCAATTTGTAGACACATGTATATTGACAGCTATTTTATGTGTAGGAAGCGTATGCATTGTTTATGTATCCTGCTTTCCAATGCCGTCAGCCGAGTAACATTTCGATTAAGTAGAATTATAACATAACGTCCGGCGATCCCGACCGCTGCAGTCGATGTCAGCTGGGAGTCTGTCGAGCCTCTACGTAAGTCTCGCGTTTCTAGTTAGTAAAACTGCATTGCCCAGTATTTTATATGCCGTGAACGAAAATGCACACTAAAATTTCATTATATGCAACGGTTCTGCAACCATAGCTAGTGGATTAACCTGGTTGTGGATGTTAGTTTTGTTGCCTAAATCTGGGACTTGGGGCATATTTCATATTGGGTCTGTGACTGTGTGTCTATGGGTCTTGCCTTTCCAAATTCTAATCTGCCGTTTTTGAAAAGTGCCCGTTTCCCCACATACTTGAATTGAAACATGAAAATGTGAGATTCGTACGTTCACAGACTGTTTCTAATGCTACATCTACGATTGTTAATAAACATGGCTGGCATGTCACCATTCAATGTAAAAGTTTTAGGTTTGTTAAAAAGTACACAATACCGTGTTGCTGCGGAATTTTGCGATGCACGAATTTGGGACACAGCAGATCTGCACTCTAGTAAACATAAGTTTTTATCCATGAATGTATAAAAAAAAATCTAATAATAGAACAAATCAAGTTGTGTTGCTTCACGTGAACACGTTTTGCGAGAATGGCCCATATGTATAATTATATACAGCAGTAATTATTAGAGCAAGAATAAAGGAAACATACATTGCACTCTAGATAAGGTCGAACCTCCAGGGATCGATGACAATACTGATAAGTGGAATTTCTGATAAGTAAAAAGGTATCAGAAGGTCTCCTTATTGGGACCTTTGCCCAGGACCGAGGAAAAGATTTACTTAACTTAGCAAAAATCAACTTATGTGAGTTCGAGTTTTCTGAAGTGAACTGTATATGACCAATGCATACAGGTAATTATGTAGAAGCAAATTAAAAGTTTGCCAAAGTAATGGCTTGGGATTTTAGTGTGACTGAATCAGCATAACAAGGTTCTCTTGTATTTCGTTTTTAAGCCCGCTGTACACTTAGTGATACGTCCCATAATCTAGTATATCTAAACTGAATTAATCCGCAGTGTTGAATTAGTTAACTCATATTTAGGCTCAGTTTCCTAAATTCAACTTTGTTTATTTACAGGGACATTGGAAATAGCCGAGCTGATGAAAGAGGAAATTGAACAGCTCTGCTCAACAGTGCTATTAATTGGACAATTGGTCACCTGACATAAAATGGTGCTTGGCTTTGTTCTGCCCCATTCTGTTCTGTGCGACATCTACTGGGAAGTTGTACATCACTTCGTGTTTCAAATGGATGTGTGCATCTGATAGCTTTGTGTATCAAAATGCACAGCAGTGCTATTAATTGGACAATGTGTTAACTGACAGAGTAGTGAAGATGTCTGACTTTATTCTGCCACATTAGTTCTATGTGGCTTCTGCTGGGAATATGTACATCACCACATGTTTCAAATGGATTTGTGCAATCGATCGATTTGTGCATCCAAATGCACAACATCCCGTCATCATGTTGCAAAATAGGAGGACATAATAAAATTAATGTTTTCTTATGCTCACCATGTTTGGATTATGTTCTACAGCATAGTCTTCAAAATTTGTTGAAACAAGTTTGTGTTAAGTGAATTATCCTGGGAGTAGTGTATCAAAAGGTGTCGACAAAGTTGTTTTTACAATAATTTTTAAAATTCATAAAATCTAAATGTTCCACAACATTAAAAATGTGTTAGGGATTTTCTTGAGTTAAATACACCAATGATGACTGAAAACTGTTTTAAAATATGCGTTACTTTTAAAGTTTTGTAATTTTATAACTATTTCCATCATACAATGACCATTTTATTTGTCATCGAAAAAGGAGTTCGACAGAAACAAATTTTATATCTTTTACTCTAAATGGTGGGCAGAACAAATAATTATTGCACTCCCAGTTCAAAATAAAACATGTTGTTACACTGGTGCATTATAATATTTTGTCAACAATAATGTTATTATGCTCTTTATAGATCTACATTTTTCAAACTAAAATTAAACGTTTTGTATATAATATAGGAAAGTACATAACCACCTATGTTATTTTAATATTGTACATTACTCTATTTGATGTATAATGTTGTATTCATACTGCTTATGGAAATAGCAGCTGGATTTATGGTGCAAACAAAATGGTTTCATTATTGAATATTTCTTGGCTTCAACAACTTTCTGTTATCTAAACGTTTCATTAAAACTAAACTTTAAAATGTATAGCCAGATGTACCTAGTGAAAAAGGAACATGATAGTACCATAGGTGATACTTCGTATGGTTTTATATTCCAACAAAAATAATGCCAATCAGTCAATAATGACAATTCATCGGCATCTTCGTGCGTGGAGAGCTGGTGTTTTTTCTTTTAAATCAATCCGTCTGTCAAGAGCTGTCGCTATGTTCATTCTCCATTTATTCCATATATTTTCCTTCTTTTCTTTGTTGAATCGGTGGCATAAACAGCAGCTAGTCCACGTTTCCTTTTTAGAATTTTATCGGTCACGACTCATTCGCAAGGCGGTGGCTAATCCAAATACACATATGTTGATGACGTTTTTCTTGCATCTATTAACTAGGCGTAGTTAATCGAAGTCTGACGGACAGTCCCGAATAGTTACACATGCATACATATTATGGTTTTTTTTCGTCTTTTTATTCTGGAAGAATTTGATTAGGTGATGTATTGATTCAGTTAAAGTTTTATTACAAAAGGTGGCTCCTCGATAGCGACTACCATAATCTTAGAGGAGTCTCCTGACCCTACTTTTTTTTATTTATCATACGTTATACCATGTTTACCATAAAGTTATATAATTGTATTATTTAATTTTTTTTACATGGATGTATTATTTGAAATGTCTGGGTCAAATAAAACAAATTCTTCTTCTTCTTCTTATGTTTTCGATATGTTATTGTCAGGGTCATTAGTGATTAATAAAACATAACTCTAATGAAATAAAAGCATACAATTACATGGAATAATCATATTAATCGGATTATTTAATAATTGCGTATATTACAAAATATTAACATTCTCAAAGAATCGCTTTAATATATATTTAACGTCAGATAGTTATGAATTGTTTAGCAGTTCCCAAGGCTATGCAGCCGCTTAGTCAACTTGACCGGTATCTGACGTGTCGTCTCTTTCGGTTGAAGTTCACGAACAACGTTTCCTCAAGTTCCTGTCGCCCAGTGCCAGCGTACGCATGCGCCAATTGCATGTTGCAATTAAGTTCACGACAAGCGACTATCCTGACGTGCCAGGGAACGTCAGTAGCGTAATTTCCACATGGGCAACTAGAGCACCTGTCGAGGCCACGAGCTCCCGGGTCACTGGAGAAAAGAATCCGGGCATAAGAGCTCCCGGGGGCCCCACTCAAGTGGGAAAAAACGAATCTGTCTTTGGACACCAATGCAGTAGCTTTGAAGGGTCTATAATGCCTGTTTTGTCCGTTAGCGGTCGTGCCCCGCCTTCCCATACAATTAAACAGTATGCGCATGGAATCTGGCTAATTAAATGTAATCGAACGATATATAAAGTAGCATTCAATAAACGGAAAATATAAAGATGCAATTAATATATGGAAATGGTTTATAGTTTTCTCAGCAATCTGCTTGTTCGTTGAATATCGAATGACGGAGATTTCAATCTTCTGGGTGGAGATTTATCGTTATATCAAAATTTACGGAAATTCCGTATGAGTCACGGGGGTTCTTTCGGCGCCGTCAGGCCCATTGCATGGTTGATTGAGGGAGTGCGTTTTACGAACTGCGAATGCAAGCTCCCAATAAACCTCCAACTTCAGAGACGGGTCATTTGCCCAAGGGACATTTGTCCAACGGTCATTTGCCCATCTCTCAAGTGGGAAAAAGGTCATTTGCCCAGTTTTGAAAAAAATGCAGTAAATGAAATGAAAGTTACAAACTTTTTCTATTGTTTATTTGGTAATAGAGCAGTTACAAAAAAACAAACAATTTACAATTGTCATTGCTAAAACTAGGGAAACAATTTAAATTGTGTCGGTCAATGTTCAGCATACAATTGCCAGCATAAGTACCTGAGTACAAATAGAACCTAGGGGAGGAATGGGCGAAAATTAAGTCGCATAAAAAGGAACGGGAATAAAGTCAGTGTTGGCTAAGAAAAAAGTCACAGGAAATACAGTCACAATATAATTGTATTCGAAAACTACGCTAAATAGGAAGTTTTGCAATTTGTTACTGATAATTCAACAAAATAAAGTTTGGTGATTAACACGAATATTCTGATGAAACTCACTTTGTCCACATTTACTTTGACATTTAGTAAGATTTATAAATGACTTTTTATCAAACTTATGGTCTGAATTTTTTGTTAAATTAAGTTAACTTTGATTACTAAATTGAATATTCACCCAAATTTAAATTGTTTTTCAACTTTCAATTTATTGTTATTGTTCACAACTGGGCTAATGACCATTGGGCAAATAACCGTTGGGCAAATGATCGTACCCCCAACTTCACCCCTCAAGACCTTCAAGTGCACCCCACTAGGCTAGCAAAACACCTCTAATGCTAGGCACACACCAACCGACTAACGCCGACTTGCGTTGCCAGTCGGCGCAAAAAGCAGTCGGTGCTAAACGCCAATTAGTTCCGCCGACTAGCGCCGATTTCTGCCCGCACACACCAGCCAGCACACACCAACCGACTCGCGCCGACCGTCGGTGCTCGGCTTGATCCTACAAGGAAAAATCCACTATAAATACGCGTGTTTACTACGGAGTTAACAATGTGTTTCGATACACCTACAATAAACATATGAAACATTTGTAAAAAATTAGGCCAAAACGGCTATCAGAAAAACGAAACTTGTTACATAGTAAGTCGGAGCTTCGCCGTCAGCCTTCACGACGATATGGCTTGAGCATTTAGCATATCCTCCAACAAAGAAACGTATAGCGTCGAGCTATGTTTTATGACAGTACGCAGAACGTTATATTTAGCCGTTTCAGTTAACAGTTATGTTGAAACTTGAAGTGTAATCAGTCGCACCCAACGAATTCCTCAAAAACGTTTTCCACCGCTAGCGCCGCTTTGCGGATTTTTAAGGCTTAATATATGCGCCTGTAGCGGCGCCACCAGAGGTAGCGTTTTTCACAAAACAAAATGGCGATTCCTGTCGGAAGCGTGAAACAAACTTACAAAGTCAGGTGGAAATTAGGTTTATTTGTGGCGCCTGTTTTATGAACAAGCGAAAAAAATGATGATGGTCAATGGCAATAGTATAAAAAATAATCGATCACTTTCTGAAACGTTGGTTACCCGCCAGGTCAGTAAAATATGAAATTAAAAAATGAAAGCATGTGGCCCGAAAGTGAAATGGTTTGAAAACTCAAAAAAGACGCCGGGCTTAGCATTGACTTGTATCGAAGACTATCACATGATCGCTCTATGATTTCTTATTGGCCAAGTTACCGCCGACCGTCGTGTTATGACAAAAAACCTGCACACACCAGCCGACTCGTCATCGGATATGCACCGACTTGTCATCGGATACCTCCTTATCTAACGCCGACTGCCGATTAACGCCGACCGCCGATTCAACATTTGAATCGGCGTTAGTTGGCGCTATAAGACCGACCGTCGGGCTTAAATTCGGCACACACCAACCGACTGCCGTCGGCCGACGGTTTTTACGCCGACTAGTCGGTTGGTGTGTGCCAAAAATCGGCTGGTGTGTGCCTAGCATTACTAGCTGGAATCTCTAGAGGATCTCTGTTCTGTTGGAGGTCTCGAGGGGGTTCAGTTATGCTAGGCACACACCAGCCGATTTTCGGCACACACACACCAACCGACTAGTCGGCGTAAAAACCGTCGGCCGACGGCAGTCGGTTGGTGTGTGCCGAATGTAAGCCCGACGGTCGGCCTTATAGCGCCAACTAACGCCGATTCAAATGTTGAATCGGCGGTCGGCGTTAATCGGCAGTCGACGTTAGGTAAGGAGGTATCCGATGACAAGTCGGTGCATATCCGATGACGAGTCGGCTGGTGTGTGCAGGTTTTTTGTCATAACACGACGGTCGGCGGTAACTTGGCCAATAAGAAATCATAGAGCGATCATGTGATAGTCTTCGATACAAGTCAATGCTAAGCCCGGCGTCTTTTTTGAGTTTTCAAACCATTTCACTTTCGGGCCACATGCTTTCATTTTTTAATTTCATATTTTACTGACCTGGCGGGTAACCAACGTTTCAGAAAGTGATCGATTATTTTTTATACTATTGCCATTGACCATCATCATTTTTTTCGCTTGTTCATAAAACAGGCGCCACAAATAAACCTAATTTCCACCTGACTTTGTAAGTTTGTTTCACGCTTCCGACAGGAATCGCCATTTTGTTTTGTGAAAAACGCTACCTCTGGTGGCGCCGCTACAGGCGCATATATTAAGCCTTAAAAATCCGCAAAGCGGCGCTAGCGGTGGAAAACTTTTTTGAGGAATTCGTTGGGTGCGACTGATTACACTTCAAGTTTCAACATAACTGTTAACTGAAACGGCTAAATATAACGTTCTGCGTACTGTCATGGACGGAGAGAGGGAAGGAGAAAGGGAAGGAAAGGAGGGAAGGAGGGAGTGACGGACAGATGGATGGAGAGAGGGAGGGAGGAATGGAGGAAGGGAGGAAGAGAGGATGGGAGGGAGAGAGGGTGGGAGGAAGGGAGGGAAGAAGGGAGGGAGGGAGAGAGGGAGGGAGGAAGGGAGAGAGAGGAGGGAGGAAGGGAGAGAGAGGGAGGAACGGTTGGACTGAGAGAGGGAAGGAGGGATCGAGGGATGGAGAGAGGGAGGGAGGGAGGGAGGGAGGGAGGTAGGGAGGGAGGGAGGGATGGAGGAAGGGAGAGAGGTAGGGAGGGAAGGAGGGAGAATGTTAGGAACGGAGGGGAAGGGGAGAGAGGAGCAAGGAAATCAAAATGTATTGAAGAAAGTTGATATATGTACACTGTAGTTATGGTCAAATGGACAATGCATTAGCCATTAGTGATCACAATTTGTGTAAGCTCAATCGTTAGGCCTAATTAACACCTATCTATGAATAATGAAGTATCATTATTATATACAATATGTGCGTACGATTATCAGTAGGTCATCAGCCTTGGTGAAGGAAGAGTTAAATTCGAGATGCAGGGCCGGTTACACGAGTGATTAATTGTCCGATTGCCTAGGGCTAGGCGACACAGTATCGTCTGACGCGTTGTTTCATGAAACAATGAAAGAATCAAGATATGATAGTTGTCAGGCGGGCAATGTTTGTCCCACAATCGAGCAATTAATCGCTTGTGTAAACTGACCTCTACCGGGGATCAAAGATATAGGTCAAGACCCACGCATAAGCCAAAGCGGGTCACAGGCACAATATTATGCACTCCAAAACACACCACTGCCTGTCAATCAACAAAGACAGTATACTGAATGTGCTGAATTTCGTCGTACACGATAGGAACATGTCGTTTTAACAATAAACCTAGACAAAACTCTTCAATAAGATATTCATATACTAAATTTCTACCATATAATGATATATATAATCTCATTTGTGCAAATTATTCGAAAACGTTGTTTTGAGTATAGTAATTACAACATGACTCCAGCATTACTTGTTGTCTCCATAAATGATATGCGGGGAAAGTCTTAGTAGTAACAAAGCATTTAAATAACCAAGCAGAGTCACTTAACGATACGCCATTTTGATTTTGAACTGGTAGCGTATACAATATAATTACGTCTCACCTGAATAACAGAGGGCGCTGCGCGAATGACTATGCTTGGTTATTTAAATGCTTTGGTAGTAACGAAACCACATGCGTTTTAAAATATGCATTATTATTTGCGAGGTACGTAACGTTGTTTTTGTTGTAGAATAGCTTATCATGCAAATATTCCATGTTATATTATTAATGACGTGTATTTTTACTAACCATGGTCCATACATATTATTCTTTGCTTAGTTTGTCAAAAAACAACATTCCTTATCTCACCTTATCCCTCACTCAAGATGCAACTACCACGTGTATTCTTTTTTCCCCAGTACCATTCGACTTTGGAATTCCCTCCCTCAATATAATATTATTGTTAATCAGAACAGCCTGGATGCGTTTAAAAGCAACATCCGGACTTTGCACTACCCCATGTTTTAGACGTTAACAAGTTCTTCTACACGTATTTCTGTTTATTTACACGATAATTCCTAATTTAATAAGTTCTTATATATTGTACTTTAAAAATAAAAAAAACATTTTTCCTGTTCGCCTGCCATGCCACGCACCGCCATGCACCCTCAGCATGTTGAGGCTAGGCGTGTATTGGAAGAACTTTTTTGTTCGACAACGTCTTCACCACGGAGCGCTCCCTTCACATCGCCTCGGTTTCGCTGTTCCAACCAAAGACCGTCTATCAATACAAGACGGTGCAGCGCGTGCTATCTACATTGTTCGAGGAAAGTACGTAAGCAGTTCGTCCGCCATTTTGGAGTTGCGCTAAGCCAGACCATACGCGTGCAGAAAACGCAGTTCTTTGCATTATCATTGCTCAACATTTTCAACGATAACCTCAATATTTTAATTGTATAAGAAGTGGTACAGCCTGATGATTATTCTGATGAAACACGACGAAGTTCAGTTGGCTCAATAAATAAGTGCAACGTTTCTACGTGATATGTTTGCAAATTTCATTATTTTGAATTGTGATTGGTAAAAAAACTTCAAGGATTAGTTTAATATATTTCATTTTATGTGACGCATCACAGCTTGGTGATTATTCTGATGAAATGAGGTGACTGAACAAATACGCTAACATCACGCGCTGCCGGTCCCGCAGGCACATGCGCTTGCCTCCCGAATGGCGGAAAAAACCTTCAATGTAGACTGCCATTTTCTTGCTCAGTGACGCCTCCTGTCCAGATAGAGGCTCCTTGGTTCCAATGGTAAATATAGGCGATAGCGAGATGTTAGTATTATTGACGTATACGAGTGTGCATGGGCATGGCATGGGCAATAATCGTGGGTCCAATCGTGTTTTGCCATTTGTACTAAAACCTGATCAAATTCTTCGTAAGATATTTATGTACTAAATCTCTAACACATATTCCTTCCAATTTATGCAAACAAACTGTTACAAAAGTTGTTTTGAGTTAAGTACTTACAAAAAATACCGGCGAAATCCAAATCTCGTCGAAGACGAAGACGCCTTCGCTTCGGCTTCGTCAAAAATCGTGGGTCCTATCTATGCTGTGTTAATTGTTCGCGTGTCACGTGAATCATTGCGAGACCGCAGTGTATTAAAATAAGCCAAGAGCGTTAGAACACGAGCTTTCAGTGCCACGAATTTTGACCATCCCCGAATTTTCCGGTCGTGAGTATACGGCGAAATTAACATACACAACTATATAATGATATACCAATAATATTAGTATAGCCTACAAGAAAACCTTAATTAATTAGGCCTACTCCATGAAAAGTGCATATTAAATTTATGTGAAGGAATTTGACCAAACCGTTGGCTACGCAATAATTAACCAATAGATATTGAATCAGCAGCACCAAGATTAACAATAAAAAGTAGACACTGAACACGGGCAATATAAAGAACCAACAACCAGCATTTGGTGAACGGCCGTTCCCATATGGTCTAGTGGTTAGGATTCCTGCCTTTCACGCAGGCGGCCCGGGTTCGATTCCCGGTGTGGGAATTTCATTTTTATAATAAAAGTTATGGTCATCAATGTTACAGGGAATTTCGTTTTTATAATAAAAATTATGATCATCAATGTTACAGCACTTATTTAATATAAATTTTTATTTCGTAAAACATTTGCCATACATGGGCACCGTAATTTTTGGGAGAATAAGCTGTTGCACATGGTAGCATGGCAAACAAATTCGTGATCAAACTTGGCAGCCATCGTTTGCCCACTCCAAATAAGATAATAATTGTTATAAATCCTCAACACTACAGTTTCTGTCGTGTAGATTTGTGTGTGAAATAATAGGGTATTGTTTTGTGTGTTCTGCAGATACATCGACCTGGATTTCGTTGTGTTGGAAACAATACGCATAAGGTTCCACGGTGGTTCATCAATCTGCACATCTCGAGGGGCAGAATGTTTGCACGACTCGTTTAGTATTACAGCGAAACGTATCTTGTTCGGCTCGGTGCATTTATGGAATTCTGAACTACGAACAGTGTATATGCGTTTATAATCTAGTATAGACTCCGTTATATGGATGTTACCACATTGACGTCACCAGCTTCGATCATTTCTTATCTACCCGTCTGCACAACTGTATGAAATAAACAGTACAGCATTTCTTCAGTTTTCAGTTTTATTTTTTACGAAATGGTACATTGAATGTCAAAAAAGCCCCGTCAGCAATCAACCAGTCATTTACTTTAGACAAAAACAAAATCCGATTAAAATTACTGACAGCTAAAGACGGTGGGTAAGTCATGGAAGGAATCTGCAAGCCGGCCATCCAACCTCAAGCCCCTGTCGGGGAGGAGGAGGTGCAATTTTCACAGTGCTTCAACAGCGAAAGGAGTTTACCATGGTTACCTAAAACAAATGGGAGCGATCCAAACCTGTTATATAACACCTTAAAGCGATTCTTTGCAGGCTAATATACATTCCAGATATACTGTATCAAAACGTGATAATTTCCCATAAGTACTTTCTATGCTACTTATGTCTTGCTTGTTTACGCATAATTTGGATGTTATCTGCGCAAAAAGCCGATAAACAATTGTGTTTACGCGAATCATTTTGCTGCCACGTGGATGATTAATTATGCAGCCCGAGTATAATGAATATTCATGCATGCGCAGTGAACCATACAAAGACCGTTGACGTCACACACACAGTCAACTTGTCAGATTTCGAGGTGTGTTGATTAAAGCAGTGGCATTGTAAATAAGCAATTTGTAGACACATGTATATTGACAGCTATTTTATGTGTAGGAAGCGTATGCATTGTTTATGTATCCTGCTTTCCAATGCCGTCAGCCGAGTAACATTTCGATTAAGTAGAATTATAACATAACGTCCGGCGATCCCGACCGCTGCAGTCGATGTCAGCTGGGAGTCTGTCGAGCCTCTACGTAAGTCTCGCGTTTCTAGTTAGTAAAACTGCATTGCCCAGTATTTTATATGCCGTGAACGAAAATGCACACTAAAATTTCATTATATGCAACGGTTCTGCAACCATAGCTAGTGGATTAACCTGGTTGTGGATGTTAGTTTTGTTGCCTAAATCTGGGACTTGGGGCATATTTCATATTGGGTCTGTGACTGTGTGTCTATGGGTCTTGCCTTTCCAAATTCTAATCTGCCGTTTTTGAAAAGTGCCCGTTTCCCCACATACTTGAATTGAAACATGAAAATGTGAGATTCGTACGTTCACAGACTGTTTCTAATGCTACATCTACGATTGTTAATAAACATGGCTGGCATGTCACCATTCAATGTAAAAGTTTTAGGTTTGTTAAAAAGTACACAATACCGTGTTGCTGCGGAATTTTGCGATGCACGAATTTGGGACACAGCAGATCTGCACTCTAGTAAACATAAGTTTTTATCCATGAATGTATAAAAAAAAATCTAATAATAGAACAAATCAAGTTGTGTTGCTTCACGTGAACACGTTTTGCGAGAATGGCCCATATGTATAATTATATACAGCAGTAATTATTAGAGCAAGAATAAAGGAAACATACATTGCACTCTAGATAAGGTCGAACCTCCAGGGATCGATGACAATACTGATAAGTGGAATTTCTGATAAGTAAAAAGGTATCAGAAGGTCTCCTTATTGGGACCTTTGCCCAGGACCGAGGAAAAGATTTACTTAACTTAGCAAAAATCAACTTATGTGAGTTCGAGTTTTCTGAAGTGAACTGTATATGACCAATGCATACAGGTAATTATGTAGAAGCAAATTAAAAGTTTGCCAAAGTAATGGCTTGGGATTTTAGTGTGACTGAATCAGCATAACAAGGTTCTCTTGTATTTCGTTTTTAAGCCCGCTGTACACTTAGTGATACGTCCCATAATCTAGTATATCTAAACTGAATTAATCCGCAGTGTTGAATTAGTTAACTCATATTTAGGCTCAGTTTCCTAAATTCAACTTTGTTTATTTACAGGGACATTGGAAATAGCCGAGCTGATGAAAGAGGAAATTGAACAGCTCTGCTCAACAGTGCTATTAATTGGACAATTGGTCACCTGACATAAAATGGTGCTTGGCTTTGTTCTGCCCCATTCTGTTCTGTGCGACATCTACTGGGAAGTTGTACATCACTTCGTGTTTCAAATGGATGTGTGCATCTGATAGCTTTGTGTATCAAAATGCACAGCAGTGCTATTAATTGGACAATGTGTTAACTGACAGAGTAGTGAAGATGTCTGACTTTATTCTGCCACATTAGTTCTATGTGGCTTCTGCTGGGAATATGTACATCACCACATGTTTCAAATGGATTTGTGCAATCGATCGATTTGTGCATCCAAATGCACAACATCCCGTCATCATGTTGCAAAATAGGAGGACATAATAAAATTAATGTTTTCTTATGCTCACCATGTTTGGATTATGTTCTACAGCATAGTCTTCAAAATTTGTTGAAACAAGTTTGTGTTAAGTGAATTATCCTGGGAGTAGTGTATCAAAAGGTGTCGACAAAGTTGTTTTTACAATAATTTTTAAAATTCATAAAATCTAAATGTTCCACAACATTAAAAATGTGTTAGGGATTTTCTTGAGTTAAATACACCAATGATGACTGAAAACTGTTTTAAAATATGCGTTACTTTTAAAGTTTTGTAATTTTATAACTATTTCCATCATACAATGACCATTTTATTTGTCATCGAAAAAGGAGTTCGACAGAAACAAATTTTATATCTTTTACTCTAAATGGTGGGCAGAACAAATAATTATTGCACTCCCAGTTCAAAATAAAACATGTTGTTACACTGGTGCATTATAATATTTTGTCAACAATAATGTTATTATGCTCTTTATAGATCTACATTTTTCAAACTAAAATTAAACGTTTTGTATATAATATAGGAAAGTACATAACCACCTATGTTATTTTAATATTGTACATTACTCTATTTGATGTATAATGTTGTATTCATACTGCTTATGGAAATAGCAGCTGGATTTATGGTGCAAACAAAATGGTTTCATTATTGAATATTTCTTGGCTTCAACAACTTTCTGTTATCTAAACGTTTCATTAAAACTAAACTTTAAAATGTATAGCCAGATGTACCTAGTGAAAAAGGAACATGATAGTACCATAGGTGATACTTCGTATGGTTTTATATTCCAACAAAAATAATGCCAATCAGTCAATAATGACAATTCATCGGCATCTTCGTGCGTGGAGAGCTGGTGTTTTTTCTTTTAAATCAATCCGTCTGTCAAGAGCTGTCGCTATGTTCATTCTCCATTTATTCCATATATTTTCCTTCTTTTCTTTGTTGAATCGGTGGCATAAACAGCAGCTAGTCCACGTTTCCTTTTTAGAATTTTATCGGTCACGACTCATTCGCAAGGCGGTGGCTAATCCAAATACACATATGTTGATGACGTTTTTCTTGCATCTATTAACTAGGCGTAGTTAATCGAAGTCTGACGGACAGTCCCGAATAGTTACACATGCATACATATTATGGTTTTTTTTCGTCTTTTTATTCTGGAAGAATTTGATTAGGTGATGTATTGATTCAGTTAAAGTTTTATTACAAAAGGTGGCTCCTCGATAGCGACTACCATAATCTTAGAGGAGTCTCCTGACCCTACTTTTTTTTATTTATCATACGTTATACCATGTTTACCATAAAGTTATATAATTGTATTATTTAATTTTTTTTACATGGATGTATTATTTGAAATGTCTGGGTCAAATAAAACAAATTCTTCTTCTTCTTCTTATGTTTTCGATATGTTATTGTCAGGGTCATTAGTGATTAATAAAACATAACTCTAATGAAATAAAAGCATACAATTACATGGAATAATCATATTAATCGGATTATTTAATAATTGCGTATATTACAAAATATTAACATTCTCAAAGAATCGCTTTAATATATATTTAACGTCAGATAGTTATGAATTGTTTAGCAGTTCCCAAGGCTATGCAGCCGCTTAGTCAACTTGACCGGTATCTGACGTGTCGTCTCTTTCGGTTGAAGTTCACGAACAACGTTTCCTCAAGTTCCTGTCGCCCAGTGCCAGCGTACGCATGCGCCAATTGCATGTTGCAATTAAGTTCACGACAAGCGACTATCCTGACGTGCCAGGGAACGTCAGTAGCGTAATTTCCACATGGGCAACTAGAGCACCTGTCGAGGCCACGAGCTCCCGGGTCACTGGAGAAAAGAATCCGGGCATAAGAGCTCCCGGGGGCCCCACTCAAGTGGGAAAAAACGAATCTGTCTTTGGACACCAATGCAGTAGCTTTGAAGGGTCTATAATGCCTGTTTTGTCCGTTAGCGGTCGTGCCCCGCCTTCCCATACAATTAAACAGTATGCGCATGGAATCTGGCTAATTAAATGTAATCGAACGATATATAAAGTAGCATTCAATAAACGGAAAATATAAAGATGCAATTAATATATGGAAATGGTTTATAGTTTTCTCAGCAATCTGCTTGTTCGTTGAATATCGAATGACGGAGATTTCAATCTTCTGGGTGGAGATTTATCGTTATATCAAAATTTACGGAAATTCCGTATGAGTCACGGGGGTTCTTTCGGCGCCGTCAGGCCCATTGCATGGTTGATTGAGGGAGTGCGTTTTACGAACTGCGAATGCAAGCTCCCAATAAACCTCCAACTTCAGAGACGGGTCATTTGCCCAAGGGACATTTGTCCAACGGTCATTTGCCCATCTCTCAAGTGGGAAAAAGGTCATTTGCCCAGTTTTGAAAAAAATGCAGTAAATGAAATGAAAGTTACAAACTTTTTCTATTGTTTATTTGGTAATAGAGCAGTTACAAAAAAACAAACAATTTACAATTGTCATTGCTAAAACTAGGGAAACAATTTAAATTGTGTCGGTCAATGTTCAGCATACAATTGCCAGCATAAGTACCTGAGTACAAATAGAACCTAGGGGAGGAGTGGGCGAAAATTAAGTCGCATAAAAAGGAACGGGAATAAAGTCAGTGTTGGCTAAGAAAAAAGTCACAGGAAATACAGTCACAATATAATTGTATTCGAAAACTACGCTAAATAGGAAGTTTTGCAATTTGTTACTGATAATTCAACAAAATAAAGTTTGGTGATTAACACGAATATTCTGATGAAACTCACTTTGTCCACATTTACTTTGACATTTAGTAAGATTTATAAATGACTTTTTATCAAACTTATGGTCTGAATTTTTTGTTAAATTAAGTTAACTTTGATTACTAAATTGAATATTCACCCAAATTTAAATTGTTTTTCAACTTTCAATTTATTGTTATTGTTCACAACTGGGCTAATGACCATTGGGCAAATAACCGTTGGGCAAATGATCGTACCCCCAACTTCACCCCTCAAGACCTTCAAGTGCACCCCACTAGGCTAGCAAAACACCTCTAATGCTAGGCACACACCAACCGACTAACGCCGACTTGCGTTGCCAGTCGGCGCAAAAAGCAGTCGGTGCTAAACGCCAATTAGTTCCGCCGACTAGCGCCGATTTCTGCCCGCACACACCAGCCAGCACACACCAACCGACTCGCGCCGACCGTCGGTGCTCGGCTTGATCCTACAAGGAAAAATCCACTATAAATACGCGTGTTTACTACGGAGTTAACAATGTGTTTCGATACACCTACAATAAACATATGAAACATTTGTAAAAAATTAGGCCAAAACGGCTATCAGAAAAACGAAACTTGTTACATAGTAAGTCGGAGCTTCGCCGTCAGCCTTCACGACGATATGGCTTGAGCATTTAGCATATCCTCCAACAAAGAAACGTATAGCGTCGAGCTATGTTTTATGACAGTACGCAGAACGTTATATTTAGCCGTTTCAGTTAACAGTTATGTTGAAACTTGAAGTGTAATCAGTCGCACCCAACGAATTCCTCAAAAACGTTTTCCACCGCTAGCGCCGCTTTGCGGATTTTTAAGGCTTAATATATGCGCCTGTAGCGGCGCCACCAGAGGTAGCGTTTTTCACAAAACAAAATGGCGATTCCTGTCGGAAGCGTGAAACAAACTTACAAAGTCAGGTGGAAATTAGGTTTATTTGTGGCGCCTGTTTTATGAACAAGCGAAAAAAATGATGATGGTCAATGGCAATAGTATAAAAAATAATCGATCACTTTCTGAAACGTTGGTTACCCGCCAGGTCAGTAAAATATGAAATTAAAAAATGAAAGCATGTGGCCCGAAAGTGAAATGGTTTGAAAACTCAAAAAAGACGCCGGGCTTAGCATTGACTTGTATCGAAGACTATCACATGATCGCTCTATGATTTCTTATTGGCCAAGTTACCGCCGACCGTCGTGTTATGACAAAAAACCTGCACACACCAGCCGACTCGTCATCGGATATGCACCGACTTGTCATCGGATACCTCCTTATCTAACGCCGACTGCCGATTAACGCCGACCGCCGATTCAACATTTGAATCGGCGTTAGTTGGCGCTATAAGACCGACCGTCGGGCTTAAATTCGGCACACACCAACCGACTGCCGTCGGCCGACGGTTTTTACGCCGACTAGTCGGTTGGTGTGTGCCAAAAATCGGCTGGTGTGTGCCTAGCATTACTAGCTGGAATCTCTAGAGGATCTCTGTTCTGTTGGAGGTCTCGAGGGGGTTCAGTTATGCTAGGCACACACCAGCCGATTTTCGGCACACACACACCAACCGACTAGTCGGCGTAAAAACCGTCGGCCGACGGCAGTCGGTTGGTGTGTGCCGAATGTAAGCCCGACGGTCGGCCTTATAGCGCCAACTAACGCCGATTCAAATGTTGAATCGGCGGTCGGCGTTAATCGGCAGTCGACGTTAGGTAAGGAGGTATCCGATGACAAGTCGGTGCATATCCGATGACGAGTCGGCTGGTGTGTGCAGGTTTTTTGTCATAACACGACGGTCGGCGGTAACTTGGCCAATAAGAAATCATAGAGCGATCATGTGATAGTCTTCGATACAAGTCAATGCTAAGCCCGGCGTCTTTTTTGAGTTTTCAAACCATTTCACTTTCGGGCCACATGCTTTCATTTTTTAATTTCATATTTTACTGACCTGGCGGGTAACCAACGTTTCAGAAAGTGATCGATTATTTTTTATACTATTGCCATTGACCATCATCATTTTTTTCGCTTGTTCATAAAACAGGCGCCACAAATAAACCTAATTTCCACCTGACTTTGTAAGTTTGTTTCACGCTTCCGACAGGAATCGCCATTTTGTTTTGTGAAAAACGCTACCTCTGGTGGCGCCGCTACAGGCGCATATATTAAGCCTTAAAAATCCGCAAAGCGGCGCTAGCGGTGGAAAACTTTTTTGAGGAATTCGTTGGGTGCGACTGATTACACTTCAAGTTTCAACATAACTGTTAACTGAAACGGCTAAATATAACGTTCTGCGTACTGTCATGGACGGAGAGAGGGAAGGAGAAAGGGAAGGAAAGGAGGGAAGGAGGGAGTGACGGACAGATGGATGGAGAGAGGGAGGGAGGAATGGAGGAAGGGAGGAAGAGAGGATGGGAGGGAGAGAGGGTGGGAGGAAGGGAGGGAAGAAGGGAGGGAGGGAGAGAGGGAGGGAGGAAGGGAGAGAGAGGAGGGAGGAAGGGAGAGAGAGGGAGGAACGGTTGGACTGAGAGAGGGAAGGAGGGATCGAGGGATGGAGAGAGGGAGGGAGGGAGGGAGGGAGGGAGGTAGGGAGGGAGGGAGGGATGGAGGAAGGGAGAGAGGTAGGGAGGGAAGGAGGGAGAATGTTAGGAACGGAGGGGAAGGGGAGAGAGGAGCAAGGAAATCAAAATGTATTGAAGAAAGTTGATATATGTACACTGTAGTTATGGTCAAATGGACAATGCATTAGCCATTAGTGATCACAATTTGTGTAAGCTCAATCGTTAGGCCTAATTAACACCTATCTATGAATAATGAAGTATCATTATTATATACAATATGTGCGTACGATTATCAGTAGGTCATCAGCCTTGGTGAAGGAAGAGTTAAATTCGAGATGCAGGGCCGGTTACACGAGTGATTAATTGTCCGATTGCCTAGGGCTAGGCGACACAGTATCGTCTGACGCGTTGTTTCATGAAACAATGAAAGAATCAAGATATGATAGTTGTCAGGCGGGCAATGTTTGTCCCACAATCGAGCAATTAATCGCTTGTGTAAACTGACCTCTACCGGGGATCAAAGATATAGGTCAAGACCCACGCATAAGCCAAAGCGGGTCACAGGCACAATATTATGCACTCCAAAACACACCACTGCCTGTCAATCAACAAAGACAGTATACTGAATGTGCTGAATTTCGTCGTACACGATAGGAACATGTCGTTTTAACAATAAACCTAGACAAAACTCTTCAATAAGATATTCATATACTAAATTTCTACCATATAATGATATATATAATCTCATTTGTGCAAATTATTCGAAAACGTTGTTTTGAGTATAGTAATTACAACATGACTCCAGCATTACTTGTTGTCTCCATAAATGATATGCGGGGAAAGTCTTAGTAGTAACAAAGCATTTAAATAACCAAGCAGAGTCACTTAACGATACGCCATTTTGATTTTGAACTGGTAGCGTATACAATATAATTACGTCTCACCTGAATAACAGAGGGCGCTGCGCGAATGACTATGCTTGGTTATTTAAATGCTTTGGTAGTAACGAAACCACATGCGTTTTAAAATATGCATTATTATTTGCGAGGTACGTAACGTTGTTTTTGTTGTAGAATAGCTTATCATGCAAATATTCCATGTTATATTATTAATGACGTGTATTTTTACCAACCATGGTCCATGCATATTATTCTTTGCTTAGTTTGTCAAAAAACAACATTCCTTATCTCACCTTATCCCTCACTCAAGATGCAACTACCACGTGTATTCTTTTTTCCCCAGTACCATTCGACTTTGGAATTCCCTCCCTCAATATAATATTATTGTTAATCAGAACAGCCTGGATGCGTTTAAAAGCAACATCCGGACTTTGCACTACCCCATGTTTTAGACGTTAACAAGTTCTTCTACACGTATTTCTGTTTATTTACACGATAATTTCTAATTTAATAAGTTCTTATATATTGCACTTTAAAAATAAAAAAAACATTTTTCCTGTTCGCCTGCCATGCCACGCACCGCCCTGCACCCTCAGCATGTTGAGGCTAGGCGTGTATTGGAAGAACTTTTTTGTTCGACAACGTCTTCACCACGGAGCGCTCCCTTCACATCGCCTCGGTTTCGCTGTTCCAACCAAAGACCGTCTATCAATACAAGACGGTGCAGCGCGTGCTATCTACATTGTTCGAGGAAAGTACGTAAGCAGTTCGTCCGCCATTTTGGAGTTGCGCTAAGCCAGACCATACGCGTGCAGAAAACGCAGTTCTTTGCATTATCATTGCTCAACATTTTCAACGATAACCTCAATATTTTAATTGTATAAGAAGTGGTACAGCCTGATGATTATTCTGATGAAACACGACGAAGTTCAGTTGGCTCAATAAATAAGTGCAACGTTTCTACGTGATATGTTTGCAAATTTCATTATTTTGAATTGTGATTGGTAAAAAAACTTCAAGGATTAGTTTAATATATTTCATTTTATGTGACGCATCACAGCTTGGTGATTATTCTGATGAAATGAGGTGACTGAACAAATACGCTAACATCACGCGCTGCCGGTCCCGCAGGCACATGCGCTTGCCTCCCGAATGGCGGAAAAAACCTTCAATGTAGACTGCCATTTTCTTGCTCAGTGACGCCTCCTGTCCAGATAGAGGCTCCTTGGTTCCAATGGTAAATATAGGCGATAGCGAGATGTTAGTATTATTGACGTATACGAGTGTGCATGGGCATGGCATGGGCAATAATCGTGGGTCCAATCGTGTTTTGCCATTTGTACTAAAACCTGATCAAATTCTTCGTAAGATATTTATGTACTAAATCTCTAACACATATTCCTTCCAATTTATGCAAACAAACTGTTACAAAAGTTGTTTTGAGTTAAGTACTTACAAAAAATACCGGCGAAATCCAAATCTCGTCGAAGACGAAGACGCCTTCGCTTCGGCTTCGTCAAAAATCGTGGGTCCTATCTATGCTGTGTTAATTGTTCGCGTGTCACGTGAATCATTGCGAGACCGCAGTGTATTAAAATAAGCCAAGAGCGTTAGAACACGAGCTTTCAGTGCCACGAATTTTGACCATCCCCGAATTTTCCGGTCGTGAGTATACGGCGAAATTAACATACACAACTATATAATGATATACCAATAATATTAGTATAGCCTACAAGAAAACCTTAATTAATTAGGCCTACTCCATGAAAAGTGCATATTAAATTTATGTGAAGGAATTTGACCAAACCGTTGGCTACGCAATAATTAACCAATAGATATTGAATCAGCAGCACCAAGATTAACAATAAAAAGTAGACACTGAACACGGGCAATATAAAGAACCAACAACCAGCATTTGGTGAACGGCCGTTCCCATATGGTCTAGTGGTTAGGATTCCTGCCTTTCACGCAGGCGGCCCGGGTTCGATTCCCGGTGTGGGAATTTCATTTTTATAATAAAAGTTATGGTCATCAATGTTACAGGGAATTTCGTTTTTATAATAAAAATTATGATCATCAATGTTACAGCACTTATTTAATATAAATTTTTATTTCGTAAAACATTTGCCATACATGGGCACCGTAATTTTTGGGAGAATAAGCTGTTGCACATGGTAGCATGGCAAACAAATTCGTGATCAAACTTGGCAGCCATCGTTTGCCCACTCCAAATAAGATAATAATTGTTATAAATCCTCAACACTACAGTTTCTGTCGTGTAGATTTGTGTGTGAAATAATAGGGTATTGTTTTGTGTGTTCTGCAGATACATCGACCTGGATGCGTGATGCATGTAATTGTTGTTACGATTGGTCAGTGCAGAAAGGTTATATTTAGGTTCGGAACCTATTGGTTTGGATAGTTTTATAAGCAAACACACAAGTAATAGCCAATGGTGCAAGGACGTAAATGAGCAAAGTTAAGAAATAGTCGAGTGGGTCTCGGCACGTGGGAGGAGATGCACTATATGCACTGCATCCAAGTTAGCGAATTAATACATCGATGACGGATAGGTACAGTCGAACTTCGATTTAACGTTGCCTCGGTAATACAGCCACCCCGCAATTAAAGTCACCCCAGGACAATCCCAAATTATTTTAATATACAGCAAAGCATAGTAAATATTAGTCCTGCTATAATACGATCACCTCGCTATTCGGGTCACTGGCCCAGTTCCGATCATAATTAAATAGGTGTCCTAGCTATTAATGGGACCATACGACCCGTACCGTGTTCAGGTACGTCTGTGTGCGTGAGTCTGTTTCTGTGCGTCCGTGTGTGTTCGTGTGTGTCCGTATATGTGTGTGTGCGCGCGCGCGCCCGTGTGTGTGCGTATGTATGTATGTTTCTGTGACTGTTTCTGTGTGTCTGTGTGTGTCCATGTGTGTGTGTGTGTGTGTGTCTGTATCTGTGTGTGCACGCGTGTGTATGTCTGTGCATGTATGTCTATGTTTGCATGTGTGCGTGTGTGTGTGTGTGCGTGTGTTTGTGCGTGTACGTGCGTGTGACAGACAGAGAGAGAGCGAGTGCATGTGGTGAGTGCGTGTGCGCGTGTACGTACTTGTACGTACATGCTTGTGGTGGGCGTGTGTGTCTGTGAGTATGTGCATGCGTGGGTGCGTGGATGTGTGTACGTGCGTGTGCGCGTGTGAGTGCGTACGTAGGCCGTTACGTAGGGGCCTACATATACTGGCCCGTAATGCTACTCGACGGCGAAACGACACGCGTAAAATGCAAAATAACGTTTGGAATATATGGAATTGCAGAAACTGTTCATAATAATAACTAAAATTATAATACAAACATTAACAAAGTGCTAACCAGTCACGCACACGGAATGGCGCGTGCTGCCACATGGTGAATTTAATTTGAGTTGTATTGCGCGCAATAATTCGGCTCAATGTTATTTGGGAATGTTTACAGATGCCTAGCAACACCGAACTACGTTCTCAATGTAAACATTGACACACGCATGGCATATCTGTCAAATATTTAGGTTTGAACTGCAATGGGGTGTTATAATCCATAAGATTCGTATGAATACGATGTCATATCCCGCATGCAGTGTCTATAACCCGTGGGTCGAAGAGTTGCGTGTGGAAAAAGTATTAGCGCATTCACTTTATCTCTGCTACGTCGGTACGTGAAGCGAAACCAAGATGGCGGCTAGTACTAAAACGAGTTTCAACTTCCATCAGAACGGAAAATATGCAACGTTGCCGCAGGCAGGAAAGGATATGGAAATCACACAAGATATGCATCTTAAAATGTCAAAGAAGATCGCACAGTTGACAAAAGTAAGTCACTTTAGTACACTGATTCACTTGTATTCCATCTTAGCTATTAAAAATTAGTGTGGCAGTGGTGTGGGGTGTCGCTCACTCACTCACTCACTGACAGTTATTGACTGAGTCACCGTGAGTGAATGACTCTGACAGCAATACTGGCTTACTCCATTTACTGTCATTGTAGTTTTGTTCCTTCTAGTATTTGATAGAACTCTTTTATGGAAATTTTGAGTAATAGATGACTCGGCTTTACTTGACAACTATTGTGTACCCGACTTGTTTGGTTAGTTGACTTGTTGGGTATATTTACTCTAGTATGTCTTCACTTGGATCTTGGTAGGGCGTAAATCCGTAGTACCTTGTAACATAAATCTTATCTATAACCTATGCATGATATTTGCATATAGAGTCAGTGTAACTAAATAAGTAACAGGTTTTTTCATAGACTGAATGCAGACACATGATTGAGACACTTTATATTCACCTACAGCTGTATGCAAACCCTGCTGCTGATCAAATGTTTCTGAAGCATGGTTTATGGCTAGATACAATTGCAATTTTCCCAGAAATTGAACTCAATTATTGTCTGTGTGTGTACTGGTAGCAAGCTTAAATTATGGTTTCAAAGGCATTTGTTCAACCATTGTGATGTGAATGGTACGCATAAACTTTGGTGGCGAAATAGCTATATTATTATGCTATTATTACCACTGGCTTTAAGCTTGCCCTGACAGCAAAGCAAGCACCAGTAAAGGTTGTTGCGTGAGCAGCAAACACTTCAGTAAATAACTCACTTTATGTAATTTAAAATACATCGCCCATTTGTAGATCAGAGGCCAACAATCTTAGAAAGTGAATGGACACAGAAAGAGATCCAGCGGACCTCTGCGCCTGGGAGGATATACTGTCGGACTAGTCTTAGAGTTGGCATAATATATATATAATAATATATAAATAAGCTATATATTATAACATGAAGTGATCCTTGTATTTTGTGGTTAAACAAGATATGTTACACAATCAGTTATATTTCAATATGTATTTTACAGTCATGGTGTTTTTCTTTTGATTTCTAATTAAAACTGTAATAACACATACATGTACAAACCAATTTGGGCAATTCCAGCATTATCGACATGGCACTTTGCACACAAAATTTAGCATTTTCATTTGAATAGTGTATAAAGATTTTAGGTCACATTCTTTTGAATGATGGATTGTGTAAAAATGATGTCTTGTGTACACTACTGCATATTAATAAATACTGGGAAAATTAATTAGTATTTTTTATTGGTTAATTAAAAACCGTTATGGACGTGGCATGCTTTGGAACCTGTGAAACATAAATCCAAAACTGTGCTCTGTTATAAATTATATTTTTTTTTAATAATAATTTTTAATAAGTTTAATAATAGTTAAAATTAATGTATGATTATATTAGTTTATATTGTAAATAATTAATTTATATTGTAAATAATTTTGGAGCTATCTCTAATAGTATGTGCATTATGAACGTGGCATGAGCGTTACGGATGTGGAATTGTGCAAACTGTTCAATGACATGTATTTTTTCGGCCTACATTGGCCACATATTGTTAATATATTATTAATTATATCATACAGTTGATAGTAAGTTTCAAACAAACTCAGAAAACTAGTAATTAAAGGTATAGTTAATAATTTAATACCAGCTAGAAGCGTTGTGAGGAAAGCGTTAGGAAATTATATGCAAATCTTCATTAAAATATAACAGAATTTTGAACAACACAAATTTGAAGGGCATTAATCTTTTCAAATTATCAATGAAAAATAAGAAAACGTGAATTTATAATTTAAGTGAATTCTTTAATAATGTTTGTCACATCATTGTCAGTAGGCTGTTATATAATTATAATATAGGGAAATGTATATTTCTCCAAAGCCATACTTATCTCTGAAGATTGACATTGCCATCAATGGATAATTTTGCTCATTGCTTGTCAAGGAAACAATATTAATAGCCAGTCGATATTGTTACCATTGCTAAGTCTGTTAGTAGGTAATTCTGCATTGTCAATACATTTTTACCAAATATTCACACTACTATGCAGATGTTCCTGGAGACAATAGAGCCTCCCATTTCTGATGTTGATGGCACTGTTAAATCATGAAAGCATCATGCTTGATGCAACTGATTTAAGAAAACCTGCAGCTCACCACCAAGCCACTTGATATTGTAGCTGGTCTTAATGCCTGGTGTCAGTGGACAATTGTTGTGTGGCAATTTGATTGCTGGGTGCAAGTGATTTGTCTGATGTCTTGATATATGCCTGTACATGTGAATTAACATCTGTAATCCCCAACTAGTTGGCTGCAAACCATACGCAGCATATCAATATGTGGCCCTTCCTATGTGAGGTGGCGAAAAACCCCACAAAACACCAGAATTGTTTCTGCAATAATGAGAGAGATGTATCAATAACAAAATAAAATGCTTACCTATCTAACCAAATCTTTAGTTGTTTACCCTTGACAGTTCTTGTTAGAGTTGTTGTCTTGTCATCAACTATCTGAAACAACTGTCAGCGAAGTCAGGTGTTTGGATCTCTTCTGAAGCACACTGTACATACAAATATACAATTATTTTTGTTATCCCAGTGTACAGGCTGTACTTCACCTTTGAGCACCTTCTTGAACAATGCAATATGTTAAATGTTCTTGTATACTGATACCTGCTATCACGATATTCCTGCTGGACAGTGCTGGTGTGTAACTTTGTGAGACCATTTTATGCACACTTGCCACGAAAGGATGGTAGGTCATCTATAAGTGAGGTCACAGCATCATCGAGTGACATTATTAATTTCAGAGTAAAACAAAAACAATTTAAAGTGATGTTATGGCATTTTGGTATTACTTTACGCCACGTCCATAATGGACTAACAGACACATTACAATTTTTTTAATCATCAAGGTAACACAACTTTTTATATTTTTTGTTAACTATTGTATGGACATGGCATTTGACATAACTAGGTGATAACAAAGTTGATATTATACAAAAAAATATTTTGTTAAACAAGTTTGTTCTTGCAGTACTTTAAAGAAGCAACCCTATACTTGCTAGCATGCCACTTGTCTCAAATTTGACACTACCAGTAAAGTATATATATATAGGTGTCATAACTTTACTTGAAATAGAAATGCTGAGATCAACTTTGGTGATGCAACACGCATATCAAATGGATCGAAAAATGAAATATGTACGTGGTTTTGTAAAGTACAGACATACTACTATATGATACAATCAAAAATGTTGCTCTACTGGTCATTTATTTGTTGGGTAAAAAGGTCCAACTTAACTTGGAATTGCTAGTACCCGGTATGTACAGTTACAGAAAATTTAGATAAACAGTTGAGTTAAACTTCTTATTTTATTGGTCTGAGCCCTGGTTTATGGTCTGCAGCTTTGCATTGGATAACATTTGTTAGCTTCATTTATAAAATATTTAATGTTATACGTATAGTTGGACATTTGATTTGATCTCATATTTGAGTTGTCATTAGTGTTGTTCATGTAAACATGACATATTTCATTTTATTGACAATATATTTAAATGTATGTACTAATTCCAAGAAAAGTTTTGTATTATAATACATGTAGACCTGTATTTTTAAATGTCAAATATTAATCAATTATTATTTTGTTGTTATTACTATGCATGGATATTTTTTGCATTTTTATTTTAAAATAAAATAACTAGTATTAAACAGGTTTTGATTTCTTCTGGAAGAAACATATTTCCAGAAGAAACTGGAAGAAATGGGTTTCTTCCACTTTCTTCCAGAAAAATCCGGAAGAAAGTGGATGATAGATAATCAATGGAGATTAGTCTGATATTTTTTTATGGATCTGATTAAATATATAAAATATAATACCGTATTCATTCTTTTCAGTATACAGTACACTTAGGCGACACCAATTTGATTATTCGGATTACGGACCCACCGACGTTGTTTTGGACAAAACGGAAACAAAAATAAAATTGCAATTTTGAGCTTTTATTTCTGATTGAAATGCCGAACCAATGATTTTGTATCAGTTCATCCAGCATTTACGGTTACGGACACCGATTTTCCGCGATCGCGGAAAACGGGAAGATTTCAAACGAAAATTCTGCGATCTTGGAAAACATATCATATGGAATTCTGCGTAATCAACATTTCGAAACTGGGTTTGTGTTTTCGAACGGAAACTCCATAAACTCTGAAAGAGTAGAATCACCAACACCGTAAACGATGCTGACTTTATTTTGAAACAAACATGATTACGCTGCAACGGTATTCGTTTATTTTGGTGGATTTAGTAAGCAGGATTATTAAAAAGCGCAAAGCAAATTGCTACGAAGTGTCATGGCACCGTGGTACCTCGGGTCAATAGACGTAAACAGGGACGCTGGCGGAAGGCGCTACCATAAACCGTTTCGAGATCGTTGTCTGGTTGTCCGCTAAGCGCATTGAAGACATGTTGCTAATTAAATGTGATTGTCACATCGTTAGAACACGCACAAGTGTATATATTCCGGTTTCGAACACAAAACACGAAGGAATAATCACAGCCTAGGTTACGCTGGCTGAAAGTTGTATAGTCCGCGTTTCGTAGTTCTCACAATTCTCACAAATTCCATTGGATGGCATCACAATAGTTGAACAAAATTATCGGTGAAACAGCATCAGTGACTTGAACATTCATAAAGTTCTGTTAATATGATTGCTTGTGTAATTTACATTTGTTAACTTAAAGATTATGCACTGCTGTATTAGAAACAACCAGTCATTTATGTTATTGTGTGAGAGGAATTATTTCATTATCTAAATTGATTATGTACGGTTGTTACTGTGTTGCAAAAATTGCAAAAATAAATGTTGTTAGAAAAGTTAACCACACAGTAAAACAGTATTATATAGATGCATAGATCATAACATTGTGATATTTTAAATATTTGAGAGAATATATTATTTCTCAAAGTTAAATATTTTGTGGTACGACAATCAAGTTCTAATTGTGCCAGTCAAATTAATATTATCACACCAAGATATATCCTGCCTCTAATCTACACGTGTATGGCTGTAATGTTAACACATCATAATGGCATCTGCCACGTCTCGTTACCAGTACTTGTTATTTTAAATTGTAATAGTCTTCAACTTTTATTAAACTTTCATAAAAGTATGTGTCTAGTACGTTTTGATACAAGGCTAAATACGTTTTTAGCACTGTACTGTATGGCTCATATGACAATTCACATATTTATGCAAAACACCTTTCTCGTGCAATGACTTTTATATTTCTTTTATTCCCCCCTCCTCCCTAACAAAAAGGTCTCAAAAATCTGTAATCCTAACAATGAAATTGGTGTGGCCTTACAAAATATTTTTAAGGTTAAAAAACTCTGTTTCTCACACCAGTGTGAAAATTATACAAAATGGTGGCGCAACATGGTGGAGATTGTGTGTGTTTTTACTGTCTCTACTGTACTCTGATATGTGGCGCCACTAGATCGTTCATTTCTGTTTTAACATAAATATGGCACCATTGACACGCGTTGTCGTGCTTACATTTATCCGGGTGTTAAATTTGATCCGGGTGACGTTTCTGCGCGTGCGCATATCTAGGGAATACAGCTACAACTGTCGCAATTTCATTTATCCGGGCGTTATGTATGTTTATATATGTATATATATTTTATATATACTTAATGTGTATATATATATACATAAATTATAAAATGTTTGCTTCCCCCAGACATAGACTATTTCTGTCGTAAAACGGTTTCCTCTCCACGCACAAGTCACATGACTTCCTCTTATACTAATATCACAAATCTGAAACAGCAAATTATAATTATTTATTCTAACTATAACGCTCATATTATGACAACAAACAAAACATATTTAACTACTGGATATTATTTATCACTACGTGATCTACTAGTGCCAAATATTATGCCTTACATATGCACATAAACATCACCCGGATAAAATTTAATGCCCGGATAAATGTAAGCGCGACAGCGTGTCACTCTGAATTAGAAAACACATTTTTGACAATTATTTATGGTTACCACATATTTACAACTACTTCTCGTTGGCAGGCCATGCCATCCTCTGCATACATTCAAGCTTAATTCAGCCGGAATGAGACACATCAACATAACTGAAGCTAACTGGAAGCGATTTATAGATCTATGTGATGGTGATTTTGTGGTCAAAGGGATACTGAAACTTTGCAAAGGCTGTGGATGCAGGGAACTTTCTTTCTGATATTGTCAATGGTTGACATGGAATTACAATAAATGATGGATCCAGCGATCAGTTTTAATCACACACCGACAACAGACCCTGCTGGAAAAAAGGGGTGTATGCTAATTAAAAGAACGAATACGGTACATTTAATTATTATAAGGCCACAATAAAATATAGTTGTGTTTCCTGTACCATTGATTTTTAAAATAGGGTAGGTTTTTTTAAAACATTTTATTGCAAAAAAAATAGGATAAGCAGACCTATTGTAATATTTTATTTTCATCAGTCTATAAAAATTTCCGGTAATCTATAAAATGGCATATGTTATAACTTGCACTACAGGGGTTAATATGAAATGGACACATTTGAATGAAACTAGGAGGTACTGTTATGTGTGTCTTAATGTGATAAAGAAAACACTTGTCATGCTAAAAATACACTTGCCTTATTAATTGAACATGAAATATCAAGTTAATCAATGGCTTCTAGTTAAACCATACAACCCACCGTTTACTTTAATAGGAACAAAACAAGTTGTAACACACTGCACATTTAAATGGACTTTCATCAGTGTGAGTTACAGAATAAGGAACTGTACATTTAAATGGTCTTTCATCAATGTGAGTTACAGAATAAGGAATTGTACATTTAAATGGTCTTTCATCAATGTGAGTTACAGAATAAGGAATTGTACATTTAAATGGTCTTTCATCAATGTGAGTTACAGAATAAGGAATTGTACATTTAAATGGTCTTTCATCAATGTGAGTTACAGAATAAGGAACTGTACATTTAAATGGTCTTTCATCAATGTGAGTTACAGAATAAGGAATTGTACATTTAAATGGTCTTTCATCAATGTGAGTTACAGAATAAGGAACTGTACATTTAAATGGTCTTTCATCAATGTGAGTTACAGTTACTGCCAAAATTTACGATATATTAAAGAAATCAATTCCACAGGCCATGCACTATGCAAGTTCTGTGTCACTAATTAGTTTTGTTCAACCATTTTAGCTAGCGCCATATATGACGCTATCCAACGGAATTTTTTAGAATTACGAAACCCAGACTATATCACTTTGAGCTAGCGTAACCTAGGCTGTTGTTATTCCTTCGAGTTTTGTGTTCGAAACCGGAATCTGTACACTTATGCGTGTTCTAACGATGTGACAAGTATATTAATTAAAACATGTCTTCAATGCGCTTGGCGGACAACCAGACAACGATCACGAAACAATTTATGTTAGCGCCTTCCGTCTGCGCCCCTGTTTACGTCGGTTGACACGAGGTAGCAGGGGCGCCATGACACTTCGCAACGATTTACGCGGAAATCCATCCAATACTAGGGATGGTCGCAGAATTTCCATTCCAAAAGGTCAATTCTTGTTATTTTTTGCGGACTTTTGCAATGGTTATCTGTATTTGTTAGCATGTTGAATGATCGTTGTAATAGTCTTTTGCCGGAATATAATATAATGTTAAAAGAAAAGTTTTTGATCAGAAGCAAGGGTCGAGGGTCAGCATCATAGAATTTTTTTTTTTTTTCTGAAAAAAATGCATAGGGTCGCACGGAAATACTAGGGACTGTCGGGTTACCGAAAACGCAGGTATTATTTTATTTGGCCTAATACCAGGATAACATAAAAAGTCTTTGCATGTCTGTTTTGATGTTTTTGTTAATTATCTGTGTTATTAGTCACCTAAAAGCAAAGGACAGGATGGTTCCCATTTATCACCCACCATGTGGTGAATCAAGCCATGTGGTGCATGGCACAAAGATACACTTAATCCATTCAATATCCATTGAAACTACAGCCATCAATAAATCTCCACTATATCATAGTTGTATGTTATCAATCAACCAGTCAATCAAATAATATGTTTATTTTTTCAACACAATAGTACAGTTTATAGTAATTAAAGTAATTCACAATGTTAGAAAAAGGGTATACTGAAGAAATATCTTATGTGCATGTATGCCCCTGTACACTGCTTCTTAGTTGAATTATTGTAATGACATATACATGTATTTATACTTATCACATGTCATAATTTGGACAAAATATAAAAGTAAAAGATGTGTTTAAAATATATATGCATGTATGTGCAGTAGTCATCGAGTGAGCAAGAAGTAGTTTACTGAACTAGGTGGGTGTCAGGCACGACAGATGGTACACAAGAAGTGAAGCCATTTAGTCTTCTACTAGGTGGGAACAGCAAGACAAACCTGACTGCCTGAAGTGAGAAGCCGTAAGTGACACCTTCAACCCACTTATTACAAAGAACTGTGTTCTACATGTACTGGAATTTACTACAACACAAGTGAAGATCTTAGTATATAAACAGCCAATATATGCCTAATTTCCTAAAATAAGACGAAGTCTTATTTATTGTGTGTGATTGAGTTACAATATTAAAAACCATGTTTTACATCAATATCACTAGCTTAAAATGATTTATCAGGATATTTTAGTTACATATATTTTCTTCTGGAAGAAACTTCCAGGACGGAAAAAACATGAAAAAAACATAAAAAAAGCCGTTCTTTGGAAGAAACTGCAAACCCTGATATTAATTCTAGACCCCATTGGTATTTGAATATTACACATGCTGTGAAATGTCACAAACAATCTTTCCAGGATTTGGCAACATGTCAACAAAATATAGTATTATTATTAAGAAAATGTATTATTATTTGAGTCAATTCTATATGCATATATATATATATCTATATATATATATGTATACATGCCATACAGTATTGTGCTTGCCAAACTGACAGATATATACCATTTACAATATATGAGTTGTGCTTGATCAGGCCTGCTCGTAAATGATATCTAGTTCTATACAGACTAACATGTGTGTGCAATCATGTAGGCCATGCCATACATCTTGTAGTTACTTGCAAACAAATGAGTTGTCACACTTATGTGGTTAATAACCTCGGCTTATCGTCTTTGCCAAGTCAGTAGGCAGTTCTGGCAATAAGTCAATTTGTATAGGTTAACTCAAGAAATGGGTGATGTAGAGAAGGAACTTAATATTGTTGACCTGACGAATAACTGTGATATCATGTGTAACAAAATCAGCCATTTACGTCAAACAAATGTATTGCCCTGAAGTGATTCTGTAAATTTGAGCCCATCACAACTCTGTCTCTGGTTTTTTGATGTTCAAATAATAGTGCGCGACTGGTTTAAGTAACATCCACTGTTAGTTTAATAAAACTGTGCTTAATTCTATTTTCTATATTTGAATGGTGAAAAGAACTGACTTTGGCCATTACAACTGGTAATGTGCTTTAGTTAATTGCCGGGCCAGCAATTGGCCTTCAAACCATTGAACTTGTCGGCCATATGTTTGTTGAGAGAGCAGAGCAGGTTGACTTGTAACATCAATGCAGAACTACAGGTGTCTACTTCAATTCGTGTTTGGGCCATAATGAAGTAAGCTAATATTAATTGTGCCTGATAATTTTGTTAAAACTACGTAAACAGGGTACAAAAAGCATAAGTTACCTTTTTACATAAAAATGTTGCACAAATGAGTTGGCAAGTTGGGGTAGACTTGCTTTTTCACAACAAGAATTTAATACGAAATTGAGCAAAATATGTTAAATTGTGGAGGCACCTATAAAAAGGTAAACAACATTCAGTCACAGTCTTCCTTCAGCTAACCAGTTATTCCTGTTCTTGTGATCAACCATGAATGGTTTTGCTGATGAGCCTCATCATGTGCAGATCTCTTCTTCTGGAACCGTCTTCCACTTTGGTTGTGAACATAAGGTTGTGGATGTTCTAGGAGGCATCTGAAGAGCCCCCTCTGTGGATTCACTTTCCCTTAAGTTTTGTTATGAAAAATGCACATGTTCACGTTTTACATATAATATAATGTCCACTTATGTAACGTATACATCTGTTCCAGTCTATTTTTAGAGCGAAGTGGTATATAAATAAATTTTAGTTTATTTCAACTGACTTTACAACTGCCAGATTGTGTTGCTTGCAGGTGATCTATGCACTGAACACAAAAAACGATGAACACGAGTCAATAGTGACGAGCCTACGAGAGCACCATGAGGAACAACAACAACAGCTGATGGCCGAGATGAAACACAAGATAGAGTCCTTCCGAGAACAGATCTCCAAGGATGCCGGATACGCCGCACAGATCCGCACGCTTCAGGCGCATATCCAGAGCCAGGCAGATGAACAGAAGAAAGCACTGGATGAGTTCGCACTGTATCGCCAGCATGCAGAAGAACGCGAGGCCCTGCTCAAGACGGATTACTCTCAGAAGACGATTACATTCTCACAGCAGGTGCTGAAGATGAAGAAAGATTTTGAAGAGAAGATGCAGATGATCGACTCACTCCGGAGTGAGTATGAACAGGACAAAGCGAACGCTCTGGAGTCACTCTGCAAGGAACATCGCAGAGAACTGGAGCGGGTGCATCTCTCCCAGGTGGAGCAAACGTCGGATCTGTCGGACGTAAAGCGCCACCTAGAGGAGATGTATGAACACGACGTGTCTCAGTTAAAACAACGCATCGAGGAGGTCGAACTCTCAAAGAGGACATTGGTTGAAGAACACGAGGGGAAAATGTCAAAGGCGAAGGCATTTTACGAGAAGGAGTTGGAGGTGTTGAAAAACTCACGAGATTCAGAGAGGCAGAAGGAGATGGCGGCTTTGGAGGAGCGGTTCAAGAAGATAAAGAAGGAACTGGAACTTGTCGAGATGACATCACAACAGAAGATAGACGCTCTCCTCGGTCAGCTAGCGGCCAGCGAGGATGATGTTAGCAAGTACAAGCAGGAGCTGGATGAAATAAGGAACTCTGTCAAAAGTAAGGCGTCGGAGTCAAGCAGAACAAACAAAGAGGTAGGTGATGTGCAGAATTTAGAAATGTAGTAAATTACACCTGCCAAGTTTTTACGTCCATGAGAACTTCAGGCTCACCGATAACCTCTAATGCTACTCCTTGGGAACTCCAACTGCACCCGCTTGATGCTCATTGGAAACCTCTTAATGCACCCTCTTTAGGTGCACCGAAAACCTTCAACTGCACCCCTTGGGACCTTCAATGGCTCTCCCACTAAGGTTCACAAAAAACCTCTAGCTACCTCCCCGGCCTTCCTACTGCACCCATTTGTGGATCAGTTTCACAACAAATTCGGGAGATTCTAGGAAACTCTTGGAGGGTTGGCCGGTATATATTAATAATAATAAGATAACTTCTATTGCACCTAAATCCTTGGAAACCAAGCTCAGAAGTGCATAAAAACAAAAGGATTGGCCAATCTCAAAATCTACAAGCAGTAATACAGTTGTCAACAGATGGGTCAAGGTGCTAGGGAGCTACGGTGGATAAGCAAGGTTGTAAAGATAAGTTTTTAAATGACGACAGAATTTTGTAATATTTTCAACTGATCTAACACTAAGCATTCTCTTCCACAGTCACTGTTTCTTTTCTTAATTTCTGTCCATCTTCTGTCATTTTATTCCACTTGAATTGTTCATAACTGCCTTTCCCATATTCGTTTTCACATGATACATCCACATTAATGTTTGTCTTCCATTTCTCATTCTAACACCCCCTTAGAAAGGTGTATTTTCTGTGTGCTGTCGTGCATTATTCTCCCCTCGCTTGCCCATCTTGGTCTGCTCCCAACGACCTTTCCTTTTACCCTTTCTAAATGTGTTTGATCTTTACGATCTCTTCTTTTATATCCACCATTCACCATCTCATTTTCACTCTACATAACAAACAAATCTGATTACTCAAAATATACAGGCTGTATTTCCAGGGACATATTACTGTTGGTTGTACCTTTGAAACTCTGGATAGCGTAATATTCTTTTTGATTATATTTCAACAGCTTTAAAGCTGTTGTCATGCAGATTGTTGAATTATGCCGTTCAATTTTTTTACAAAATTTCATATAGTGAAACGTAAAGAACAAAGTTCAGGCAGAGAAATGTTGCATGATAACAATTAACACATTTGTAACTCAATTATGTGTACATTTAGATCTAGGCAGCATGTCTAGACATCGTGACCTAGATTTTGACTTGCGCCACTCCCAATTTGAGTTTTGGTGGAAGATTATGGTATATAAAAACCTAGTAAAAGAAAATAATAGTTTGTTTAAAAAAAAACTAATTGATACATTTTTACAAATAAACTATCATATTGCAGAGGATACTAGATTTGATTTTTCATGAAATTATTGTATAATGAGATTAGACAAAATTTAACTATAGAAGCAATTAATTAACGTAACTAAGTTTTAATTGTTGTATTGCTTAATTTTGATATTTGGACCCAAAACGCCTGAAAGGTGGAATTGAACCACTCCAACGCTAATCAGCTACAGGTTTGAAGCCAGCACTCCGGACCACCGAATCTCATCCATGCACCTGTTGTATAGGCACGTCTCCCTTATAAAGGCCACCTCAATACTTTGTTTAAAATGTGGTGTGTGTCATTTGAATACTTTCAATGTAAATAATTCCACAATTATGTTACGTTTAAAGCATGTGTGCATTTATCATATTAAGTGCACTGTTTTAATGTGATTCATAACAAGTTTTGACAAATATTATGTGTCCTATTAACTAATATTATAATTATTTGTTGTTTGTTTATGATATCAGATATATATATATATATAGATATATGTTGTATGTTAAGAAAATCCTACTAGATTCTTTGCATGTCAGGCATCAAATTTTCACGGTTATCTACAAACCTACAAACTAAATGTATGCTTCTTTAAAATTCTCCGTTTAGGAATTCCTAATGGCTTGCCAAATGTTATGAATCAATCTGGCTACATCGGATGTTTCACGATTGTTTGCAATCCTATGCATGTTTTCTATGATTGTTCAAAATTATGTTAGCCATCCACGGATCAGTTGAGGGGCCTGTGTAACTTTGAACAATCGTAGAAAACATGCGTAACATTTCTAAAAAAAATGTTCAAAGTTACATCATTGCCATCAAATGTCTGATACAAATACTTTGTGAAATTGCCCTCTGCTTTGATGTGTATGTCATACCATCCAGAGGATGGTTATTTTTGCTAGTTTTCCTATTATATCTAACAACATTTGCACTTTTAGCTGATGGCAGTTAGAGAGGAGTTATCTAAAACGCTAACCCGGCTCAAGGAACTGGAAGTTGAGCTGACAACATCTCAGGAGCTATGTGAACATCAAGCTAAAGACTTATTAAAGAAATCAAGTAAGTATACATGTCAGGTAATGGTGGAAGTTCTAAATAACACAATCAGACCGCTGTCGTTTAACATAATCTGTCTCTGTTCAGTGATTTGATATTTATTCTTAAAATGAGTGTAAATGATACTTTGCACTTAATAACATTGCCCATTAGTATTTTAAAGTGAAAGATTCCCGTATTTACCTACTTCTATGTTGTTATGTTATGTATGATCTATTTACTGCCTTTGTTTTACTAGCAATCTCAACATATTCAGAATCCTCAGTGTATAGGAAGACAACCGCATTAAATATTTTTAAGCATTGTCTGGTTCGATCATTTTCCAGTGGAGATTATTACGAACAGATTTCGCATTTTTGTTTGCTTAAATTAAATATCTTGTATGTTTCCATCTACACTTGTGTATTAACAAGTCAATGTGCCATACTCGTACTGTAACCTAGTGTCCAAATGTTTCTGTAGTCATGAATTATGTCCACAAACTGATTATATGATCGATCAATTTCATCAAACCGATGATCGATTATGAAATCAAATCGATTCCTGACAGTAATCACATTCTGCAGTGTAATGCATCATGGGAAAATAATTGTGTGCGCTCATTTACAGCAGACATTGCTGAGTTGCGAGCAACCAAGTTGCAGCATGAAGCCATGATCAAAGACTTACAGAGCGAGGTCGATCGACTGCGAGAACGGGTCAGTTGGCTTGAAGAGGCCAAGGAGATGACCGAAAGTGAAACGGTCAACAAGTTTGAGCAACAGATTGACCAATTGACTTCGTTAAAACAGGTGAGTGATGAAGGGGTTCCAGGATGGATTTAATTTTTAATTAAATTTTTCAATTTAATTATTTATTTCCAATTGAATGGGCAGCATGTGACGTTAAAGCAGTACTGTCTGTTCTGCTGCTTGGATTCTGCCTGGGGTGGTAATAATTAATAGGAAGTCTGTATAATCGGTTATAATCCATCCGACTTTGCAGTTAGGAGTGTGGGAACCATCCAACTTCAAAGGTATTTGCGGGTAGGCATCCATGACTAATAAGTGCCAATCGTGGCATGCGAGTGTCTTTTTAGACATGAAACACTATTAAAGGGAATAAAAAAAACCTATTGCTTGAATTCATATTATATTACATCTTCCTGTATATTTCCATTTCCACCAAGATAATATTTTTACCAGAATTCAATATATTAATAATTTCACAATTTACACTGTGCAACTGGTCTTCTTTGAATATGCATATTTTTGGTGCGCTTTTCAGTATGTCTATATGTGATGTCAGAGGCGCAAATGTCGCGCAAGATGCCAGCACTTTCAATACATTCACAGCATGTTTACAATGATAGATGTTGTGTTGAAGCAAGCATCCGAAAGAGTTATTCTGTGGTATTCCAATGTAATATAAACACTAGTCATTATAATAATAAATAATAATAAATAACTTCTTACGCGCCAATATCCTCAGACAATCCGAGCTCAGTGGTGCACCAAAACCAAAGGATTAAGCGTTTTCGTACTCGTGTGATAGGCGAAAGTCATTATAGAGGAACAAGCATTTATTTTACGGTTCCACATGAGTACCAACTTTGTTAAAACAAATGAGGTGATAGAACCTCCGCTCCGGTCAACCTGACAATGTCAACAAGACAAGCCGGCCACAAAAACCTTCACCACTTCAGCTTATTTTGAGAAAAATTGTTTCAGTTGTGACCCAGGAAAAGTAATCTACATCAGTATAAACATACACACACACGAAAATACTGTATCCAACTACAGAAAATAAAGTTATATGATATCAACATTACATGAAGGAAGAGCTGTACAATTTAGCATAACCCTGAATCCAGTTAATTCTTTTACCGTTAGTCTCTGCGGCCAGTGGTTAAGTGCATTGGCTCAGCGCATATCTTCTTTTACTACCAACACAGGTTCAAGCCTAACACCAAATTTTTTTTAAAGTGTACCTACTAAACATTCGAGATATTTAATGATAAACAGTATAAAAATGGCTTGGTTTATATTGATTTGCGAAAAGATAAATAAAAATACACTTTTTAAAAAGTTTGGTGTTAGGCTTGAACCCCTGTTGGTAGTAAAACCAGATGTGAGCTGAGCCAATGCACTAACCATTCGGCCACAGGGACTGACAGAAAAAGAATAACCGGATTCAGGGTTATGCTAAATAGTACAGCTTCT
Organism: Paraescarpia echinospica; assembly: GCA_020002185.1. Classification (NCBI taxonomy): domain Eukaryota; kingdom Metazoa; phylum Annelida; class Polychaeta; order Sabellida; family Siboglinidae; genus Paraescarpia; species Paraescarpia echinospica. Next base: position 26,186,414 of record CM034534.1, on the reverse strand, counting down.
CCTTCGTGTAATGTTATGATATCATATAATGTTACTTTCTGCAGCTGGATACAATATTTACGTGTGTATGTATGTTTACTGATGTAGAATAGTTTTCCTGGGTCACAATCGAAATCATTTTTTTTTAAATAAGCTGAAGCGGCGAAGATTTTTGTGGTCAGCTTGTCTTGTTGACGTTGTCAGGTTGACTGGAGCAAAGGTTCTATCACCGCATCTTTTCAACGAAGTTGGATTTGTGTGGAACCATAAAATAAATTATTGTTCCTCTATTACGCTTAGTGTTTGTAGGGCCTAATACATCGGAATACCGCATAATAACTCATTCTGACGCTCGCTTCAACTTAACATCTATCATTGTAAACATGCTGTGAATGTATTGAAAGTGCTGGCATGTTGCGTGACATTCGCGCCTCTGACGTCACAATACCACATGATCGCCTAGCTCATTAACTGTCAAATTTCTGCTGGAATCGTGATACAGATGGGTTTAAAATCTGATTTAAACAATCAATGCATTTTTCTGTATTTTTCATATTGCCAAATGTTACATACAATGCTATACTTTGTGTACACATGGAAAATGGAATTTAGCTGTGGCCTTGTTTTTAGTTCCTTTAATCCACCTTCACTAGATGAGAGTTCTACAACAGCATTAGCAATTACGCAATTCAATTGTAAATTAGTATCGCTATTTTCCTGGAAGTTTCAGTTTTGAACATTAAACTAAGAACTTTCTAGAATGATTGTGTAAATTCATACAGCATGCACCGCCACTCTGCATAGCTGGATATGTGGAAAGGCGGTGCTCATTGGCTGAAAATGGATATATTGTGCTTTGATAAAAAAGATGGCACTTATCGCGTTTTGAAAACAAACGTTCTTTTGTGCACGTTGTTTGGGCAAAATGAAAAAAACATGTGTTTTTCCTTGAGGCCATATATTTTACTGAATTCTTCCTATTCAGGCGATGGAGAAATTGAAGTCTGAGAAAAAGACAATGAAGGAGGCATATGAATCACAACTTCGATCACTGGAAGAGGAATCTCGGACAGCTCTACACAAACTCAGTAACCAACACAGGCGCGAGATCGAAACCCTTGAACAAGCACAACGGGAACAGAGCGCATCCGAACAAACTAAAGCAGAAACTCGATTCATGCAAATGAAACAGGTATTTAATCTGTCTCCTTGTGACTCTGTGGGTTATCTGTGAATAATTACTTCCCAGAGAAGTTGAGATGGTTTTTGATTGAATATTTCATTTCTGTAAAGGAGTAAAATGTACAGCACTTTGAGTAGTCCAAAGGACTGGATATCATGCTATATTAAAACTTTTTTAGTTTTACCATTTGCTGTAACAGGCCAAGAATAGCACCAGGCCAGAAGTAGGTGCAGAGCCAAAAATATGTGTGTGTTGCTTCTAAGCTGGTCTGTGCTAATAATACATTTAAATTTAACATTTTAATTCTTATAATACATATAAAAAACATAAATGTAACAGGCTGTGCAATTATTTGCAGGAAAAAATAAATAAAAACAGAAACTAAAGCTCAGAGCCTGCTCCTGACTTGAAAACACAACTGATAGTCGAAGGTCAAAGATGCAAATGGAGTCATTTGCAAGCTGCACACAATTAGATAAATCTTTAGTAGAATACATCTTTGCCATCTTTTTGGGTATTAACATCTTAATTTTGTGTGAAACATTTGTTGTTATTCGATAATCGTAACAGTCTCTGCGGACTGCTGTTTCCTCTACATGGCTGCATCATACAACACATGACCATGTACCGTGTCTTGTTTATTATTTCTGCCCATCTCAGTAAGCTAGTCATTAACTACTATTACAACTATTATTATTGTTACTAAGACTATCACCTTCTATACTGCGTTAGTTACGGTCACGATATGTATATATTATTATGTTTCTGTAGGAATTAGAAGCACAGCTTGAATCTGGGCGAAGCCGTTTGACAAAGGAAAAAGAAGACCTGGCAACGGAATATGGAGAGGTGAAGGCAGACTTAACCAGTCGTCTGAAGACCGCAGAAGAACAGGTTAGTGCTGTGGAATAACGGCATGTGTGTGCATGCATGTGTGCGTGTACATGTGCATAAATATAAGATAACGTTATAAATAACTTCCTAGAGTAAATATATGTAAAATATATAAATACGGTGGAATCTCACTATTAAGGTCACCCTCGGGACTGCACAAAAGTGACCTGAATAGCCAGATGACCATATTAGCAGGACTAATTTTGTATACTTTACTGGTACAGAACTAAGTTGGGACTATCCTAGGGTGACCTTAATTGTGAAGTGGCTGTATTTCCGAGGTGACCATAAAACAAGATTCAACTGTAATTAAATGTACTTAGCTATAGAAATATTTTGTTTTTATTCAACTTCTGGGAAGAAAACGCGCTCAATGCTCCGTGTTTATGTCCCTGGAAGGTGGTGCGACTGGAGAGACTGGCTCGTGAGAAGGAAGAGGGAGTAATCAGTGGACTGAAGGAAACCGCAGACAGACTCAAGGCTGATCTGGAACAGGCTCGGGCACGGCTGAAAGCTACCGAGGCAAAGCTGAGCAGCGTAGAGGTATGTCTTATTCTTCCTCCTGTTGTCTTATATGTGATGTGCCACAGGAAAGAGGGTATTAAGGCTAGGAGCGAGTCGAAAATAACTTTTTGACACTTGGGATGTCGTAATGTTTGTACTGCAAACGTGTTCTGCAAACGTTTATAACAGCATGCACGCAGACATGGCCCGTATTGTCAAGTTTAAAGAAGGGGGTCGGCTTTACATATTGCCGGATACACAAAATTTATTTTCCTATTTCACAGTGACATGGTCACTCACTCACTGGTGCCGTGGTGGCCGGGATAATTGCAGATACTGACTACGTCGTTAGACTAGTACTAGTGACAGAGTGGTGGGTGTTGTACTTGTAGTGTTAGGCCAACTGACTGTACTGACTTACTAAGACTAAGTTAGTGTATTTATTGAGTTTAGTATATCATTTGCAGCCTATAATACAGGGATAGGCTTATATACTAGAGTTGAGTAGACTAGAGTCTAGACGATGTCGATGACTAGCGTAACGTAATGGTTTTGCCGTCCCCTGGCATGACTGTCTTTGATCTAGTCAAGCTACTATACTGTGTAGTCTATAGCCTGGCCCTAGGTATACCCGCTATTAATATTAATCCTAATGACACCACAAATAGACAATGCCGTGAATGATGCATTGTTATAATTTGTCAAGTTTTTGTAGTCGGCATGCTGTTTTTGAAATTTACATAAATCAGAATTACAATGTGGATACACTCATTTACATTACAGTTACGCTTCTTCACGTTTGATTTCTATCAATGCTGGTTATGAACATCTACCTTACCTTGTTAACAGAACACTTCAAAACACCTCATGGTTTATTAGAGACAATTATGTTTTGGGTGCAACTATCGTCATAGTCACAGTACCAAAGTATTACTGACAGTGGTGTTCTTTTCGTGACAATATCTGACACGGTTCTGAACTATTACTGACAGCAAGCCTATATTCCTGAAAATCAGTGTAAATGGGAAGATGGATTACTGACAGGAAGTTTGTGGGGTAGGCAGGTCTGATTATAGAATACCGATTAGAAATATGTGAAAACGAGTACTTTGTTGCACGCCCCTTGGTCCAGAAGTTTAAAAAACATCACATAATCCGACTGATATGCACAAAACACGCCATTTATTTGCATCGATTGTAACATGAAGCGACGGCGCAATGCCACGATGTTGGGTATCAACAGACAGCTAAAAGTCTCAACTCTGCGTCTGGACAGTCCCTGAATGTGTATAATGTAATGCCTGTCCCTATTCCCGCGTCAAAACAACATAGAAACGCACTTAAATACTCATTATCATAATGCATGCTCTAGCTAGCTGTGTATACTCACGGCAACCAATCGGTGGCGTTCCCGTGGGCCGCGCCCCCAGACTGGCCAGGCAGAACAATGGCGTCGTCCTGCACTATGTTTGTTGAAGCTGATGGATTTGGTATTCAAAAGCACATTTGGAACACGGCAGGAGGCAGTAAACCAGTGAAGACAGGTGTGTTAGTATGTATTAGTTAAGCTAAGATTAATATAAATTCGCGTCAATGCGAAAATTATTTAAACTCGCGGCATTTATGGTCTCGTTTCTTTCGTGTTCGTTTCATTGACAATGTTGATGTTGTTGGTAATCGGATTTTATGCTGGACCATTGCGGCAGATATTGCTATAAAAAGATACTACTTTGTGCCAGTTTAAAAGCAGGATTGAATAAAAACTAATATTTTTTAAATTGAAAAACATCAGTATTATTGATTAATTATTTAGTTTAAATATATTTTTTCATTCAATATATTTTTGTTACTATATCGAGTTGTGTAAGTTGTTTGTATTTTCACAAGTAAACAACTAATAATACTTGTTTTTGTACCACAGCTGGCCACAGGAGCATTTATTTACACTTGCTACATCAATTAATTCTTGTTTCAGTTGTGAAGCCTGAGTTTGCAAGCAACCACTTGGTTATTGGACTGCGCATGGATGAGAAGAAACTCGGGCACGTTGTCGACTAAAGGAGGAATTGAGGACGAGCCGCAAGAGTGGATAGTGGACATTGTACAAACTGTTGTATTCTACATTACAATGCCAATTACACTGCAATGTTAGTTAGTTACATTGAAGTACATTACTGCATGTATAAATACGTTTCTTGGAATACTGATATAATATTAACTTCAAGTGAGTCTCGCAGGTTTTATATCATAATTTCAGCATTTCCATCCAATCTTGTGAATATTGTTGCGAACAAAATAAGTGATTGTGATATCTAGCCATCTGGTAAATCTTTCAACTGATTAAAAGAAAAGCATGCATTGAAATAAATACAATACAGTGTTTCTGTGGTAGAGAATAACAGAATTTTCACACCTCAATGATACCAGTCATTGTTTTTTCAAATATTTATCGACACTAGTTTTTAGCACATGTCAATTGTATAGACATCATTACAATAAAACTATTAGATATACATGAATGACATTTTCAGCAGTTATTCCCAGTATTGCAGTGCACACAATAAGATGTTTGATGGGTAGTTAATGATATATGCCATGATGACACATCAACTTTACAAAACATGTTTTAGTTTTTTGCCCTTTTCTCAACATTGTATTTTTGGCATATGTTCCGTATGGAAAAAACCTGAACAGGAAAACTATACAAGATACAGTCCTAATTTTTTAAATAATTGTTCCCTGTGTTTTAAGACATACAACAAGGTGGTTGGGAATAGTGTCAGGTTATATGGGGTGCTAGTATTCAGTAACAATGAAAAAAGTGTGTCTTGCTAAAATATAAAATCATGTTACGTTTGGTCATAACATGTTGAAAATACATAATCAATCATCTAAAACACCCTTATTGTATACAATAAACATCCTAGTTGTCATAGAATGCAAAATAATAAATGTGGGATTAATATTTTTCTCAGAATAGTGATTATTGGAAATGTATGCCAGTCATTACAGGATTTTCTGTTACCATGGCAACCATTATGCAAATAAGCTGTGATTTCATATCTTGGCTTGTTTTCATATAATAAACAAGTATAGCAAATTTAGTCAAGATTTGTTGAATATTTAGGGAGATATGGTATATGCCTCTTTTCGACCAGCCCCTAGCCTTAAGTCGCCAAGTTGTGAAATAGAGCTTTGTACCTTTTTGGATCCCACAGATTGTGTTCTTTAAAATTATACCTCGTTTGTTGAAATATCTTCAGTCGTTGTTTTTATTTATTACTAAAACTGAAGCAAACTTTAAGGAAGCAATGTTTTGAGAAATGAGTTCATTTTGACTCGTACTGTCAACTGTTTCTAAATGCATGTATTGTATTAGTTTTTTGTTATGTCAAGAAAAATAAACTTGACATTGAAAGGTGAGAATAACCTGGTATGCATTTCTGCCAGAATCACAAAATTAATGGGACATGACATGGACAGCTATTTTGACCTTGTGTTCAGAATAGGCCTGTAACTTAATACCTGGACACATAATGCTGGTATCTACTGAGATAGTCACTCAAGCTGTTTATTCAACTATCAAATTGAGATTTTTGTATATTAAGTTGGCTCCGTGTGTCAGTTATGTTTTTTTTCTTAAAAATTTCCCTGTGTGGGATCTCTTGCGTCCCTTGCTGCAGACACCTGGTAGAAGAGACCAGCGTCTAATAGTCTCTTCTGAAAGACAAAGGCAACATGAAGTGAACAAAATTGACCAAGTTTTGAAATGATGGGAGGTGGAATCGAGTCAGTCACCTTGATTGACAGTCTAACCACTGGTTTGCCTGCCCCACCAAACCTAGTAAAAAAATAATAGTTTGTCTGATTATTTTGTAAAAAACTAATCGATACATTTTTACAAATGAACTATCATATTGCAGAGGATATTAGATTTGATTTTTCATAAAATTATTCTATAATGAGATTAGACAAAATTTAACTATAGGAGCAAATTAATTAACATAATTAATTTTTAATTGTTGTATTGCTTAATTTTGGTATTTTGACCCAAAACGCCCGAAAGGTGGAATTGAACCACTCTGACGCTAATCAGCTACAGGTTTGAAGCCTGCACTCCGGACCACCGAAGCTCATCCGGGCAGCTGTTATATGGGCACGTCTCCCTTATAAAGGCCACCTCAATACTTTGTTTAAAATGTGGTGTGTGTCATTTGAATGTTTCAATGTAAATAATTCCAAAATTATGTTACGTTTAAAGCATTGTGCAAGTGTGCATTTATCATATTAAGAGCATTGTTTTAGTGTGATTCATAACAAATTTTGACAAATATTATATGTCATAGCTGATATTATAATTATTTGTTGTTTGTTTATGATATCACAGGCAAACTATGAAAAGTTACAACAACAATATGCAGCAAGCACGAAGAAGGCAGCTGCTGAATTGAAGACTAAACTGGAAGAGCAAGCTACAGAGCTTGACCAGAAATGGACAGAAAGATTAAGGTAATTGAAAACCTCACTGTGGGCTTTGAACTTTGTAATTTACATTGTCACCAAGGGGGGGGGGTAACTTATCACTTGAGTGCATTAGTAGGCCAGGCAAGACAATAAATCATGTAAACAATAGGGGTAGTAAAGTATTCAATAAAGCTGAATTGACTTTGGTGTTAAACATTCAGAGTTACACAATTTAAGTAAGTTGGTTATATAAATACATATTGGTTTATTTGATTACTTAAGTAATCAATGTATGAATCAATTAGTTACTCTTCAGGCTGTGACTACAATCTAAGAAAACCATGATTGTAATCAATTGTAATTAGTTATACTCTGAAACTGTAACTGAAATAAAAAACATCACATCATGATTTGTTACTATTTCTTGCAAATAATTAAATCAGTATTAAAAAATAATAACATGGTTAATTGAATGAATACGCATGCATCTTGGCAAGACATCAGTTTCTATTTTAGTGAGTAGTCACCTAAAATTTTTGAAATGTTATCATACATACACGTAAGATTATATATGTATCATAAATTAAACATATAATATTACATAAATTAATTATCATAACATTTGTATAAGTGTAACACAAATAATTATTACTGTTACTTTTGAATAGTATAATTTCAGTGAATGTTTTTATGGGTAGTGTTGTAACATTAATTTCTAAAAACAAGTTATTTAATGTAAATGACATTATGAATGGATGGCATTAAATGTTTTGGATATTTCTCATAGTTATCATCAATGTATTGTTTTTCCCTTTTTAGAACTTTTGTTATAAATCAATTAACAAATAATTACAAGTGCTGGCATAAAGTATGATAAACTTTTCAAGTCTCTAATACTTACACCATTTTGATTACATACGTTTTACATGGAACTATCTGTTTATCCACAAAGTTTACATTTGTTAATTGTATTGCATGTACAGTAAAAACTGTCCATAACGGTCATCGTCGGGATTGTGCAAAATTACCGTCATAGGCAGGTTGCTGTTATGGAGAGTTTCATGCCTTGGATACTCAGTAGGTGGAGCCACAGTATTATGAATGGTTACGTTGACGTTCGATAGTTAGTACTCTCGTGAACAATACAAACCTAGAGTTAATAATAATACTAAATAATACACTACATACCTTGCTATATTTAATTGATGTTCCTTTTTTCTTTTGGGCAGTAGCGAAATCAGTCACGCCCTCCAACTAAAGTCGAACAGTAAAAGCTTTGATGTCCAAAATGAAACATGAGGGTGTGAACGAGTGCAAGGCAAGCACTCCCTCCAAGTAAAGGTGAATAGAAACAGCTTTGATGTCCAAAAGGAAACATGAGGGTGTGAACGAGTGCAAGGCAAGCTTTGGCCCAGATTTGCCTGGTGATTATCAATACAATTTGAGCTACCCCAAGTGGTAGGTAACAGGCCATTGTAATATTTACCTAGACAATCTCTCCAGCTACACCAAGCCACCTAGGTAAATATTACAACTGACTGCTTCCATGGCTTCTCTGAGCTCATTTTGGACATCAAAGCTGATTCTGCTCCCCTTTGCTGGAGTAAAGGAAGCTGCAACAGGCTGATGACACCAGGGGTGACTCGATTGCAATTTGATAGTCCTGAGTACAAGCAATGACATAGAAGGGATGATGTTTTATTCAGGGAAATTATGGGTTCTGTTTGACCTGCCAGCAAGCGGCAGGTTGATTATGAAAGGTTCGGTCTAAATTAATTGGCCGTTATACGCAATAGACAGGTAGTGGGCAGTGCAAACTAATAGGAAGTCGTTCGGGACTTTCAAAAGTGACCGTTATATCCAGGTTATCATTACGGACAGGTGGCCGCTGAGACAGGTTTTACTGTATCTTCCTGAATTTGGATAGTTTTCATACAGTTGATGAAAAGTGCGAGACACCAATTTCTATAGTGAGGCAGCTTAGCAACATGATGTGGACATGATGTGGACATGCCGGACAAAAGCACCAAACTTTTCCTGACAATCTGTGTGCCATGACTTTTAATAAATTTATTGGAACCACTTGGTGACAAGTGACCTTGGTGGAGCCTGTTTCAGGCACTGAGCTAGTAAAGTGTACAGTGATGTAGCTTAGCAAAATTGAGGGACATTCCAGACAAAAGATCCAACATTTTATTAGTTTGTAGTCTTCAGTTTCCCTTTGGCTCATTAAAACATCAGATCAACGTTTTGCGAGTTCGGTTATGTGTCGCATTTGCAGTTGCAAAGCTTAGTGCATTTCCAGTGTGCCTTCTTGCTCGAACACCTTGCACCATAGCCACATACCCGTTTGCACCCACACTTCACCAGTTCACTGCACGCTTTGGAGGCCACCGGTAGTGTGCTCCACACGGGAAGCCAGGTCTTGCTCTGTTTTGAATGTCCATCCCCACCCTTCTGGAGTACAAGTTTGCTTCCCATGTTGTCCATATTCCAGTTTGGTAGGCAACATGTCTCGAATGTTGTAGTAAAACCTCCTGAGTGGGTGGAATGTTCTCCATTGTTTTGTTCTTCTTGCAGAACCTCTCTCTCCGTACCTCATTCACAGATTCCAGAGTGCGTGTCTTGTCATAGATAGCGACTGAATCGCTCCAGTGACTGGAAGTGTTGGGAGTCCACTGTCAATTGGGTGCATGGGTTTCCTGCCATGTAGTTGGATGCCAGGTTAACCTCAGCATAGGAATTCCAGGCTTCCCATGTTGACTTCTTCCCCTTTCTATGGAATGCTGATGCTGTATCACACCCTGTGAAACTGTGGAAGAGGGGAAGGGCTGTGGACTTATCTTTGGCCAGCCCATGGCAGACGGCATTGATATGTAGGTACATGAACTTCTTCCCTGTGCCAAAAGCAACCCAAGTGGATATTTGGCGACGATGGTGTGGAATTTGCTGATGAGGATTATGACTACATCCACAGTGCACACCAAGCAGATGTTAGAACCACTCTCCATGGCATCTTGCAAGTGGATAAGTATTCTTGTATCCGCTTCCTCGTGGTCACACTTCGACATGCAGTGGCTGTTGCCTCTGCTGACAACTGTGCTGCCAGATGTGATGAAGATCTGCTTGTCATCTTTGCATTCAGCAGATGCAACCTTGCTGGAGAGGAATGCAAAGAGTTCTTGCTTATTGGTAGTGTCATGCAGGAAATCTGCCCAGTTCCCTGGAACCTTATTTTGTTTGACCAGCAACCTTCCTTCTGATGCTTTTGCCACATTTCTCTCTGGTTGACTCATTGATGCTGCTGGATACATACGTGTCCCAGACCACATCAACTCTTGAAGAGGTCTCCAACTGCTGCATGATGTGTGGAAGAAATACGCGACTGGTATATTCATCAAACATGGTGATGTTAATGATAGGCAGGAGGTGCACAACAGCAGCACCATCAAGAATTTTCACATCAAATGATTTAGGAGGTTCCGTCTGTGCCTCATCTGTCTCTTGGGTCAGAATGCTCAGTAAATCCGACTTCTTCCCTTGTTGTAGTTTACCTCTGTCAGAGAGAGATGGATGATAAGGGTGATTTTCATGCTTGAAGAAGGTTCCCATCTCTCCATCCCTATTCTGCATGACTATACATAATCTGGAGAAGAGTGACACATCATCCTTCAGCAGTGAGATCTGCCTGCTTTGTCTTTACCTTGGGTGTTGGACAACTAAACAGAGGCTGTGAGTTTTTCTTGATAGGCTCATGGATAGAGCATTTGCGATCAGTTAGCACTTATTGACGGTAGGTGTTGTAATGCTCCCTCCCCACTGCTTCCATGGTACAGACTGTGTTCACAGCAGACTCGTCAAGGACATTCCGAGTGTCCATTGTTAACAGTTCAGGGCTGGCATCTAGGAAAGGATTGTTCATCTCAGAGATAGCCTGAACATGACCAAGTGTTTGCTCTTTGAATTTCTTCTGCATTGACAGTCCCTCCTCGTGGTGTTGTTTTTTCTTTTTTTTCTTTTGAGGTAAACTCCTCAAACTCTTGAAGAAGTCGTGCTTGCTCAGGTCCCGCTATCATCCACTTCTTGAGAGCTGAAGGATTCTCTGTCAGTCCCACTGCACCCCCTGTACCCTTCACCAGGTCATTATTTTGCTCGTGAGCCTGGTCGATTGGTATGGATGAGAATCACCTGGATGTCTTCGAAACAACCCAGTGGCCTTTGTCTTTGAATTTGTGTTGGATGGCTGATAGTTGGAGTCTTCTTCTTGCAATTAACATGATCAATTGCGAGACTGCAAAGGATGCCTGGGAGTGCAGAATTCTGGTCCTTGAGGTCAGCTCCATTCAGAAGCATGCTTGTCAGGGATTTGAGAGTTGTGGGGACTGCATTCTGCTGGCATCCAGATGGGAACGATGCATCAAAGTTAAACCCTTTAGTACGGAAAATATCATGACACACAATTCTGACAGCTTTCTCCAAAATAAGTGCATCCTTATCATTGTCTGACTTTAAACTGTCTTTCATCAGTTCCTGCATGCCTTGCTTGAAGACAACTAATATAATCTTGCCATCACTTTGCTCTTGTCCTTGTGAAAAGTACTTCAGAACTTGTTCCTTGAAACGAAGACTGTTGATCTCTCTACCAATACCAATGTCGGTCAGCTGATTTTCATAGAGCTTACCAGCGATGACATGAAATAGAAGGTGCCATCCTCTACAGAATTCTCAACATGCGTGATGAGCTCAACACAGGTTCTTGCTTTCAGTTTCTCCTCTTCCACATCAGTTTCAGTGTAGTCTTGGCTTCTCCTCAGAAAGAACGACAGCGATTTCGCAGTCCAGTCAAACAAGCAAAATGATACTTTGCATCAATCGAAACGAGGTCACCAGCAGTAATCCTGTTCAGTATAGCTGTTTCCTGCAGATCTGCGGCCATGTTTCTGATGTTGGTGTCTGCCTGAAGAGTTGCAAAGACATGCAGCTGCCCATCACATTTGTTGCAGAATATGCACGTGCCAGTATCCGCGGGCATGTGGCGCTGATGTCGTTTGGCTGCAGCATCACTCTCAGTACTTGCGACTCTCTCCCTCTTCCGTGCTCTTTCCAGTTTCTCCCCACTGAACTTGACATAACATGTTTTATGCCACTGCGCACGATGCTGAATAAACTGGGCCTTACCCATGTTCTCATTAAACTTAAGTGGGACCGGGAGTCCCCCTAACTGCCTGAATTCACTGGCATTGTCCAAAAACGTTCTGTATCCCTTTGAGCTGTCCGTGTGTTGTCGCACATTAAGGGGCATCGGAGTGTTTCCGAGGTTGTCTGCTGACATATTGCGCACAAAGTCCAGTCCATTGTGCGCAACTGCACACAATGGACAGTCTGAAATAGAAGTATTCGTTAGAATGTGTCATCCTTCAGCTCAGTCAGTGGTATTATAAACCGTCGTAGACGCCGATCGGCATTTTGGGACTAAAGTAATCTTACATGGTTTGGTCACTCACACAAATTGGTCATCACTTGCGCAAGTCTTAAGATCTTGCTGGATAATACATTAAATATGCCATAAATTGAATATATTGTTCATTAAGAGTATGACTGTCCTAATAATTAAACATTTTTTAAAGAACATTTACTAAATTGATTACGCTGCGAAATAATAAGAGTTCGAATCGATCGTTCGGGGTGAGTAGTTTCAGTGATCTGACAAGTTCATGTTTTGAATAACAGTCTCATCGGTTTAGATGTAATTATGTGAATGAATTTAAGCTGTGTGTATGCTAGTAGAGTGTTGTGGTGGAATATAGCAACAATAGCAGACAGTAAGATAGCGTCTTATCACAGTCCAACCGTCAAAACAGGAAACTTACAAAACGCGGTGAATGGAAACAACGTTGTTTACATTCGGTTAGCATATGTATTACCGCCTAGAACCATGAGTGATAAATGATGTGGACAAAAATACGTGCATGGTTTGCAGACATCACCACGCGTTATCCCGTCGCAGTTGCATTATCCCTGTATCGATGATTATATTTCAGCAAGTTACCAAACACCAGCAATGTTATCTGGATTAGATTTTTGCAAGTCAGCCAGTTCAAAGTATTACCTGTCAACTATAACCATCATGCACCCGGTAGTGAACAGGCTAAAAATTAAGCAAAATAACACTTTATTGACCTCTGGTGACCCAAATGTGGCTCGGAATGGAAAGCCGATTGAAGATTCGTGATTAACTTGCAAAAGAATGTATAGATCCCAAATTATACGATAATCAGAGCATTTAACTGAAAAACATAACTTTTCAATGTTTTCTTCAAAAAAATTGTTTTAAATGGCTGAAACAGGCTCCAGAAAGGTCACATGACTTGGTTCCAATAAAATTATGAAAAGTTATGGCACATAGATTGTCAGGAAAAAATTTGGTGCTTTTGTCCAGCATGTCCTGATAATGTCAAAATTTGGCCCTAAGCTGCCTCAGTATTGTTTTGTTCACATTATATTTGTAATACAAAACGATATTGTAATGAAAATATTATGAATGTTATTGTATGCAATAGGAAAAATACTTAGGCAACTGTAATTTATGTAATTGTTGCAATTACACCAGAAAACAGTAAAAAGAATAATACAAAAATATAGAACTGTTCAATTATTTTTTACATTATAAAATAAATTCATTGTTTGCATACATGCATGTGTGCATGCATATGTACACACACACGCGCGTGCACACACACACATACTCTGACATGCACTCTCTCACACACACACACACATGCACACTCACAATGACACATGTACACGCAGTCACGCACACACACACACTCTAACTATAACAGCAACTGATTAAACATGCGCAAGTTGACAGAACAGTTTGCCCTGTTTGTTTTTGCTTCGAGTGTTTGTATTATGTGTCCGTGTGATTGTGTGTTATGACAGGAAGGAGATGGAGAAACTGAGACAAAGCCTGATGGAGCAAGCTGACACCGACAGGAAGAAGGCTCTAGCCCTGTTATCTAGTGTGAAAGACGACGAGATTGCAGCCGCTGCTCAGGGCTGGGAGAAAAAAATCACAGATCTTCTTGAGCAGGTAATTTGGAAAACGCGGACTCGGCTGCAGACAACGTGTCAGGTTGTTATGACGCACATGTCAGCCAAGATTCACCAACCATGGAGAAGTCTAAAAACAACGACCTACGTGAATAATAATCACCGTACAGGATACCATTGCCATGTCTACAAATGGTTGAAATTATGTCAATGTTTTTTCAAGATTTTGTTGTTCTTATGTCTTTTTGTTATTCTTCCTCATAGTTCCCCTGTACAAGGGTGGAATCTAGGTTATGTATTGTTGGTCTAAAATAAACAATTGTTATCATTATAAACGTCTGACTCATTTAACGTTTTCATAGCAAAAACATATCTATATGAAACATTTTTGTACAGTGGCATCATTTCTTAAAACATTTCTTGTCATCAAGAATCATAAATATTTAACTCAAAGCAACTTTCTTAGCAATTTGTTTGCACTCAGTTGATAAAATAACTGTTAATGATTTGGAGTATTAATTTATTGATTGAATGATTTTTTTCTATATATAAAAAGTAAGCATTTAAATACATTAAATATAAATACACGGAACATTAATATGTATATGGATAACACAAGAAAGTGCACACACTATTTTCCATTGTGGTCCTACTAATCCCATGCTGTAAATGTCATCACATTCTTGAACCACCAAGATGCTAACAGAGACATGGTTAAGACATATCAGTCGTTTATGTTCTTCTGATGTTTCAGATTGCAGTTCTGCGGCGTGGTATTGCTACCCAGGAGACGGAGATGTCTGACAAGTTGGAGCACGCAAGACGAGAGGCCCAAGAGGTGAACGTCAGATTGTCCCGGGAACTCAAACAATCCATCATTGACCACCAGACGAAGATCGCAGAACTGGAGGCCACCTACGAACAACAGTTGAGAGAGATGAACAGAATGAAAGATCGAGAAATGAAGGTAATTATTTATATGCAGTGTTTAAATTGTTTTAAGAAATTGGTGCGCCATTTTAAAGTTGTAGAGAAAGTAGTAATGCATTTTAGGATAGTCTAAGCCAGTGTAATATTGTTTTTTATCAACGTGGAAGGGCTGTACATTACAAAAAATCTGCAATGCATATTACAATAGTAGTGCAATGCGTTATTAGACACTATTAATTAACCCAGTTAAGCGCATATGCAACATCAGTTCTGAACATGACTGAATGCTATTGAGAGCTACCTCGCAACTTATGCGGTCCAGTCAAAGGTCAATCCCAGATTTGCATATCTAAGTGTCATTCATATGCGAGAAATGGATATTCGGCGTGTGCACAAAAGCGGCATTATTTCTTACGTAGTTATATTAATTAAAAAATAACTATGCAGTGTAACAGCTTGACTCCTTAGGAACACCCATGTGTACAGAAAATTAAATTCGAAATACTTTGTGAAATTAAATAACACAATTTTCCTTGTACACAACTTGAAATTTTCAACTGACGTCGACGTTTCAACCGCCTTTGGCGGCCTTCATTAGGAACGGATGACCTATCAACATGTTTGATGAGTTTAAAAAACTACGCGTTGCTTGTTGATAACTGCAGGGATGCAGCCAGGTGCTGTGCCAAGACTGGCAGTGAAATAAAATGCATTTATTGCACTCTTATTGCTTAGTCTTAGATCTGTGTCCGGGCTGTGCCGAAGTACTTTGTATTTAAGTACTTTTTTAGTACTTGCACTTAAGTACATTTGCAAAATAACAAAATTATTTGTACTTAAGTATATTCTAAAAGTATTTCAATTTCAGGTACTTTTAAGTACTTTTGAAGTGCGATAATGTAATATAAAATCAATGATTCGGTCACCTCCCAATCTCCAGTGGCCCCTGTGGGTGACTGGGCTTCTGAACAAATCCAGTGACAAGTCAATTTAGGGACATTGAAACATTGATGCTGGAGGTTGTACACCAGTACCTTTCTATAGGGGTGCACCTGGTAATTTAGCTAGAGGTAATTAACACCAGCCCTGATTAGCACCAGTACATGTGCACCTGTGAGGTAGAGGTGCACAAGTGAGCAGTCCACTGAGCACATCTTGAAGACAATTTCAAATTGTAACAGAAAATATGTGCTCGAACTCAGGACAGTTCAGGTGAGCAAATCTGAAATTCACATATAAATGATGTCAAAATGCCACATGTCACATGATCATGTATGCATTATTTCTTTCTTTTTTAAGTTTCAGTATTTGATAACGTATTTCATTAAAAAGATCTTCTCCCAATACTCAGAGTACCTTCCTCGCAAACAATAATATCCACGTATAATTTTGTAACCGAGTCCCGACTCCCTATTCCATTATACAAATGGGTCCACCAAAAGTACTTGTGCTTAAGTACTTTTAAAAAAGTACTTGGTATGTACTTAAGTACTTTTCTAAAACCATGATGTACTTGTACTTAAGTACTTTGTCAATGAAAAGTATTTGTACTTAAGTACTTTCAAAGTACTGCAGCACAGCCCTGGTCTGTGTATTTTCTTTGTTAGCTATGAATGTTCTAAATATTGTATGTGACTAAGCACACCAATTTCTGAATGTATTTATTGCAGTCGAACATAAAACCTCTTAATGACCATTTTATTACAACAACCTGGTAAGTGTAATAAACACCAATGCTGGTCTTCATCTGATGCTGTATGTTGCCCTGTTTCCCAGGAGCGTGAGGAGAGATTTAGGGAGATCCACATGGAGGACCTGTCAGGCCAGTCCCTGGCCCACCGTGCAGCCATCGACGCAGTCAGGACAGAGGCTGAGAAGTCTCGACATGCTGCCCTCGAGGCTCAGGCCGCCACATCACATGAACAGATGGGTACTTAATTTTTACAGTCAATCTACCCATATTTTAGCTTATTTTTTACAGTCGGTTTACCTATTTTCGTGACCTTTTCTCAACTGCGATTACCAATCTTCACCAAATGACTGCCGCTAGATGGTGACATGATAATCATTCTGCATATATGTATCAGTGTGTGTTAGTGTGTGTGCATGTGGGTGTTTGTGTGTAGATGTGTAGAATGTGTGAACATAGTTTATATAATAATATCTAAGAAAAAACTTGTCCCAAAATCAACCAGACAACCTTCTGGCTTCATTTTCAGCCTGAATAAGTTGTGTTGCAATGAGACTAAATTTGTGGCAGAGGAACACAAATGTTGAAGACTTCAGACAATTTGTCATTTTACACAAACATCATAAACCACATTAATTCCCAGTTCTAACTTCATACACGTCAAACAAAAATTAATTGATTAATTTAACATTGGTGCTCGCTCGCACACCCACTGATGGCTGAATCTCGAGACTGACATAGTTGCTGTGTGCAGAGCTGCAGAAGGTTGATCTGCAGCACAGACACGCCATGGAACTACAACAGATGAGTGTGAGCCATCAGCAGCAACTGGACGCAGCCAGAATGGAGCTTGACCGCGCAATCGAACTGACCAAACAAAAAGTAAGAACAGGAGCAGGAAATATTTATTTCTTCCAAACACATACTACAACAGAATAATAGTTACAAAAACCAACAAAAACCATACGATATATTACATTGGAATCGACAAGAAAAATCAAAGTGGTAAGTATACAATGTATGGTAGGAAAATAAAGGATTATGTCATATTAGGGACGGGAGACTCCTACTAAGACTATTTATAGTCGCTGTTGTAAGGAAGTGCCCTTTATCAAAATTTTACAAAATTGCCCCCAAGGTAAAAAAAATCCAGAGATAAGTCTGTAAGGAAAATCCATCATTAAACAAAATCTGTTGTTAAATTTAAGAAATGCTATAAAAATGCAAAACGCTGCTGCTGTATGACTGAGGACACAATTTCCGTGACACAGCAAAATTGTCCTGGTGGCGACTCCTGGTGTTGGCATTTTTCAGTATACTGTTAAGGAGCTAAAATTATTTTTAAAGAGGAAAATTGAGCTCATTAGAACGTTAGTGAAATGGTCCCCAGATGGCTAATGTACAAGCAAGCCTTTGGATTGTCGAGAATTTTATTTTTACCTCTATTTGTAACCTTTTCAGCAGAGTTGACAACAAACTACAAAGTTCCATGAATGATCTAGTGTGTTGTGTCATGGATACTAGTTAGGTAGTATTTCTCACAAAATAAATTTTACATGAAAGGAGCAAAACATTGAGTTGACTTGGGAAGTTAGGACTTTAAAACTGAATAAAAAATACCCGTATACACACGGGACACAATGATGTATAAATAAATATATATATATTATATTTATTTGTTTATTTATACATCACTTGAGTAGTGTATATATATATATATTTATATATGTAATGAAATTATAATCACAGCTAGTTAGGTCTGCTGGGAGGAATTGTTTTTTCAAAAGTACAAAGAACAGTGTACCTTTCTATGAAAATCCAACTATCTTAAGTTTCACTACTTTGCAGTTAAAACGCAATAACTGGTTTATTTTCAGGAAGTTGATTATGGAATAAAACTGTCTGAGCTGGAGGAAGAAATCCACCACCGTGAAATTGCTGTGCAAAGTATGGACGCGGAGATCAGTAGACTTCAGAACGGAATAAGTGAAATGTCGCATGAACTCGATGCGAAGGGAAAGGAGATATTGAAAGTGCGAAGTGAAGCTAATATTGCAGTCAGGTGAGTTCTTCAAAATAAATAATTACTCGCTATGAATTTGTTTGAATTTCTAAAATGTATGTGACGTAAAATGAAGAGAAATCTAAGTGCATTGCTATGTCCATAAGAAAACAGTTGCAGGCATCTGAGAAAAATATTTTTGTGGAATAGACTTACAGACAAATGAATACTCTGTTTAATAGGAATGTACAACTGTTGGCAGATTTTCTCATCTCTCAGTAATTGCTGTAAAACAAGTGATATGAATGCTTTGTGAAACTGGCCCATGGTTATGTTTCCTAAATTGGTGGCTTGTGCTTGGCAGACTGCGGGCTGCTGGCTTACCCATCTTTAGCCCGCAGGTATGGGCCAGGCCTGGACCGGAAACATGCGGGCCAGGCTTGGGGCAAACATTTGCAGGCCTGAGCTGGGGCTAGCTTGAGATATTTTTGCAGGCCTTGTGCTATAATTCTAAGCCCTCGCAGGGCACTAGTACCGAGTTGGTTTCACATACATCTATGGTTAGTTTTTGTTGTTTGCACGATTTTTGCAGGGAGACAGAATATTGTGAAACCCCATTACTGCCCAATCCGCAAATTTAAAATATCTCGACAAAATCGTTCATATGTGATGATGCAGTCAAATCATATTATAATAAATTAATTAATTCACACACTATAGTCATGAACGTTGTTGAACACGATTTCTAGTGAATGAAAGTTAGTTTTAAATGTCGATGGAAAATGTGCACATATATTACAAAAGTGGATTCTAACGGGTGGCACAAAAAAGAGAAATTGTAGGTGGGTGTAGTGATGTGACGATTCAGTTTGGAAGACGTTTTATTGCAGAGAGCGAGAAGAACAACTCCTCATCTCCCACCAGGAGGCGCTAGAGGTGATGAGGGATAAACACACACAGGAATTGGAGGGGATGTTGGTGGAATTTGCTGAGGCGCAGGAACTGTTGAAGGAGAAAATTACTTCCCTGAAGGACCTGTAAGTGAAGAAGAGTTAAATATTAAGCTAAGTGTGTAGTTTGAGTTGTGGTGTTTCATCATATATTATTATTTTACCAATGTTGGTATGAAATCTGTTGTTTGCTGAAAGTGTAAAAGACATGGGAATTATGTATGTTTCTGTCCCTCATTTTGACTCATTCTCCCTCTCTCATTCACTTTTCCCACTCATTATCGCATCTTTCTCTCTATCCACCCTCTCTGTCCATCCTCCTCTTTCTTTCAATCTCTATTTCTCTCCCTGTTCCCTTCCCACTATCCCTTCTTCCCTCCCCATCATTGTCTTCACCCTTCCTCCCCTACCCTTCCTCTATCCCTCCCTTTCTTCATTCGCCTCTCTCCCTCCCTTCTTCCATTCCTCCCTCCCTTCCTCTCCCTTCCTCCTTGTTTATGCCCTTCTTCTCTACCTTTCTCAGTCCCTCCCCCTTTCTCCACCCCTCCATCCTCTCCCTGTCCCTCTCCTCACTCCCTTCCTCCCTCATTAAATATTAATTTACATTTGATCATATAGCTCCAGTCACCCAGACAGGATGTAACCAACCTCCATATCGTCTCTCTCAATCATCTGATGTTCTGCACACTTACTTACCTATCCCCTCGCTCCAAGAGGAGCGTACGCCATCCACAACGATTCTCCAGCACACATGACTTTGGGCAATTCTCTCTATCTCCTTCCACTCCTCTTTACCTCTACAAACCTTCGCCAGGTTTTTTTTGCCTTCCTCTTGTTCTTTTTCCTTGAAGTTCTGCATAGCACTATGCAAATTCCACATTGCCCATACCCAGTCTGTTATTCCTGATTACCCATATGTAGAACTTTATAGATCCTCTCCCTCAGGTGTGGGGGAGAGGGGTGTGGGAGGAGGGGTGTGGGGGAGGGGTAGGTGGTACTGTCTGTTCTCCCATGGTACCCATCCATGGATAAGCTTGCAATTCAGTTAATATTTTAGGGTTTTACTAACATTCCTGTTATCTGTGTCATATAACTAATGCTCATGCTACTGGTGCTGCAGCCTGGAGGCGACCGAGGAGCGACACAGGAATCGACCGTCACGACCTGAAGATTTAGAAATGATAGAACGACTACAATTCACGATACACGACCGTGACATCGCTGTCAACAAACTTATGGTCTGTGACATACCAGCTCTGTCAAACTGCATTTAACATAAATTTCACATTTCCTACTAATATACTGATTGGTTGGATAAATCGTTTTGCTAATTTCTATATATGTTTTGCACAATATTTGTCATACTGCCGCCATTTTTGAAACAAAGTTGTTGCATTCTTTGAAACAAATTAAAATACTTTTACTACAAAATATATCATCTGTTATGTATGACTCTGGTGATATCAGGCTTTCTATCACAAAGGCGCTGCCCATGCAATTTAAATTTTGTGTCTTCTACAAGGTTATTCTAATAAACTGCTGGCATAATCTTCTTGATTGTAGTTGTTAATAATTCTTTTAGATGCATAGGCACAAAAAGATGCTTTTTGTTTCCCTTTAAACATGATGGTTCTTGTTGCATGAATATACTTGTTCCAGACAGGTCATCCATGATTTGAATCCTGTTGTTTTTCTTTTGCACGCAGGAAGAGAAGAAATACTTCCAGAGGGAGTTAGTAAATCGGGAGACAAACTTTAACAAGGTGTTCAACGCCAGCCCCCATGTTGGCATTCTTAACCCGCTTGCAGCCAAGGTAATGCTATTTTATTTCTATATATAACAACCTGATATGGTTTACATGAAGTAGATTCAGATTTTCATTTTGGCTGTCACAGTTTTGTCTTTCAATTTTGCAGCAACATTCAGATACCAAATTATATTATGAATTTCAGCCCTAATATGATTGGTTAATTTGTACCATATGAAATGCTCATTAATTATTCATTGGAATTTGTTTCAAAATGGCTTCCTGATCATTATACAGCCATTCGGAATGCATCTTGCTTTGGTTCCTCCAAGAGTGGTTTCAAACATTGCTACAATGTCACTACATGATCTCGTTTTTGGGTATGCATAATATCCAAATGAAGAATTGTAAAAGCTAGTATAAAGACTAAGTTTATAATAAAACATTATATGTGTCATTCAGGCATGCATGTCGTTTTATATATCTGTATTGGACAAAGCACAAACATTTTGAAATGTTTATGTTTGCATCGAAATAAGCAAATAGCTAGGCTTTAGAGCGAAAATTAGTAGAGTGTTTGATGTTGGTATATTTTTTAGTCAGCAGAGGGCGACTCTTGGAATGTCATAGACCGATTAAGCAACATTACCTTATATGGATTTATGCAGAATTTCAAGTAAATAATCCGGTGGCAATTGCTGTGCCATGTTGGATCCCTCAAAATCTCAAGTCCCTCACCACGTTTTAGTGAATGCGAATTAATTTCTTTATTTCAAATTGAACAAAGAACAAAGTAGATATATATATATATATATATAACATATATACGTTTGATACATTGCTGAAGTTCAAATGGAAAGGGAGAAAGTTGAAACATATCGCATATTAGCACTTGCCCCCAACGTCAATATAACATGTGCATCATGTTAACAGTAAACATAACAGTTCAGTATAATTTTAGTAACTAAACCAACACAATACACAACATGTTTATTTACTTTACAAACCATGAGAGACCCTTGTATACATGATGTGAACACACTGGCTCAATTATTTTTCAGCAGAAAGGAAGGAATTCGAAGGCACCGGTCAAGTTGACAAGTAGTCCTTCCCTCAATAGTCGTCTTGATCCCATCCCAGGGTCTCCAATTCATGACGACATATTCAACCAAGTCCGGCCCCTTCCACCACCAACGAAGAAGTTTGTACGATGAGTGCATAGCAAAGTTAACGGTGATGGATGAACAGTAGCAATCTCTGTTGAGATTGCATCATTGGAAAATACTAAGGCTGTAACGATACTCAAAACCGTGATATGTATAGTGATATTTCTGTGACGATACAATATGTATTGCGATAGGTAAGGATACATGCTTTTAGACAAACAGTTTATTTGGAATGCATTGTACAGATCTCCCTAGAGTAAGCTATATTGATAACACATTTTTTGTACTAACTAAAACCTTGAAGAATTAGATAAATTATCCCTTGAAAACCATGATTCAGAAATATTAATTAAAGAACTGTCGCCTTAAATAAATAATATCCCACATGTTTTTGTCAGTTTTGACAACTCTCCACACAATGACAACAATAATATGTTTATGAGTAAGGTATTTATCACAACACTTGTAAAATGTATCATATTGTATCACAGGTAACATGATACATCAATGCATCAAGAAATCGTTAGTCTTAGAAACTATGATGATAATTTCACAGGTTACCTTGTATATATACTTGGTTTTGTGGAAACTCCTTTTGTTGGTGATATAAATTATCACAGGAATCTCTTGCCCTCTGCCTGGTGACCAGTTGGTTGTCTGCAAGCTGTTGGCAGGGGATTCGTGTTTGTGTACATAATTTTTCCTGTGAGTGGCATGGGGGAATCGTTGTAAATACTGCGAGAGCTGTGTATGTTGCATAATTATTAGTTAGTGGTACTTAAAGAACAATAATGTTCTTTGTGGTGTTATGAAGACCTTCAGAATACTCATGTCATCATGTGCCTTGTATTCTGAATTGTCTTGGCCTTAACCCGAACACTATATCATTTATACTTTGTTAACTTCCAAATTGTTTTCATAACTATATATTAATGATAATGTTGTGTAATTATAGGGTATCACATACTATGTTATCCTGAAGGTAAATACTGATTGCAGAGTGCCACATGGTATCATTACTGTAACAAGGAACTTATCCACATTCATGTCATCCTAATACTAAGTGACAGTAATTTATTTATATTGTCCCAGGGTCTTATTATGACTACAGAATCAGTATTTGTAATGATTGTGTAATGAACACCTACGTTATTGTTCTATCATCATCAGTAATAATTAACTTTGTCGGATGTCAACACATTAAGTGACACTTGCCTCAGGCCCTTAAACATCACGTGCATACATACCGAAAGAGCTGTTGCTGATTTCTTGGAAATACGGAGTTGCGACGAAAATATTTCAAAGTTAAAACCAACCTATATAACAACCATTTATGAACTCTTTTTGACATTTGTGTTTTTCTTTGAGGGACTATTTGCGTGGATGTGCAAAGGAAGATGACAGTTTGGTCCGACTCTCTTGTGCTACATTATATTTATTAGGTATTCTGCTATCCACACACCAGTGCCAAATGTACAGAATGCCGTTGTTTTAGCATTAAAGCTGTTGGTCTATTGTTGTTTGATGTTCGTCTGGGTTTATTTATTTTCCAGTTGCTGGTTGGAATATTTTATACGTTGTTGTATAATCTGTAAATTAATATGTTAATGTGGAGGCACTGTAAAATACACTATGATTTTGAATGCCGTTAGGTCGAGAACTAAAGTCTAAACGTCTGATAATTATTAGCAAAGTTACAAGGGCGGCCAAAAGCTCCCTTGTGGTCAGGTCCCAATCACAAGGCAATGTGTTATTTCATTAGATAAGGCCAAGCTCTAGATAATATGCGTGCAAACAATATATGTTTAAAAAGGTAATGCAAAACTTACTCTCCATCAACGCCATGTCTTGCAAATCGCTTTTCGGAAATCTACAACGAAATTGACTACAAACAATTAGACTAAAAGAAATCAGAACTTGAGCGCGGAAACGCTGAAGTTACGGTGGTGCAGCGGCGAGAAAGTTTCAACAGCATCCCTTTCTCCCCGTCTTTCGCTGTTATGATCCGACAGCGCGACAACGGAGTTGTGATTAAACTCCGACTCAAACAAGTTACAAACCAATATGAATTTGGTTCGGCCGCCAGTCGAGGTTTTAGTGCCCCCCCATAGACCCCTCTGGATCCGCCCCTGAGTCAAACACAAAGTAATTTTATCATAAAACCATTACCATTCTTAATATATTCTTGGCTGTCATTGACAGCGGAGTGGTTGTGAAGCTACGGCGGAAAAACTTCAACAGCATTCCCTCCACCGACTTCCGGTGTCGTTGTCAGGATCCGATACAGAGCGACGGCGAAGTGTCGACAGTGGAGTGATTATGTTGCTCCAGCAGAACATCTTCAACAGCACCACATGCCCCCGTCTTCCGATGCCAGGATCCGACAGGGCGACAGAGGAGTCGTGCTGAAGCTCTGCCTCACACCCCACCCAATATGAATTTGGTTCGGCCGCCAGTGTTTTGTGCGAGCCTCAAGCCTAGGGGGTTGCAATTGGAGGTATTGGGACCCATGGACTACCTACCCCCTCTGGACCCGCCCCTGTAAAGGTATATTTGGCACAAATGCAAAACAAAACCGGTCTATTTTGTCAATTTACTGATTTCATTCATGTTTCCTTTTATTTCTTCCTGTGTCACGCGCGTGTCAACGTCGTATAATTATCAAATATGACAGCTCGATGTAAAATATTGAAGATTGATTGAAGCGAGAGGAGATCGAACTTTTGGGACATCAAAAGTATGATGGTTATGACCCTAATATCATTTTGTAATACGCACTAAATGACAAAGTATTCAATAGAACAACACAGTCAAATTAAGGAACATCTTGAAAAACGGTTAAGAATTACGCGGAAAAAAGAAGCGTCCGTTCCTACCTTTCGCCGAGCTCAGATTGCCGTGGGTACGCGCCACACACAGTGACGTAAAACAACATTCGAAATGCTCGCAAACAACGTGCGAACAACGAGCGTCATTTCCGCTTTTTTCCGCGCCACATTGGATGACTCACGATCACGTCAAGACGATGTTAGCCTATTATGC
The DNA here is from genome assembly GCA_020002185.1 of Paraescarpia echinospica. Lineage (NCBI taxonomy): Eukaryota > Metazoa > Annelida > Polychaeta > Sabellida > Siboglinidae > Paraescarpia > Paraescarpia echinospica. The sequence goes on along the minus strand of CM034534.1, from coordinate 26,160,809 downwards.
TTCGTTCATACAGAGCAACATCTTCCATTGGATGACTGAAGTAGATTAAAGTTAAGTGCTGATAAAACAGAGTTTCTTTTTACTGGCACATAGGCAGCATGACAAAATTAAAACATTTTTTTCCAAAATCTATTCTTAGTATGTAATACGTGCATTTTCTGCACGGAATCTATACTAGGAGTTATCTTTGATGCCAAGTTCAATTTCAAACTACATATTTCTCAACCTTTGTCGATGCTGTTATTATCATATTCGTGATTTACACCGTATCTCCCCGGTATTTATCTGTTTAAGTACCGAAAACTGTGGGAATTGCACTAGCAGATTTGACTTTTTAAATTCTCTTTTACGAAATGTTTTTCTTGTGGATATCACGAAATTACAACGTTTGCCAAATTGCTTAGCAAGAGTTGTGACTAGGCCCCTGCTGTATTTCCCATTCAATCCCGCTTCTGAGGTATTTTATATTAATTGACTACTCCCGTAAGAAAACCAACCCAGCTTCGACAGTCTAGTTCTGATTGACATTTTGTTCCTAGTGCTAATACCAACATTGGAACTAGGGCTTTCTCTGTTGCCGACTCTGGAATTTGCGTCCTCTTGTTGTTAGATCAATTGAAACTATTACGTAATTCCGCCGTCGTTTAAAACTTACCTTTATAACCTTGCATATCCACATGTATCTGACGTATTCATCCATATGTTGACATCACTAATACTACGTATTGATTTTGAGGTTGACCAACATTTTGCTTGCGTTGTCGCGCTTACATTTATCCAGGCGTTAAATTTTATCCGGGTGATGTTTATGTGCGTATGTAAGGCATAATATCTGGCACCAGTAGATCACGTAGTGATAAATAATATCCAGTAGTATGTTTCGTTTGTTGTCGTAATACGAGCGTTATTGTTAGAGTACATAATTATAATTTGTTGTTTCAGATTTGTGATCAAGTATAAGAGTAAGTCACGTGACGTGTGCGTGGAGAGGAAACTGTTTTATGACAGAAATTGTTTATGTCTGTGGGAAGCAAACATTTTATAATTTATGTATATATATAGACATATATGTAATTATATATATACATATAAACATACATAACGCCCGGATAAATGAAAACGCGACAGTCGTAGCTGGTGCTGAATACATTCCCCTAGACACGCGCACGCGCTGAAACGTCACCCGGATATTATTTAACGCCCGGATAAATGTAAGCGCGACAGCGTCTCTGGGCTTGGTTTCCAAGGATTCAGGCATAAAACAAGTTATGTTGTTATTACTTTGCTGCCCTAAACGCCGGGGGCGTAACGGGTAGTAAGTAAGACATAAAACAAGTTATGTTGCTATTACTATCATCACCGTCACCATCATTATCGTTACCGGAAACAGAGGGGCAAGTGTTTTATCATGACGGGGAACAGAGGGACACTGATCTGCATCATGACGAGGAACAGAGGAACACTGATATGTATGTATTTTCTCCTCGAGTGTGCTTGTTGTTGGTGTGCGACTCACCTCATGAACCGTGATGTTCCTTGCTTTTCTGCTGTTGTCATCGCCCAGCCACTTCATTGCTCTGGCTCTGAATGACCAGAATGTCAGCTCTGGTTCGTCCATATTCAGTCGTCGCAGCTCTAGACGGAAATGGTTGTCGACTACGCCTTCTGTTAATCGCTCTTCCAACTCTATTGATGCTTTCGTCTTCCCGGTTTTCTCTGAACAATCCGATCGGCGACCTTAACCAAAGCTAAAGAATAATCTTTGAAAGACTCTTTCTCTCCCTGGTCCCGTCGATAAAATTGCTTCTTCAGACTTGTTGCCGAGTCCACATAACCATAGAACTCCTCTATGGCCTCCAGTAGTCGAGTCACGTCTCGCTCGCCACGAAACCGAAATCGCATCTCAGACTTCGCTTCACCAACCAGTTGTTGCATTATGAAGTCAACCTGTTCATCTGGCGACATCCTTCTGGCACTTATGCTTGATCTGATGTCCTCCAGCCAGTCTGTGACATCTACCTCCTGCTGATATCGAGGGCGACCACGTAGCTTAGGAAGTTTCTTTTCCCTCGACACATACACTACTCTGTCTACTGCCCCTGCAGATGCCTCTGCCCTAGCAGCCCTCTCCTCTGCCACTGTCGCTGCATGTTCTGCCTGTTGCAGACGCCTGGCCAAAACACGCTGATCTTCTAGCTCTTTTTTCAACGTGTCCAGCTCATCCCGCGCACGACGCAACTGTGCCATGGTAGCTACAGTGAGATTACAGCTAGAAGAGAATACGTGGTGACAGATTAGTAGTACATTAAGCACAAAACAATCATGACATTCAAATCAATGTGCAACTTATTTAACATTGTTCATCAACTCAACAAGATGGTAGTGAGTTGATCTGACTCGTCCACGTTAATGTTCAAACTGTTCATTGTCGACACTGTTATAGATCATCGATGGTAGTTGTAGTTCTCCTTCGGTCTCGTCCTCCAGCTGTCTCCGTCCGTGCATGTGATGAGGTTTCTCGATGGCCACAACCCTGCTCGCAGCGCCAAATTGTGACGGGGCCAATTTGTACTACAAACAACTTGGGTCCAATCTTTTCGATCAAGTTCTTTATTTGAGGTCTTACTTCCGGATACAAAAAGAAACCTAAACAAAGTAAACAGTTTGTCAATACAGTACTAACAATACAAATATACGTAAGTAGATATATTAATGATTATGATGCGTGGACACATGTCACACAGCACGCATGCGTAATATAATGAATCCAGTATAATGTAAAGTAATCTAAGATATATAATTGTCGTAAAAGTTATACCAGGAATACAATTGTATGTAAATTAACAACACAAGTATACGCATCTAACAGATGCATATTTACATAATCTACCATGACTGTAATGGCCATGCTCACCCCAACACTGCTCTTGAGGCTCATTAATGAATCTCACATAATTCATTCGAGGCCTGGCTCCCTCCTGCAATGGCCAGGTTGTTGGAAGTTGCGAAACGTATTTGCAGCTTCCAATTTAGCAATTTTTGATGAAAGCTTCTCCTGACTATTTAACAGCTTTTTCAAGAGCGCTGAAACTTCCGGTGAGGAAGAACTGGGGGCCGATGTTTGACTAATTGGACGCGTAGATCAAATTTCCATCGGGGTTTCCTCCCGTTCAGTTAATCCTAACCGGCTGACTGCGTCTTGTCGTTCGCTATACGTATCTATCCACGTAATGGCATCCTCAAGAGTCTGGGGGTTCCCTTCCTCTATCAATTTTATAGCCATTGGGGTGGACTTTAGACCTCGTGCATAAGTACGAACCAATATACGGGACTGGTCAACATTCCGGTCGCCACCGGAAACGCACTGTCCGCGGCATCCCGGAAGCGACGGTTGTATGAGGCTTCCGGTTCATATGGTGATTGTTTAACACGATCTAACTCGTCGCGAAGCGCACCCTGCTCGTCCACGCATGGAAACGAATGAACTATGTGTGTACGCAACTGGGCCCATGGTACAGCAGCCCGAGCCACCAGTTCTCTAGTGACATATGCTTGAAGAAAACGTTCCACCTCGGTGCGAAGGCTCCCTGAAATGGTGCTTGTGACAATCTCAATTAATTGAGTGTCAGGGGCCCGGTTGGCAGCCAAGCACGGGTAGGCACCGCGGCGGAGCCATCGCAGGTAGTGGTTTGTTTAATAAGCTTATCAGTAAGATGACGGGTGGCTGCTTGGTCCGCAGCGGTCTGTCGCGCTGCACGATTTTCTAGAAAATTATTTGCAAAAAAATTACAGAAGCTACGCAACTGATCCTCATTCATTTTATTTTTTAAAAGGACAATCGGAACAAGCAGCACTTTTAGCGGTCAATGTCTTCTTCTACTTTTGCTGCGGCGTCCCACTTGGCGAACAGTTTATCAAACGCTTGTATGAGTGCTGGGATTACTGGTTGTTGGTTGGGATCTTCTTCTTCTTCTGGTGGTGGGGTAGGAGGCAGTGGCAGGGCTCTGGCTTCCTCGTAGGTTAACATGGGAAACCAAATTTCCCGAATAACGTATGGTGGTTCTTCTGGGCAGTTTACCATTGCTACTCAACCGTTACTGACAGGAGTAAACGTGTCGGTTCTCCTTTGCGCGCTCGCCACTGTAAACGTGATAGGGTGCTTCTCACGAGGTAACCTATTCTGTTAGCATCATAATACAAAACACAGTACCTGACTAAACATGATTAAAACTGTATACTCTGCAAGTTACATCACCAGCAGGATGCAAGTATTCTAAAACTCATTAAGACCACTACTGTTTACAGCCAGGCAATGGGGGTCAACCACAGCATCCTGGGGTGTCCACTCAAAGCAATTTTCTATATAGTGAAAACCCTTATAACTAAATAATTGCTTTAAAACATCCACGCAAGTTTAGGTCTAATGATGGACAATACTTCGCGTATGTCATTTTAGCAGCCGTTTGAAAGTGGGTGGAGCTTATACCATGAAATCAGACAGTGGTGCCTCAATCGGTAGATTTGTGAACTGTGTCGACGAAACAACATCGTTCGCAGTGTCTAAGACACCGGAAACGACACCGTTGTATGTCCGTTTATAGTTTATTTTAGGACTGACTATCAGGAAATATTTATATATATATATATTTGAATAGCAGAAATCGTAAGCTTTCAAACGATATCAAGATTGTTTGGATCGGACGAACGGTAATGGTACAAGCAATCGTTCAAAAAAGCATTTTTGGGACGTGTTTTCAGTTGTTCATTTTTCGCTCGCTTACCTATTTTTGATGTAAGGTAACAGTTTGGACACCTACACATATTCATAGTTATGTTGTAACATGCTAATTAAGAGATGGAATACATCTTAATTTTCATTCTAATGTCGCTACCAGCCACAATATGGCAGCACCATATGCTAAGTAGATGATGGATATTGTTACATTCTTTATTTTGTGAAACTACAGAAGAAGAAGAATTTGTTTTATTTGACCCAGACATTTCAAATAATTCATACAATACATCCATGTCAAATTTTTTAAAATAATACAAATATATAACCTTATAGTAAACATTGCATAATGTATGATAAATAACGAAAAGTAGGGTCAGGAGACTCCTCTAAGACTATGGTAGTCGCTATCGAGGAGCCACCTTTTGTAATAAAACTTTAACTGAATCAATACATCACCTAATCAAATTCTTCCAGAATAAGAAAGAAAAAAACCCAATATGTTGCATGTGTGTAGTGTGAGCAATCTTACATGCTTATTGAGTTTGTCGTTTAGGCACTGTTTTGTACTATATCAAGTTGACAGATGGTTGTCGGTTCTTAATTTTGCATACATATATAGCAATTTTGCCTGGTGCATGTTACTTGATAGTTTTGTAAAAAATAAAGTTTAACATACTTGGCAAATCCTTGTGAACTGTGTGTACTAAGCTTTTCTTTGACAATATCAGGAATGTTATTTAGTAAAAGTGGTAAATTATGCCTAAGGCATTTCTTAGCAAATTCATGTTTAATTTTATAAGTGTATATTTTATTTTTGATTCTTGTATCGTGATTATGTACCTCATAGTTAAACATTATCCTCCAGTTTTGTAAATAAACTGGTAAGTCATTGTGTAAATATTTATAGTAAAATTTTAATTGTTGTAATTTAAGAATGTCATCTACTTTTAACAAGTTGAGTTTTTTGTGAAGTGGTTCTGTGTGGGAAGTATAATTACTTAAGGTAATAATTCTCAGGGCTTTTTTTGAAGTTTTATTATTCTATTTGATTGAAAGCCCCACACCTTGATGCAATAATTAATGTGTGGTACTATTAAAGAATTATATAATATTATTTTAATATGAAGAGGTAACACATGTTTCAATTTATTTAAAATGCCCATTTTTTAGAACAAGCATTTGATATTTTTTCAGTGTGCTTTTTCCAGTTTAGATTTGTTTCTATAATTAAACCCAAAAAATTTAATTCTGTGACTTGTTCAATATTTACATTGTCTATCTTCAGAGTAAGAGTCTGTATATTTTTCTTTGCCTTTTGAAATGTCATGTATTTCGATTTTGCTGTGTTTAGCGATAATTTATTTATTTTGAACCATTCATTTATTTTTAAAAGTTCTTCATTTATTAAGGATTCTAAATTTTCATCATGTATGTTATCGCTGAAAGTGTTTAGTGTACTTGATAGAGTTGTATCGTCAGCATAAATTATGAAATTAAACATTTTACTGGCTTGTGCAAAATCATTGATATATATGATGAATAACAGGGATCCTAAGATTGAACCTTGTGGTACACCTGTTGTTATTGATAACATATTTGATTTTATATTGTCAATTTCCGTATATTGTTTACGATTTGTTTGGTAACTGCTGAATAAGTTCAAATGTGTTCCATGTATACCATAATATTTCAATTTGTCAATTAAAATTAAATGGTCAATGGTATCAAAGGCTTTGGAAAGATCTAGGTAAATATTAATGGGTATTTCATCCTTATCCAGTTTGATTATTATTCTATCTATTAATTCTAGTGCTGCGTATTCAGTTGAATGTTTAGGTCGGAATCCATACTGATGGTCAAAAAAAGCTTAGTCTTTTAAATAAGATGATAATTGGTAAAAAATTCTTTTTTCAAGTACTTTTGAAATAGCTGGTAGAAGAGATATGGGTCTATAATTATTGAATACTGCTGGCTCACCTTTTTTATAAATGGGAATTACCTTAGCAATTTTTAGTTTATCAGGGAATATTCCTGTGGTTAATACTTGATTTGTTAATAAAGTTAAAGATTTGGTTAGTGCAGGTTCGAGCATTTTTAGCAGTTTGGTAGAGAGACCATCACATCCACAGCTATTTTTGTTGGGTAGATTAATTATTGTTCTCTTTATGGTATCTTCTTCAACATATTTAAATGTAAAATTACAGTTTACTATTTTATTTATATAATATGAATGATCATGAATGCCTTTGTATTTAATATCATTAACCAGATTACTACCCATATTGGTAAATAATGTATTGAATTTATTTGCAATTTCTAATTTGTCTGCCACAATAGAATCGGATTCTTTAAAATATTTTGTATATGATTTATTAATTTTATGTTTAGACAGGATTTCATTTATAGTTTTTCAAGTGTTTTTTATATCAAATTTAAATTGATTAAAACATTTGTCAAAATATGATTGCTTTGCTTTGCGAAAACTTCTTTTCAAAATACTATTGTATGTTTTTAGATTAATCAATAATACGCCATATTCAGAAGATTCAGGGTTTGTGATTTTAAATTGTTTGTAAAGTTTGTCTCTTAATTGCTAAGGTGTTTATTATAATTATATTTAGATAATTAATTACTATGAGTAACCAGTTGCTTGAACGGTATGAGATAAACTATCTCCAGAGACACTGGACACGTGTGTGTTTTCACCAAGCATTGGTCAACAACTTACGTCAGTACACGCCTTTTTATACGCATGTACCAAAATTGATTGGACCAATGATGACTTCAAAACCATGATTGGGCTAATGATGGTTTGTCATAATTGGCTTACCATTGAAATAAACATGATTGGGCTAACGATGGTTTGTCATTGGTTTGCCATAATTGGTTTGCCATTGAAAAAACAACAACATTGGCACAACGATGGCTGCCATTGGTGTTTACCCTCATTGGTTTGCCAATGAAAAAAAACACATTGGCCCATGATTGTTTTTCTCTGATTGGCCCAAAAATGATTTTTAACTTCGCGCTAGGTATAGTACCAATCATAATTTAATTGGTCCTGTACTGGCCCGATGATTGGACCAGAGAAGACCAATGAGATGCCGATGAAAATGGAAATGAGATAGATGCCAATGAAATGTCAATGGGATGCCAATGAAAATGCTAATGAAATGTCAATAAGATGGCTTGCCATTGAAAAACAACATTGGCCCAATAATGGCTGTTATTGGTTTCCAAACATAGTTTTACCATTGAAGAAATCGTTATTGGTTTGCCATTGAAAACATTTACGCAATGCAACAAGTCAACAACAGATATGGTAGAATATGGCCAGAATAACCTTCTGACAGTTATTTATTACTCACCAGATTATTGGATGAGTTATAACATGCAAATATTTACAAACAAATGTGGGCCATTTGAGGTCTTAAGCATTGCCCCGTTTACTTAGCCTATACATTCTAAATAAAGGCCCACATTATAAAGCACTACATTAAAATAGTGGTAGATAATACATAAAAACCTCAAAAAGATGTCTCACAAACATTTTGACAACTAAAACTACTACTTATTAAAACATACTAAAGAGAGGTGGGGCCATTCCGCCCCACGTGTAATCTATCCTACTTTATTTACCGCCCTAAAAACCCTGCGTACACTGTTACTGTATTATCAGTAAAGAGGAGAAACGCCTTCAGGCAAAACCTCGTGTATAATAGAGCAGGGAAAAGCGTCGCAGAACAAAGTGCATATACCATATCACACACATGTATTCACAAATCATGCCAAGCACAAGGAATCCCACACCAATTACTGGTAGGAGGGGAGGGAGGTGGACTAAAATTGACGCAGAATTCTGACGAGTTCGCACAACGGAGAAATTCGAATATGGCCGCCGCCGGGACCGCTCTGGCCTTTTATACCCTGCGCGACGGGACTTCTTTTCACTGTATCCATACGCTAAAGCGCGGGAAAACCTGTTACTATTAAAATGTTGGACTCTTGACCTCATCGGTACCATGTCCCCTGTTTACCTAGCATGACTTAAATGTTGACTTGATTGCCCCGCGTAAAAATTATTATGCAATGTATTTGCATAACCCCATTTACGCAATGCAACAAGTCAACAACAGATATGGTAGAATATGGCCAGAATAACCTTCTGACAGTTATTTATTACTCACCAGATTATTGGATGAGTTATAACATGCAAATATTTACAAACAAATGTGGGCCATTTGAGGTCTTAAACATTGCCCCGTTTACTTAGACTATACATTCTAAATAAAGGCCCATATTAAAAAGCACTACATTAAAATAGTGGTAGATAATACATAAAAACCTCAAAAAGATGTCTCACAAACATTTTGACAACTAAAACTACTACTTATTAAAACATTCTAAAGAGAGGTGGGGCCATTCCGCCACAAGGTCACCTGAGCATGTGACCACCCCACCTCAAATGAGAAGGACTCCTATATATATATACACAAGGACTGGAAGATCTCGCCCGTGACAAGTCTTGGTATCATTCTAACTTATCATAGCACCCATCATTGTAACAGCCCAAGTGCTGTGCTACGTACAACAAAGCTTGGAAGATCTCGCCCGTGACAAGTCTTGCTACCATTCTAATTTATCATAGCCCCATCATTGTAACAGCCAAAGCACTATGCTACTTACAAAGCTTGGCAGATCTCGCCCGTGACAAGCCTCCCTAGCATTGTAACACTGTTCAAAAACCCACATAATTTTTAAAGGTGCGCTACTCTACCAGGACTGTAAGAGCTTGCCCGTGACAAGTCTGCACATCCTCTATCACCTTGTTATAAATTATGTGGTAAGATATGAGCTGGCAGATCGACTAGCATGGCATTAGTCCATGGAGCCAACATTCTATATTCGTCCAACTGACCACGTGACAACCTGTCTGCCAAAATGTTGACTCGACCCGACACATGACATGCCACGAAGTTTATATTGAACGTTAGGCAAGTGAGGATCATCCTGCGAAGTAGAGTCATAATTTTGGGTTCGCGGGATGTCTGTTTATTAATAACTGACACGAGTGCTTCATTATCTGTAAAGAAGCGTACGCTCTGATTTGCCCATGCCTCCCCCAGACTTCTACCGCTGCCATGATAGGGAACAACTCTAACACTGCAATGTTCCGTGAAAACCATGATTGAGGCCATTCTCCCCAAAACCATTCCTTGCCATACACTGCCCCGTATCCTACGCTGCCCGATGCATCAGTGTATAGATCCAAACATTCACCTGTGTGAAACTTCTCATTCAGGAAAAATGCCCTACCATTGAAATTTCTCAAAAATTCCTGCCATACTCTCAAGTCAAGCTTCGCCTGTCGAGTCAGCCTAATATGATGATGAGGTCTGGTTACACCGACAGTTAGATCGATAATGCGCCTTAAAAAACACCTTCCGGCCACTACCACACATGAAGCATGTCCTAAAAAGCCGTTCAGTGATTGGAGTTGCTGAAGAGTGACTTTCTGCTACATTTGGCTAGCTTATCCTCGGGGAGTCTGGCTTCTAACCTCACCGTGTCCAATGTAATGCCTAAGAAAGGAAGTACAATAGCAGGACCCTGTGTTTTTTCTGGCGCTAGTGGCACACCCATCTGCCCACAGAGTGATATGAATGCATTCATATCAGTTGTACATTTTGCAGAAGAATCTGCGAGAAACAGGAAGTCATCAATATAATGAAACATTTCTGAAACACCCAACTTAGTCTTAGCTACCCACTCCAAAGCACTACTGAACGCTTCAAAAATTGAGCACGAGCTAGCACACCCCATAGGCAGAACGGCATCCATATAAAATTTGCTCCTCCATTGAAACCCTAACAAAGGCGTGTCTTGCGGGGATATTGGTATTATACGGAATGCAGCTTCGATGTCCAACTTACCCAGAAAAATTGTGCGAGGAGATTTCTTTATGAAAGTAATGGCATCCTGCACTGTGGCATACTGCACGGAAGAGAATTCTCGTGGAATACAGTCATTAACAGATGATCCCTCTGGATACGACAAATGGTGAATTACCCGATACTCACCGGGTGCCTTCTTAGGGACAACTCCAAGCGGGGAGACCCTGAAATTTGGAACATTAGGTGGCGCATTGTAGGGACCGATAATACGACCTAGGTTCAATTCTTTTGCAATCTTCGTATCTATTATTTCTGGGTATGTAAATGCAGATTTTAGGTTTGTTATCATCCCTTGATGTTGCACTGGCAGGCCAATACACCCTATTCTAAAACCATAAGTAAAACCATGAAGTAGATATTGGGCTAGCTTACTATCATAATCTTGTAATACCTCATGTAATACTGACGGGGAAACCGGTGATGGCAGCAGCTGCTGCTTACTGTCTGAGGTTATTGCGCTGGGCAACTGCAGGATACATGCCTGTACTGGCCTGTCTACTGTTGAAGCGGGGACACTGTGCAGCCGGGTGTCCTGCACCACATCGCTTACATTTATGTTGGTAGCGACATCTGCGACTGTCGCAGGGCAGGGCCTTGTTGTATGCAAAGCAGGGGTTTGCACTTTGGGGTGGTGTCCGGCGGGTCCCACCCTTGCCATGAAAGGGGGCGCCTCCGTAAGGAACACCCACCGTCCTATCTGCCTGGAGCCAAAGCTCAGATTCCACTGTGTCCCATCCCCAGTTATGCAGCATTCGCATTGCACGGAAAGATTCATCATACCCCTGCCAATTACTGCCCCGTTCTGACAGATCCCGAATCGTCTGAATATATTTCAACATTGCTGGGGCTTCTGGGTAATGAATGGATTGGGTCAGGTAGATTGACATGTAGATCTGAAAAGCCCTGGACCACAGAGGAAAGGAAGTGATTGATGGCTTAGCCCTTGGTCCGACACATACCACAGATGTACCCTCTTCCATCCCTGACTGTAACCCTAACGATAGCTCTTGGGGGACTGCTTTGCGTTGAGGCAGAAGGGACGCTAATTCAATGAACTCGCCTGCCCACACCATTGTTCTAGTTTTATCGGGGACATGGGCATGCAGCGACAGAGAGGAGGAAGTGAATGCCCTCACCCTATCCTGCGTTCCCATTGGTAGCCTGTCTAGAACCCCCCCCCGACACCTGTCTCGAAACCATTGACAGATGGCCAAGGAGTCGCCAACCCAGAGGCCGTCACTCTGGGCAGGGAAGACTCTGGTGGACCTATGTCCCCGACAGACTGACCCAAGGCCGTCACATGGGACAGCTGTGGAGCAGTTGGTAAGAACTCACCATCATGCACATTATCATCAATTGGGATTACAGTGTCTCTAGTCAATTGTTCAGTCAACATCTGGTGCATCTGTTGCAGCAAAGTGTTCGACTGCTGCACACGCTCTTCGATGTTCTCTTCCCACTGCCGACGAGCTGCTGTCGCTGTCTCACTTTCCAACAGTGGCGCTGCGGTTGCGCTCCGCCGCTCATTGTCGTGAGTCAACTGGCCAACACCGTGCTTCGGACAGACGTGCCCGAGTTACAATAGGCCGCCTCTTGCCATTGAAAACATTACTGGGCCAATTGCGGTTGTAACTGGCGCCATCATAATTGGTTTGCCATGTAATAACATAAATGATTTGAAAGCACCACTTTTGCGCCATCGATATATGTCATTGGCTTGCCAATGAAACATGTTGTATGTGTTCATTTGCTCACACGCGTGAAATCAGTCCAAAATGGGTTCGCCCACAGTGTCAGCACACGAACGCCGGCAGCTGTTTTGTTAGAACAGCTAGTGTGCTCGATCGCTCGTATCGACGCTGTCTTCTTGTTTCAGCATCTGCTGCCCTTTTATTAATTTATATCAACACCTTCTTAAAATTGTGACCAGTGGCTCTGGTGTAGTCATGGTACAGTTTGTAAACAAGTCAAACGTTGAACAATTATTTTGGTTTCGGCTTATTATAGCCTATAACTTGCATTATACCCGACGCGGAGCTCAAATCACCATGGTGTCAGTGAGGGAATACAAATCCCGAGCAAATGAAAACGTCCTGGTTTAGCTTCATTGGTCCAATACGTTTTGCTAGCTGGGCACACCGCGATTATCGTGAGCGCACGTTGTAATAGTCTATGTGTAACCTCCCGGCTTTGGCAAGCAGAAAACGTTGATTGTCAATGACGATAAGAACAACCGCTTCGTTCTGGAGATACACCGTTCTGGATGGTAATGTTGTCTCGCTGTGACGTCACCGCTCTGGCCAAAGGGCATATCCAGTACGTTGGGTGCAAACGTACCGTTTACATCGCGGTGGCGTTGTCTGGGTACCAGCTAGTTGAAGTCATGTGAACGCATTATTAGTTATGTCCTTGATATTGTCAGCTGATGCTTGAATCACTCATGTGCTCTCAAAGTCGTTGCTGCAAAAGTAATGCTTTCAACCATGTCCACACCTGTTTCGAAATAGGTATCATCTGGCAGCACTCAAATAGGTGGCCAAAGTAGGTCTAAGTAAGTAGGTACGTATCACATCAATTTGCGGAGACCAATCGCGATGAGCGGGTGGTGCGTTACTAAGCACGGAGAACAAACGGAAAAGACACGCAACCGAACTGAACTGAATTAGAACCACTGGAAGCATCATATCGCGTGTATCCTCTGTAGCAACATGTGTTCTGCAACAGTCGCTGACTCGAAGTGGCTTAGCTCAGCAATCAGTGGATGCATATTTCCTCCAAACCATTTTACCAAAATCCAAACCCCTTTAACCAACCTTCTGCGAAGTGTATTCAGCCTGCTTTGGCTCAAGGGAAATACTTAGTAGCACATTAACAGACGGGAAAGAATGCTGAAGAATATAAAGGAACTTTAGACTATATATACTAATATGCTAATTTTGGAATCATATAATAGTATATTCTCCCAGGCGCCGAGGTCCACTAACAAACTAAAGCCTCTTTCTATGTTCAATCGCCTCCTTGGACAATTGGCTTCTGCTATGCCAATTGGCGTTGGCTTTTCGAAACATGGGTAGTTTACGGTCGTTACAGAGACCGTTCAACATCCCGCCGAGTTATACAACGAGATCAGCGATCAGTAACCTACGCTTTGCACGTGATATTGACTCATTAAACTTACTAACGATTGATTTATTGATTGATTAATTGATTACACCCACAGCACGGTCTCATGATGCATCAACATCGAACAGTTTGGAAGAGGAAACAACTACGACGCCAACGACAACAACTCTAGTGTCAACAACGACCAATCTATATAAGCACATAATTCGGTGCAGTTGCAACACCACGTGTGCTTTCTACAATTAACCTATCCATCACGTGACCTGTTGCCTAGCAAAACCTCCGTCAATTCACCAAGAGTTTCTTGGTGGAAAAATTCAGACATTCCGTCGTATATTTTGTTGAAATTCTGGTCACAAGTGTTTCTCTATAACAAAAACATAAGACGACGTTTTTAAAGTGACAACTGTATGCGGGAATGTTTGATTTATGAGATGTCCAGCAGCAATAATAATGTAATTCACGTATATAACCGTTACATCAAAGGCAAAGCTTGTCGGAGGTCTCGCGCAAAATTCCATTGTGACGTAAGCAAACCGCGACGTACTGGATATATCAATTACACAGCTCGGAGCAATTGTAGAAAGGACGCGTGGCGTTGCGAACACTTGTACGTAGTAAACCGGTTTTAAGCTAAGTCAGTTAAACTTTTTTGTGTGAACACGGCAAGACTCTGTAAATATAGCTTTTAGACTTACCATCCATAACACGGTCTCATAATACACAGAATCCATATTGTCAGTCAATGTATAAAGACACTCAAAATAATTCCTTGTTACTCTTGAGAAACATGAGGTGTTCGAATCGTGTTCGTGTCACACCAGTTTACAAATACGGAGTAGAGACTATGGTGATGGCGGCAAGCAATACAAGAATGTACAAGTTTGCGACAACGACTGGGTTAAAAGAAACACGGGACTGAAGAGAATAGACAACCGAAGAATAAAGGAGCTGAGGAAGGAGGTTAGTGTGAAAGGTCATTTATATAAAAAGATGACCAAATGTCTGCTGGACACGTGGAACAAATGGACATAGACAATTAACAGGCGACACTGGCATGTGGGTCGGTAGTTTTTATTATTATTTAAAACAGCTATACATCGAAACATGTTTTATGAAGAATGATTTATATATATATGTATGTATACACATAAAGATAAATAATACTTTATTGATTAGTGTCTGCCTGTGCAACTCACACAATTACAAATGTAAAGATACACATGTTAGAGTAAAATATATTTAAATCACATTACAAAAATACAACCAAGTACCGGTAAAAACATTAAAAACACCCACATATGTCGACACTCTCATTTATCCAGTCTTTCATTCCTAGTTCTTCCTCTCTTCTGGTTAAATACACTGATCGCAGAAGGCACAAAAGAACCAGCGTATCTTGTTGTATATATATATATATATATATATATGTATATATATATATATACATGTATATATATATATATACATGTATATATATATATATATATATATACATGTATATATATATATATATTCATGTATATATATATATATATGTGTGTGTGTGTTTGCATTTTGTGTGGGTAAAACAATAACACAATTGTATTAACACAATTGTATTATATATGTGAACAAAACTGAACCACGTAGCATCGTACACATTACATACTGACTGGACAAAATATAATTGAAATGAAGTAGTTTGAACCCACTACTATTAATATGCTAACAGGCACATGCATGCACGCACACGACAAATATAGAAACACATATTTAAATATGAAATTTATCCTAAACAATGTAATTGTTGCTGAGTGGCATTGCTGTGTGTGTTCAGCCTATTCACGAAGCCATGACAATATTTTTTCTTTTTCACATTCTAGCATCGCTGTGTACCGACGACCCTTGCTCCGTGTGTTACTCCACCACACTTTACACTGTGTGTACCGACGACCCTTGCTCCGTGTGTTACTCCACCACGATTTACATTGTGTGTACCGACGACCCTTGCTCCGTGTGTTACTCCACTACGATTTACATTGTGTGTACCGACGACCCTTGCTCCGTGTGTTACTCCACCACGATTTACATTGTGTGCAAATGTGTGCAGCTCCATGAATGCAACATTGCATTTGATATAGCCTAGAATAGGTAGAAGAAACAAAAAGAGTAACAGCCATTGTAAACACCCTCGCAAGCCAGGGGTGTGATTGCGTACACTACTGAGACTGTCGTAATCAGCATCGCCTGGCGCGCGTGGATGGTTATAAGTATCTCACGTATAACATTCCCCCATAACACTTAAGTGTTTAATCCATGTCACGAACAATAACGTGATGTATGCTCTTCTTCTTCTTCGCGCGCGCGCGTCTGTGTGTGCATATACGTATACTGGCGTTATCTGTGTTACGTGCCTGAATATTTAAAATGTTTACGAGATAAATTTATATTCTGTATAAACTGTTGCACTATTGTTAACGTCGTTTAAATACGATGACTGTCATACTTGTAATTTCTTTTGCATTTAAAGCAGCTATTTTAATGTTAAAACCGACCTTGTCTGTTCATTTACCCGACATAATCCGCTCAAGCCACGAGTGGTAATTGTATCAGCAGGAATTTCGCTGAATCATCAGTTATACTACTTCTCTATTATTCACTTGATTTGTGGAACAACACGCCCGCACCTATCATCAAAGAGCAGTTCCAGCAACTTGCTATTAGTCCCACCTGATTCTGCTCTAGGTGGTGTTTACTATTTGAATATGTTTTGTGAATAAGTTTAATGTTTTGTGGACGTAACATTCAAATTGTAAATATATATATATATATATATATCATATTTGTACTGACACCACTGGAATGTTTGTTTTTGTGAAATAAATGGATCATATTAATTATGATTAATTATTATAAGGCTTCTGGTGGAAGTGCGTGGATGGAAGGCTGTCAAGTCCCACCCGTAGTCCAGTGCTGTAGGCCAAAATGATACCATCAAAACATAGGTCTGACTTCATCCAATGTCAAATACACAAATGGAACACGTTAGTAGACAAATAGGCAAATACTTAATGATGTAACTCTATGAATATCGCAGGCAAAACTGCACGGACGTTTTCCGTTTTTGTGGTCTGCATTTCACTTTTAAGAGAGTGGGGGTCTATGGGCAAGCGTGACGAAGCATTACATGGGGGTGGGCGTCTATGGGCGAGCGTGACGAAGCACATTATGAGGGTGGGGGTCTATGGGCGAGCGTGACGTAGCATAACATGAGGTTGGGGGTCTATGTGCAAGCGTAATGAAGCATAGCAACAGGGTGGGGGTTTATGGGCATGCGTGACGAAGCATAACATGAGGGTGGGAGTCTATGGGCAAGCGTGACAAAGCATGGCATGAAGGTGGGGGGTTTATAGACAAGCTGGACGAAGCATAGCATGAGTGTGGGCGTCTCTGGGTAAGCGTTACGTAGTGATTTTTGAAATGTTGGTTTCGTCGAGCAGTCAGACATATATAGATATGCTCAGCCTGTTTTTTTGGTAAATTTCAGCAGCATTCGAGCGTCCAGCAATTTATCATGTCATTTTAATTATTTTGAAATAGTTTATGTTTTACGTAAGAGGGTCTGTCAAAACGAGCATATTTCTAGGGGGGATACCTGCCAAAGGTACGAAGCGTGACAAGGGTGTGGGGGTCTCCAAAAAAGCATGACGCACTCACGTATTTTATGGATGGCCTTTAATACATTTAGCACAATCAACCAACTTTTATCCACCGACGCAACCATGATCTTCGTCTTCATCTTCCACGCCACGTAGATTCATTGGAGAACATGTCGTAATTAGAAACACGAGAAGGGGTGATCATTGTTGTTTTACGTGCATTGCAATTATCGCTGTATTTTGTGAAGTATCATGAATACACCACTAATCTCAAAACTCCATCCGCATACCAATCATGTTTTATGTTGCTGTCTCCTAAAGCAACTACTAAAAATCGATTCTAAAAATAATTGTGCTACTTAGGAGAAGCAATCACTGTAATGCAAGAACTCCTATCTCGTGAGGCAACACAAACTCAATTTCATTAATTTCGAACCTAGATACAGATCTAACAAAGTGCGTTCCCAGAAAACACAAACAGCCATTGACTTCAGTATACACAAAAACACTATATGCTAAGGTGTCTTCGATGCGAATCTTGTCAACAAAGGCGTGAATGAGTTCGTCAGTTCCCGCGAGCTAATCAAAGCCGCGCGATGTCATCTAATCCATGCAAAACAACACCCTCCAGATGGCGCTGCAGTAACAGGATGTTCGAAAAGTAAACAGCTTTTTCGTACGTGTGCGTCTAGCCTAGACATATATTTGCAATTGTATTTTGACAAACAAATGCTGTGGTATTCACACAACCAAAAGAATACCAATTTAGAACGCACGTTTACCGTGCCGAATAACATTGCGATTCACCGTTTCATATGCGGTTGACGAATTCATATTTTGGCGCACCAGTAGCTTGCATGGAGTTTATCGCAGCGAAAAGGTAATATTTGCGATGCAACGTTTGCATACTGATCTTCCCTACTAGGCTGCAGTAAAACACATTTATCCTTAAGCAAGGTGTATTTGTGAATTTCAATTGCACCGTTTCGCGGAAGCCAAGTCTGGCAGAAGGGAAACCCAATTCGATTGATGTCTGCGTAAAACAAACACTCGCTCCACATTTACTGTGTCTAAGGTTAATCGACCATAGTCACACAAAACAAGCGACAGTTATTACCGCGTTAACATAGTTTGCTATAGCACCATTTTTTGGTAAATACATCCTTTTTATGTTATTGACGGATGGAAAGCTACTAGGCGACGTTGTTAAGATAAAAATGTAATGAAAACGTATCGAAAATATATAGCGAAGTAAATGAAAGTAACGAAGTAAAAAGTGGTGTTACCATAGATAAAACTACTTCGTTACAAGAGAAAGTAGTTAGTACAAACTGTACTTCGTTACTAAAAAAAACTACTCAAGTAGAGTAACGAAGTAGGTTTACTTCGTTACATGACACCACTGCATTTCAATAACAACTTCAGTTTGGCTACCTGTTAATCATCTGCTTTATAATGGCACTAATGTGATTTTTTTTCTGGGGTCATCCATTTAGTCGTGGGACCAATTTGGATCCTTCTTTGTAATTTTTCCAGCTCGCATGAGTCTTTCTTTTGCTTAAGTTGAACGTGTTATTATAAATTATGCCTAACTATTACTCAATAAAATTATATAATTAACTGTTTATCTTTACTGTGGTTTCTTGTCAAGCGTGGCGTTCCTCAAGGTTCCATTTAAGGAGCAATACTAGTTTTGTTACATGTACATCATCTACCGGACTTTGGTAAAAGAACAGCCAGAATGTTATAGGTTATAGAAAATCCTTCTCTTTTTCTACATTAGTCAGGTTAATTAAAAGTTGCTTTTATGGTCGAAAGAAGTGACTTGGGTACATCTGCACGGTAACTTGCCCACGTCGATTGCCAGTCGATAGTTAGCCTTCAGCCCATTGCATTTGTTGATGACACTGTTTTTAGAATGCAAGGAATGTCGAAAACATCAACACGAAAACATGTCCATTTAATTGTATCGCGTATTCGCGTAAAGGTTCCAATTTGGGGAATCACCTGGATTGAATAAGTTAATAGTATTTCTGAAGCTTTTACTAAGACTACACATAAAAAGTTACACAAATGCACTGGCACGTTGTAGGAAATTCAATTTGAAATGGGGCACGCGAAAAAACCCAACACAGAAGACCCCTTTAATATATTATATCGATATTATTATTACACTTCATAATAGGTTAAGCAAACGACACTCGATATGTCAATCAGTCTTTCGTCCCGTATTTGGTGGGCAATTTACTTGTTATTCAATCATGGCCAACCAATTTTGTATTCCCTTCCCAGAAACCGTCCAAACACACGCGAAATCACATTACCTTAAAACGACATCAACACAAACATAATAATAAAAAGCACCGCAGCCTTGTCGTGGATGGCAGACGGGTTTTCAGACACCACAAGAGTCGTTTCAGAGAATTGCGCCAACCCGTTCATAGTCCTAAAACTCTGGGTGGTCTGTGTTTGTCTAGTTGCATCTATCACAACTAGTTGCATCCATCTTCACAGTGATTGCACGATATATTACATATACACCCCCTGCATTGAATCCTTATTACTTCCCTTGCTTTTGATAACACAGATGCTTATATTAGTGCTACCATTGACAGACGCCTCTTAGAACAGTTGTCGAACGATTTTCATTGCGGTTTCACGGTGTATTAATCAACAATAATTATCACGCCTCGTGCAAAATTTGTTTTGAAAACCTACCTCGTTCTTCCAGAGAAAACCTTGAAAAACGTCATTTTATTGATTTTAACAATATTGAAGTTATCAGCAAATCTGCATTTTATGTGTAGAGATATTATGATACATGCTACCATACAACCACGCCGAAATGTATCACTATGTGCAACTACGCACGCACGCACTCACGCACGCACGCACAACCACACCCCACACACCTACACCATCAAACACACATGCACGCACGAACATGTACACACACACACACACACACACACACACACACACACACACACACACACACACACACACACACACACACACACACACACACACACACACACACACACACACACACACACGCCAATCACCATCATCATCGTCATCACCCATTCGTGCATCCATCTAAGACTCTAAGTAGTCCCAACATACAATAACATTACACATACACCGCGTTCAACTCCCGTTCCCGGTTTGTACAACCCTACACGAACGTCGCATGTAAGGAATATGGTCAGTGTGGGCGCCTAACGAGGCTCAGGTCTACCTTTAATGAGCACGGAGAACACCGTCAGACACAAAGGGAGCGTTAATGACACACAAGTTGATGTAACCTTCGCGCACTTTCGTGCACACGTCTTCCATGCCCATTTACTCGCGTGCTCAAATGACATCACGTATTGGTTATACCGGCATTTTCCATTACCATTTCTTTGTCATGTACGAACTTTCCTGTCACCTACACATAGTGGTACACTCCCCTGCAGACAGGTTCAACACCCCGCCGTTACGCTGTTGATAATTGCAACGTTAAATTGTTACTTATCCTGTGCGTAAATACACGGGTAGCTGTGAGTCTGGAAACAAATCGCTTTGAGTGAACGTATTGCATCGGAAACCTTACATAGAATGTAAAGTATTTCATAGTAGCATTTGTTTGGGTATAAATGTGTTACAGTTTCCACATTCAGAAGTGACACCATACTCTAAATCACATACCTACGTAATTGTTCTATTCGTGGTTTTATAAAGTGATCGGCAGAGTGTTTTAAGTCCTAAGGCCTTGTTCATATACAACTTTAATCCGCATTAGGATGCGGATCACAATTCGGGTAGCGCAATGTGAACACTCTTGATCCGCATTAAGCTACCCGAATTTGAGAATGCGAGAAAATCGGTGAATTAGAATTCGGCTAAAAGAATTAGGATGAGGATCAAGCCAATGTGAACGCTCCGTTTGTTTTGATTCCGCGATAGCGGCGCTGCTGTATGGCCGAGGGCTGACTGACTCTTATGACCTGCACACCAGTATGACTCTTATGACCCGCACACCAGTATGACTCTTATGACCCGCACACCAGTATGACTCTTATGACCCGCACACCACGCCTCCTGGTGCATTAATTCGGTTGGCGCTTTAATCCGGCCTAACATTGTGTATGTGAACAGAGCTTAGTTGATCGTAATTCAGTTGAACATTAGATGTGAACACGGCCTTACATACATGCTGTTGTACATGCAGGCACGCACACCAACCAACCAGCCAGCCAGCCAGCCAGCCAGACAGACAGACAGACGCAAACAAACAAGCAAACAAACAAACACAAACAAACAAAGCTTGATTTCTATAATTTCACTTCCCAATACCATTTGTCTGTTTAATCATTCACCACTTTTCTCATTCACGTGTGATATTCCATACGAAGCATTTGTGGTATATTGGACGTTTGTTGTCCTTGAATATTTTGTGGTATCTTCCAAAACAGATCGCAATCATAATTTACTCTTTTGATGTGTTTTCATCCTTATTTCATATTTATGGATACAAGGCCACATTAACATCATGTCGTCTTACCCAGCAGAAGGGGCCGGTCCACAATCGCGAAAACAAGATACAAAAACACGCCACCGGAAGCTGCACAGTAATTTGCCTGGCCGGAAGTTAAAACACCTGGTACTTTATACGATCGACAAGATTCTGTCGCTTCCAGTACCACGGCCGAATAGTAGCTGCGTACCAGAAGTAGGCATGTACCCCCAACAGTGTACACATAGTTAGTGTTGACTCTAGGAACAAAACGTAGGTCAGAACTAGATGATCGAAGCTGGATAGGTTTTCTTACAGGAGTAAGCAGTGAATGCAAATAAGATGGCTGCTTACAGGACAGTGCCTCATATGTAATGGTACATATCTTAAATAGTATACATTATCGTACAGGAAGCCAATGCAAAGACTTCAAAAGTGGTGCAGAGCGAGAAAAACGAGGAGATCTTGTAACTACCCTTGCCAGACAATTTTGGACACGTTGAAGTTTTGTAATATCCTTGCTAGCGATATTATAAAGGAGGGAATTGCAATAGTCAAGTCTGCTGCCAACAAGCGCTGTTGCAATAGTTTTAGCAACATAAAATGACATATACCGGCGACTACGGCGAAGATCACGAATATAATAAAAACAACTGCGACAGCCGACACCTATGAGATGTGTTGTCTGAAATTGAAGTAACTATCAAAGATCACTCCTATATTCCGCACCGAGGTTGCTGGCGTGATATGCTGATTCAAAATACACTTATGGAAAAAAAACCATCAAGTTTACTATGCTGCATTGGAGTACCAATAATGATCAATTCAGTTTTATTTGCATTTACTTTCAATTTGTTGTCAGTCATCTAGTGAAAGATATCTTGGAGGTAATCACTAAGTTGGTTAAGGGAGCGATTTGTATCCGGGGTAGTCAACGAAATGTAGATCATCTGAATATCATCAGCATAAAGATGATGATTCAAATTATGTCTTTGTATAACAGAGCTTAGTGGCGTGGTGTAAACAGTAAAAAGCAAAGGCCCAAGAACAGAACCCTGGGGAACACCAAATAACGTAGGTAGTGCAGCCCAAAAGCAGTTCCCAATTTTTATGGTTTGATATCTATCATTTAGGTATGAAGAAAACCAGCTTAGAGCTGTGCCAGATATGCCGTACCACTTTAATAAGCGTTCAATTAGAATGTTGTGATCAATCGTGTCAAAAGCGGCACAGTGATCTAGTAAGATAAGTGCAGTCACTTTACCATTATTAATGTTCAAGATAATGTCATTATGAACCTTCAGGAGGACTGTCTCTGTTGAATGAAACTGTCTATATACTGATTGTGACACATTAATTAAAGGGAATAAAAACATCTATTGCTTGAATTTATGTTATATTACATCCTGCTATCTATTTCCACGTCCACCAAGCAAAAAAAATCAAAAAAATTCTATGAATTAGAAATTCCACATTTTATGCTGTACATCCGGACATTTTCGAATATGCATATTTTTGGCGCGCTTTTCGGGATGCCGAGATGAGACGTCACTTATGACTCAAAGTCGCATCAGGCCGACTCTTTCCATGCATTCAGAGCATGTTTACAAGTATAGCTTTTGGGTCGAAACGAGCGTCAGAATGAGTTATTGTGCAATTTTCCGACGTAATACAAACACTAGTCACCATAGAGGAACAAGCAGTTATCTTACGGTTCCACATGAATCGAATTTTATTCAAAACAACGTATACGAATGGGCCTACAAGTCGACTAGGTTTCGCCGAGCTTGGGCTCGTTTTCAGAATAATTATATCGAATGCAACCAACGGGAGATAATCTACACCAATAAACATACATAGCAAACATATATTGTATCCAGCTACATAAAGTAACGTGTATAATCTCATAATATCACTAGAATATCGATATATGAAGGAGTTGTACAATTTATCATAACAACTTAAATCAGTCAGATAGTTTCCGTTGGTCCCGCTAGCTCAGTGGGTAGGCGCGTTGGTTACTTGTCATTTATTTTACAATCGGGCGACGCCGGTTCAATCCTGACAGCATGCAAACTATTGATTTTCTTTACACTTTTGTTGTTGATGTTTTCACGAAGTAATATAAACCAAATCATTTAGTATACTATGATGCACTGTTTGTAAATAATTTTTATTTTGTAGTAATTATTTATTCGCCACAAAAATTAAAATATGGTCATTATATAACGATGTTTCTAAATTTTATTTATCCAAACAAATATAATGTAATGGATATCTAATTTATTAATTGTAAATATATTGTACAGTAATATATTGTAATTATATATGTGAAAACAGATTGTGATCTGTCTGCATAAATACAATTTAGAAACATCGTTGTATATAATGACCATATTTTCATTTTTGTGGCGAATAAATAATTACTACAAAATATAAAAAATATTTACAAACAGTGCATCATGGTATACTAAATGATTTGGTTTATATTACTTCGTGAAAACATCAACAACAAAAAGTGTAAAGAAAATCAATAGTTTGCATGCTGTCAGGATTGAACCGGCGTCGCCCGATTGTAAAATAAACACCAAGGAACCAACGCGTTTAGCAACTGAGCTATCAAGACCGACAGAAATTCGCTGACTGATTTCAGCTGTTATGATAAATTGTACAACTCCTCCTTCATACATCGATATTTTAGTGATATTATGAGATTTTACACGTTACTTTCTGTAGCTGGATACGATATATGTTTGCTATGTATGTATATTGGTGTACATTATCTCCCGTTGGTTGCATTCGATATAATTATTCTGAAAACGAGCCCAGGGCCAAGGCCCAAGCTCAGCGAAACCTAGTCGACTTGTAGGCTCATTCGCATTCATTGTTTTGAATAAAATTGAATTCATGTGGAACCGTAAGATAACTGCTTGTTCCTCTATGATGACTAGTGTTTGTATTACATCGGATTATTGCATAACAACTCATTCTGACGCTCGTTTCGACCCCAACAATATCCATGTAAACATGCTCTGAATGCATAGAAAGGGTCCGCCTGCTGCGAGTGTGAGTCATGTGTGACGTTAAGATACCACGTGATCGCCTAGCTCATTAAATTTTTATTTTCCGCGGGAATCGCTACACAGACGGGTTTAAAATCGAATTTATGCTACAAATGTATTTTTCTGTATTTTTTTAATGTTCTCGAATGTTACATGCAATATTAAACTTTCTGTACACATGGAAAACGGATTTTAGCTAATGCCTTGTTTTTATTTCCTTTAAGACATTTGGAAAGGGATCAAGTTCACAAGACTAATTTGGGGAGGATATAATTATTTTCTTAACTTTATTAACTGTTGCAGGTTCAAATGATACAAGTTGATCATTTACCTGTGGAAAGATCACATTGACATTACTTAAAGTATGACCTGGAAAAGCAGAACGAATAATACTAATTTTATTCCTAAAGTGACTAGAGAACGAGTCACATAGAGACGTAATTGATACGTTCAGGTAGCGACGGAGCAGGCCGTCTATGTAGAATGTTACTGATGCACTTATATAACTGACGCGGATTATCAGACTTATTTATGACCATATTTGTATAATAATCTGATTTAGGCTATTTGCCTGTTACAGAGGTGACATTGCTTAGAATAGCGCGACCTGTCTATAAGCGAGCTTCAGTTGCACCATACACACTTTAAATAACGATGACGCCGTTTAGATAATTTCAAGTCATCCATGGAGCCGGTGGCCTTTCCGACACACATTTTGATTTCACGGTGCATGTTTGTTAAGTAATGCATTGAGGACTTGACAGTACTGTTTATATAAGTCAGATAAATGTTTTTGGATCTGTGATAAGGTCAGATTTAAGGATATCAGCCAGATGTGTGTAAGACACATTGTGTTTCGACTCTAATGGAGTTACATAATCGTAAACATTAGCAATGACAGTATGGTGGTCTGATAACCCATCTGAAACAGTAGGTGTTTGGATATTATTACAAGTTTAACGGGTTATCAAGAGGTCAAGCCAATGGCCATGTACATGTGTCGAAAGGGTAGTGTATTGTTTCAAATCAAAGGATGCCAGAATATCATCAAACGTAGTTGTAGAAGGTATATCCAAATGAAGATTAAAATCACAAAGAATGTAAAAATCTGAATGAATGGTTGCCTGATTTTCCAACAGATCCTGAAAATCTTCAAAGAAATTTCCTGGGTGTCCAGGAGGGCTGTAGATACAAACAAAATATGTGGAGAAAGAAGAATCTGTAATTTCAGCACAGATGGACTCAAAACTGGAGTATTGAGGGTTGGAATGTAATTTAACTTTGAACTGTTGTGATATTAGAAAGCCAACACCACCACCACGGCCGATTAAACGTGGTTGATGGTGAAAGGTGTAACCAGAAGGGGAAACATCAGCAATGCATGCAGCTGTACCATGTGGTCTGAGCCAGGTCTCGGTTACAGCAAGGATGTCTATTTTCTTTGAAATAAAAAATCACAAAGTGAGGGTGTCTTATCTCGAACAAATCGAACGTTTGTAGTTCCCACCCGAATGTTTCGTCTAACAGCTGGCCCAAGATTCAGACTTACATATCCTGCTAGTAATAGAATTATTGCTAATTTCAATGTTGGCGTTGAGCGGGGGATTGGCAGTAACTTTCTATAATAACAAACATGAAGACATGGCAAGCTATGCAAAATTGAAATAGAATTATGTATTCTAGTGTGATTAGGAAAAAGCACATTAAAATGATTAGACGTCAATGGTTTGTATAAGAATAATGGTGACATAATTACTATGACTATTAACATATTCAGTAGAATTAATAGAGCAAAACATATAGCCACAATACATAAATTCATATGCTTAGCCATGGGTAATAATTAACAAGACAAAATAAATATAATTATTTATTGTTTAAGCCAAAATATCACCAAATAATAAGAAAATAAAAGCAGTAATTATATTATCCAAATTGCATACACAGTCTGTGTTAACAGAAAAGTCAGAACAAGTCTAAATTAGTGGACACAAGACGTTGGTTAAAGGATATTAATAAAATGACAGAGACGTGTAAATGTTGATTGTAATAGTTAATATACAATAATTTATTATATATAATTATATGTCATCTTGATAATAAATAGTAATAAATGTTAAGCCCAAAGCTAAGACTAAGCCTAAGGCGTAAGTCAAAAACTAAATTACATTTACAAGAATAGTAGTCTCAATTTTAACAATAAAGCCTAATTTAGTTAATTAGAAAACGTTGAACCGGGGCCAAACCCGGTCCCTAAATTGAGACTTACACAGACTATTAAGCGAGTGAGGATTATTTATTTAAAAAAAATCACTTAGCCTTAACTTTAGACAGGCAGAAACTGACTTATGTGTAAATGCTTAGTAAATCGTTGGTTGACTTCTTGGTTCTGCAGCGCCTTTCAAGTTACATAATAATAAAAGTAATCTATTCAACATAATTAGTATGCTATAATTGAACATTAGACGAAAGATACATTTTTAAAGGAAACATTATGCCCCGCCCCCTAACGACCATCCAAAATTACCAGTATCAATGTTAAGAATAGTTTATTACAAATACCGCTTTCTTCAAGAACAATTCCTGATGTTGCAAATGAATAAAAATAAAACATTCCCAGGTAGCTTGGTTTACTACAGACTTTTTAATGTTTTTGATTTGCAGACCTATATATTATAACTTTGATTGATACCTCTGTGAGTCAATATTATAGCCTATGCGGAATATTTGTTATGGGCATTTGACAATAATTGAATTTCAGTAGTTCAGCTTCTAATGATAAAACTTAGGAGCATTATGGACAACTTAAAACGAAGGTGAATGAAAGAACAGGTGAATGAAAAAACAGCAACATTATTAATGGTTGTCGGTTTCGTTGTTGCAATCAGAATAATAGGATGCACATGCTTGGCAACATACAGCTTAGGCAATATTAATTAGAAGACTGTAAATTGAAAAAAGAAACAAAGACCTGCACGCGATGCTTGTGGTTATTGTTACGGCTAATCCAAGCTAGGACATAGGACAGAAGCTAACAAATGGGGATAATGAAAACACTCTAATTCGTTTATGACGAATAATAAAAAAACCCAGCAAATTCCACTTCCGAAGATGCCACATATTAAAAACATAACAATCTAAACACACAATAGCTTGTTGCGCACAAGGAAAATCACCCACGCACCCACCCGCCCACTTAAACCGGTCCATTTCACGACGTTATCCAACCAGTTTCCTTCTGGCTCTCCGTCTTCTCTTGCCATTTAGTGTGCCGTACATGATAGTGTTCTGAAAAGTGTCATGAACATGGCGAAACCAAGACAACTTGGGATTTTGTTTGGTTTTCAGCGAGAGGACCAACTTGTGTCTGATATATTCATTAGTGTTATAAGGAAGAGGGAGGTTAATCTTATTAATTTTCTCTCAAACCGAAAGTAACCAACGACGAAGGGAAGACCCACGATGACCGCGTCTATAATCATCACTATGTCGTGTCTTTCCTCCAACCCAACTCACACTCAGTTGTTACGTTGGCTGCAGGTGCGATGTCTATCGGGGAGCTATGCTCCCACAGAAGGCGATAACTGATTAAAATATTTCGTGGTCTGGATCTCGCCACACTCTGGTTTCTCGCATGTCTTTTGTGAGCTCCATATCGCCATCCGAGACTGGACCGCATTTCACAGAAGGTTCAGCTTGATTCACACTCGAACGTAATGACTAGATTGTCGTGATTAACCAATCCATCGTGTGATATGTTGTCAAGCAACGAGGTCCGCCAAGCCAACAAAATGGATGCAGCACACGTGGAGCGTTCAAACAATTCGTCGTATGTTCTGTTGACATTCTGGCCTCAAATGATTATGTTTATTAACAAACATATGAGGCAAAGTTATGTTTAAGTTAGAACTGTATGCGGGAAAGATTGGTCCAGCAGATGTAATGCTGTTCGAATAATGTAATACACACACACAAACACACACACGCACGCACGCACGCACGCCGCACACACACACACACACACACACACAAACATGCACACTTGCACGCACGCGCGTGCGTACACACACACACACACACACACACACACACACACACACACACACACACACTACTTAAAGGTACTCAACCAATTCGATTGTCTTGCTCCTCGCGTTTCTTAGTAATTTCACAAAAAACAGAGGAATCAAGTACTCCCCAATGATATCCTAGTTCATGTATGCATACGTATTAGTTCGTTTTTATAAAATTAATACAAAAACTGCGAACTCTTTCATTTTTAGTAAAAACCGGATCCGGTTTTTTGCTTCGATTTTAGCTGAGTATGGACATTGAACTTGGCGTGGAATCGCGTTCTTGTCTTCTCGTGATCGCGAATTATGGGCGATATTGACCTTTGACCCCCACCCTTTGGCGCTGTTGATGTTATGGAATTCCGAGTTTAGGCAACGAGTGGACGTCCACGAACATACATGCCACCTACACGGCACCAGAGACACATTATATATACATGGTCTTTAGTTGTATTAGACAAACAGGGACGTTCTGGATCCGTCATATCCGGGGTTGGTAAGATCATCCAGAGAAAAACAGATATTTGTCCCTTTCGTTGACTCTTTTCGCAGCCGCAGGTGGGTAAAGCCGACTTACTCTCGTGAAACTGTGGGTGTTTGCCTTTTTCCAGCAGGATTTAAAATTTCAAATAATCTGACAAGAGCCGCGACCTGAGCGGTGTACCGTTGCTCCCGCAACGTGGGTGTGACAATGATAAACCCAACGAGTAGGTGCTGAAGGATTAAGCAGAGAAAAACGGCACCAGGGGAATTAAAACATCGTCCCGATACAGCGTTAACATATATGATATATGACACGGTTTTTGACACCACAATTATGGGTCATTGTGTCTTGCTTTGTTTATTTATTACTCTTCGTACTTACTGACCAGTACATCAGGCAGAAACCAAATATATCCAGTTCATTCGGTCTCCAGCTTGCATTGTGGCCTGGTTCCAACTTGTGT
The DNA here is from genome assembly GCA_020002185.1 of Paraescarpia echinospica. Classification (NCBI taxonomy): domain Eukaryota; kingdom Metazoa; phylum Annelida; class Polychaeta; order Sabellida; family Siboglinidae; genus Paraescarpia; species Paraescarpia echinospica. Next base: position 26,130,773 of record CM034534.1, on the reverse strand, counting down.
GCATTATTTATACCTGTGGTGTTGGAGATTTTCAGCAAAAATCCGGGAGATACATCCAAAGTCCAGTAGACTAGTTGACTGGTATAATTTTGTAGGTCCCCCTCAACAGTTTTTCTGGTTCTTCTGTCGTCCTTTTTTCTTTTATTTTCTTTCATCTAAAGGCTGTCATGGTTATATTGCTATCCACATATGAATGTGGTTTAACAACACTAGAGACCAGGAGATTGAGAGGAGATCAAATAAAAGTGTTTAAAATGTTGAATGGTTATGAAAATATTGATAGAAATATTTTTTTCTCAGTTAAGAAAGATAGAAAGACTAGAGTACATGAAGTTTCATTAGTAAAAGTGCAGTGTTGATTAGATATAAGAAAGTTCTCCTTTTCACAAAGGACTGTAAATGAATGGAACAGATTATCTGCTGATTGTGTGGGTTCTAGTAGTGCGAATATGTTTAAAAATTAAATCGACACATACCTCAGAAGGGCGGGATACATGCAGATAAGAGGGTTGGACTCTAGATAAACCAAAGGACTTCTTTGTCCATCTGCCATCTAGAATTAATTCTCTGGGTGGCAGACTTGTTAAATCTTCGTTTTTTATGAAATGGCTGACCCGTCGTTATGACATCAACTTCAGGATGTACCGTAAGCAAAAGGTGCCTCCTGTTGAATTCTCGAATCACGAAGAAGCTGATACAATGACGATCCGTTATACAGGTTGTGCATAGCAACTACATCGAAGCGAGGCAGATCCAACGCAGTGTCTTCAGCCACAGATGTTCAAACCGTATTCATAGTGCACAATAACATACTACTTAGTCGGGCCTTCACATCAAAGGCATCAGGTGTCCTTCCGATACAACCGATTTGGATAGATGTACGCGGATAAATAAACAGAGGCGTTGTCCTATACTTCTTTCCGAAAATAGGTTTACTGTGAGGATGTCTGATCCGTTAGCTGGAATCTGCCAGGGGTGGTAATTACATCAGGCGGAGCTTCGTTGAACCAGTTGTACTTCGGACGAGTTGTGGGTTGGTGCGTGGGAACCGCGAACTTCAAAGGTATGTGACTGCATTAAATACAGATTAACGTCAATATGGCTGTTTAGTATATTGAATGTTGTGTTTACAATTGGAATATTTTGTAGGAGCTCAAGTTTCAAATTGAGAACACAGTAGTGGGCTCATTAAAGGCAACATGTTGGGCAATATAGCCAGAGGGGGCGGTATACTTTCAGTTACTTCTATTTTTAGTTAATATATGTGTGTGCGTGCGTGCGTGCGTGCGTGCGTGCGTGCGTGCGTGTGTGTGTGTGGTACAGCAACAGGTAACATACTTACTTGCCTCCTCCCTGGTCAGTATCTTGCCAACCTCACACTGACCCGTGTGGATATTCTCCCATATCATTGCTTGCTTTAACAGGCGGCAGTTTTTTCCGCGTTTTTCACTAGTTAATTAATATATAATGTTCTTAAAACTATAACTATGTTGAAGGTATACTCCCCGCCAAATTGTGTTTAATAACCCCATAACAACATTCACAATTTGTAATGAATGACCCCGTAGCATGTCCAATTTCAAAACAAGGTTTATTAGCAATACGGCCGAGTAGAGCTGAATTAAACGCAATACCCTTTGATGTTAAACGATTTCACATGTTTCCATGTTCAACAAAGCAGACTTCTTGTTACAAATTACTACGATGGTTAATTCCGGGTAGAGGAAGTGATCGCCCCCCTTAAAGTTACATCTTAGAAACTTTCTTGTCTGTTCTGTTACCCAGCATCATCTAGAGGGTCGTGTTAATAGTATAAACGGGAAGTTCGTCTCACTTGTGGACTTGATGGGGGAAATTTGTAATTGCAGGAACTTGCGGTTAGACTCGCCTCCTCTATAATACTGCCCATATGTTTTGTATATCATTATAACGTTTCTACTCTGCGCAACACTTAAATTGCGAACTATGTTTCGGTCTCATTAAATGTAACTGGGCTGGAAGTACATGTTTAATATATTTTTGCAGTATTAGGAACGTTGATTATAAAACGATGAGGGAAGGCCGGTTTAGCTCATTCACGCAGCTTCAAGCAGACAATGTTTAGATTTAATTTGGCATATTTGCACTGTTTTTCGTGGTTACAAGTACACATAAATAAATTAAAATCTTTATTGTCGCACATTAAACTGGCAATTGTACAGTTCTTAAAAATACAGAAATTTCCGTAAAGATATGGTCGACATCATCGTCGTCTAAAATATTGCATGTCTTAAGACCATTCCTGATGTCTAACATTTCCGATAATACGTTCACGTTCGATATTGTTAAGTTGGACAAACCAGTCTACCACACACGGCCAATATCATACGTAGACAATTCGTACATCGCATCGCATCGCATCACATTCACTTAAGATATAACGGTAGTTTGCGCTACAATTTGACCATGGATTTACAATGGACAACTTAGCAACACTGCTTATAATTGGTGAATTGTGGTTCGTAGCTTTATAAATGAATTTGGAGAACCTTTGCTTTAAGATTACAAATAATGGCAAACTATCCGATAACAATGCTATAACATCACCGTGTATAAATGGTGCTAGCCCCACAATTGTCTAAGCGCTTTTCGCCATGCAGTGCAAATAGTGCCAACACTCTTACTCTGAAGATCCCACAGTGGGGCTCCATAATAAGAGCAGCAATATTGTTTAAATAAATTGCACTTTACATTCGTCTTAATATGACTGAAATCGACCATGAACATATTATACCCTCTCCATAATTTGGCAGTAGCATCGACGACCTTATTAACAACGGATATATGATGGCCCAAATGTACACCATCTTGGGCACTGTCCAACTCGGTATCATTAAAAAACACAGTTCTGTTGTCGGGTTTACAGCTATGACCTCTAAAAAGCAAATATCTACTCTTAGTACCGTTAACATTTACACAGTATTCGTTTGCATATTTTTGTCGCATATATCGATTAAAACCTTGATTCCAGATCTTGTGGGTGTTAGCAACGTGAGATCATCTGCGTATCCGACGCAACCCGTATAGTGGTTGCCCATGTGGCATCCCACACCACTTTTTTCTAACTGTTCAAACAATACATCCATGTATATGGAAAAAGAACAGCAGAAAGGATTGCTCCCTGTTTTACTCCGTTACATGCGGTAACGTGGGTTGTCATACTAGAGCCCCGTCTTACTTGATGTTTTTGTTTAGTATACATAGGCAACAGCAGTTTTGTTTAATTTTGTTCCTTAGATAGTATAACAACACCAAACAGTTTGGCAACAATGCTGCCAAGAATAATAGCTCTAAAATTGTCGGATATACAAAGTAATTGTCTATTGTCTTTTGGTATACGAACCATAGTTCCCACTAACATTGAGTCGGGGCTAAGACGATGTACCAACGTACTGTTAAAAAATAATGCTAACAGCACAAAGAATATTTTCGGACCATGTATAATATGTTCAGAATTGAGACCCTCTTCACCATCCGACTTACCCAGCTTCAGTCCCTGGACACCTTCGATAACCTCATCAACTGATATATCATACGCAATTTTTTCTTTAATCTGCTTGTTTATCTCCGTATTTATAGCACTCATGTCATCAACATGATATGACACACTGTTGTAGAGGTGATTACATTTATCGGAAAAAAATTGTGCTATTTCTTCATCACCTACCACACCATCAATACTTGAAGGCAAGAATTTATTTCTGCCTTTTATCCGGCGTATCTCAAACCACAAGTCCCGGTTTCTTTTTCACTAATGGCTTCGGCCATCTTAGTAGTACGAATTCTGTCATCCTCTGTCATGATATGTCTAACAGCCCTATGATACCGAGCTCTTGTTATGGCTGGTGTTCGTCATATTGCTTCCAGCTACCGCACTTTGATTGTATTAATGTTGGTGAAGACGCCGAAGAGATAATCCAGACAACAGAGTGAGTCTGTGCCTTTGGACATGTTCTTTAATGTGCCGCGGCAGATCAAGTTCGCCATTGGCGCTTTTGTTGACAGAAAGAAATACGATACACTCCTAAGCAACAGATGGACATATAAAAATAAAAACGACGATTAGGTGCGATGTGCGAATTGTTTTCGAGCACGTTACATCGGACAAGTTGGCACAGTTAATGTTGAATATACTGCCGCAATAGATATTTCACTTGTTAGCAATACATATACGATGGTCGCTCGCGTAACCGCACAGTGGCTATTTTACGGAATGCACCTGATTGGGATGAAATTCAGGGTATCAGGTTTGGGTGATTCTTTCTTAAAAAGTCAAGTTCGCCATTTTCATAAATTTCCCAAATGAGGTCAGTAAATTAATGTTTCATGTGCTGGGGAAGTTTAAAGAAAATCTGTTGTTAGATTTTTTATCCAGCTCAGGCTATAATGGCAGCCTATGTAAAATCCAACGTGGTCTGTCCCCAATACAACAATTCACGCTAGTTCGTTGAAAAATAAATATATTCTCAGTGGGGCTAACATATCACACGTCACGACAAGCCGCACACATTGGAAGCTACCACTGATGCCTAACTATACAGGAATCAATGGAAGCTTCAATGGTCTCTCGGTACATCAACCAAGATCAATGAAACCTCTTCACATCATATCACAGTTTAAGTGAACGACATGTATAATTAAGTAAAGTAAGTACACAGCTCATCAGATTTTTATTTTCCTTGCCGTCAATTCACAACTCAACCTTGTAACACGCTTCCTCCGTGCTTTCGCTCTTAGGCGTGTTTTCTCCGCTTGAAAAAGATATGACACTGACCCGAAGACCTGGGAACCTAAGGCTCTATGACGTACTAATTGGCGGCCGATTATTCGAAACTGCACATAGTCATTCGAATCCAACACACTAACAACCGTAGCCAAAAAGCGTGAAGCTAGAGAGATTGGAGCCGAGGAAAACCTACATAAACCACTCTCACCACATTCTGGTCTAGAGTGTTCGCACTGTGGGAAGATGTGCCGAACAAATATTGGACTCATAGGCCATCTATGAACACACAATAAATGACACCGACAATCCATGGATATCTTCCTCGCTACGAGGGATTGCTGATGATGAATCTTCAGCTTTTCACGTGCACAGTGCAACAGGGAGTAGACTACAAGTTAATCTCCTCCTCAGCTGATAACAATGCTGTGAGGGGTCATGGATCGGTGTGCTAAGATGTGATGGCGTCATCTGAGGTATTTCGGGAAAGCGCTACTGCGATAATGTGCGTAGGATTAAGTTCTTAACTGTACCGTGTGCATTTGCTCGACTCTATGTGTACATTGCTAGGCTATTAATACGTACACAACACGACACGTCGGTTGACCGACCCAGAAAACGTGACCTCCTAAATATTTACGTGTTGACATTTAGGTTTGGTATAAGGTCAAACAAATAGTACACTACTAATACTAGTAATATGAGAACTTGCTCTATAAAACCGTTATAGTTTTGAGAATCAGGACACTTTTTTGAATGATTTCTCTACACATTATTCACAAAGAATTTATGTCCCAGAAGAGTTTCTTTATGACAAAAACATAAGGCAAAGTTGTTCAAGCGAGAACTACTTGTGGGAAAGGTCGATTTTGAGGATGTAATACCGCATTAGTACTTTAAAGGGGCCTTGTATAGATTGCGCTATTCCACGGCAGAAATATTGTGTCGGTCGACTCTTCGCGTCTGCGGATATTTATAGAACAGTCTCGTGCAGGCGATATCTTTGCCGTCGTTAGTTTTCGGGGACACAATACAAGCGTGCACTGAATCTAGTGATTGTGTTGTTGATAAGGATTTAGTTATGACATATGCTGGTGCAAACTAACAACGCTAAATAAATAAATCCTTATCAACAACACAATCACTAGATGCAGCGCACACTTGTCTTGTGTTCCCGAGAACTAACAACGGCAAACATATCGCCTGCACCAGACTGTTCAATAAATAGCCCCAGACGCCAAGCGTCGGCCGAGAAAATACTTCTGCCGTGGAATAGCGCAATATATACAGTGCCCTTATTCGAACTTTTTGTGCAGCTATTTTGTCATTGACCAAGTTAAAGTACGTAAGTTCCAAGCACGTTTCTTAATAGTCATGATGTCGTTTGATGTGATTGCGATTGTACGCGATTTTCGCACACCCGAATGTTTATATGAGCAGGACACATTTTCATTCTTTTAATATTTTCCTGAAGAATATATCAGGGCAGATAAGCATATGCGAATTTTCTTGGTAACGAACAGTGATGTCACCTACACTTACTTCATAACAGTATGATAACAAATATTTTCGCTATTTTTACAGCAATACAGTTGGGTCGAGCTTCAACAATTTCTGTTTTCCTTGTTTTTGGAATTGTGGTCACAAATAAATTATATATATTTATTTTGTCGTGTGGTAAGAATTTCTTAGGTTACATTTAAAATAGTCGGAATTACATCATTTTACATCGGTAAATGATGTAATTGGGCGGGAGTAGTCACGTACCGCATGTAGATGTTGCTTCGTTGGCAAGTTTTGTTAGTAACACATTAATTTTTTTCTTTTTACATAATATGATAGACCTACATTGTATAAGCAAAACTGTAATAACTTTGCAATTATTTGCAAGACAAAAGGCAATTACAGCCACTATGCTTCTGGCGCGGCAGCATACTTCATAATCAAACGTTAGATCATAGGTTAACAGGAGGCAGTCTGTTCCTAGTTTTTCATTTATTAATTAATATGTTCTTAAGACTATACTAACTATGTTGAAGGTATACTGCCCGAAAACAAACATTGTGTTTAGTATAAGCCCGCAACAACGGTCGCAATTTTGAATGCACGACTGCAATATCCTTTGATGTTCAACGATGCCCCATTTCCCCACGTTCAAAACAGCATATTTCCTGTTACAAATTTTAGCACCCGCTAATTCCGGGTAGACGAACAGACTACACCCCTTTAAAGGCGCATGTGAAGTTTTTCATTGCGCGTGCGTGCATGCACAGTGTAAGAAGGCCTACTTTTGACACGAGACTACCCTCGGCCCGTTTCACCGGAAACACTAGTATTATTCTGCAACGCCTAATGATCGCCCAAAGTTCTCAACGTCGCCTCCTATTCGCCCTTCAGGTCCACGCAGTCACGTCGCCAGCGTAGATGCCCGACACCGTACCCTTGCAATTGTTCCTCGTTCGGGGACAAATTGTTACATGCGCAGGAAACCCGAGGTCCATCACTCGCCAACTGGATCGTTTTCGGCCGTGGTCGCCTATTATTTTAACGGCGAGATTGTCACTTCAGCGTTACCGCGTCGTTTACATAATCGCCATCAGTTGCGACCACCGCCGCCGTCGCCGGCGATGCAATCACGGCGGCAGATGAGCGCCGGTATAAATAGGCGATGTCGAGGCGGACGGTATTAAGAGAGCAGGCACGGGCGGGCAGAAGGACTTCGCACGGGGAGTTAATTGGAAGACTCTGTCGTCTGTCTTGGCGACGTGTGACGCCCGCCTATCATGTCCAAGAGATCAGGGGAAGGTAGGTGTATACTGGTGGGGGCACAAATGGCGAGTCTTGATGTTTTTGCCGTTTTAACAAACCAACTTATCACATTCTTCCGTAAGATATCTACGTGCTACATCGCTAACGCATACTCTGTCAAATTTCTGCAAACAAGCTGTTAGAAAAGTTGTTTTGAGTGAACTTACAAAAATAGACCGCCGAAATCCAAATTTCATAAAAGACGCCTGCGTCAAAATCCGTGCTTCACATCTGCGCTGTGTATATGTTTCTATAACCAGAGTGTGTCTCGTGGATCAGTGCGAAATCGGGCAGTGTATTAATATAGCCAAGAGCGCTAGAACACGAAATTTTAATAGCGCACGTTATTGACAATTTTCAGTTTATAAGAGCGTAGAGAGCGCCAACAATTTAAACCGAAATTGTGCCGTTGAGCATAGTAATATGAAGGGGGTAGTGCACAGATTAAGTTAGATACAGCTTAAAGTAAACTTTGCTCAAAATTTGTTAACAAATGTCACAACAACTTTGACCTTTGCAAAGCTGTAAACCACTACGCACACGACAACCGGTCACGACGCTAATGTCGTGTAAACAAATCATGCTTTAGCAAACTTTTAATCGCTAACATTTGGAAGACTTATTTGGCTGTAACAACTGGTTTTCTGCCTGAAAGTGGACCCAAATTAAAACCCAGTTAGTAAAATCTAGCTATTTATGATAGTTAAAGAGTGGTGTAACGTCTTAGAAATTGACATTTTAGGACCGTTTTTATGGACCATATCCAGGATGAATTGTTAATGAAACGTAGTTTTTCATTTTCGCTCTTAGGTAAGAAGAACACTCGATTTTATGGAACAAAATCGGGTTCAAGAGCTCTTAAGAATGTTAGTGAAACGGTCACCTGTTCAATTGAAGTCCACTTCGACTTCTCTGTGAAGCATCCAACCACGCTGCATTTATTAGTTTTTAGGACTATAATGACTATGTGGAAGATATACTTCCCGCCAAATTGTGCTTAATAAGCCCATAACATGATTCGCAATTAGGAAGATACGCATCCGGTGTATGTTCAAATGGTAATCAAAACATCCAGTTTCAAAACAAGCTTTAGTAGCAATATTTCCTAAGGGTATTGCTGAGCTAATATAATACCCTTTGATCTTCACCGATTTTCCGTTTTCCCAAGTTCAACACAGCAGACTTCTTGTTACAAATGACTACGCTGGCTAACTCCATTCAAAAAAATGTATAAAATATACACGCACACACGCACGCACGCACGCACACCCATGACGACGACGGCAAAGGTGGCGACACGACCACAAAAGGAATATATAAATATTGCAACTATATTGACTGATAGTCTTTTGGTTAGTATGGTGATCTTGGTTGCTTAAAAGTTTTGAAAATGCACGGATATGCGATTAAATAAAATAAAAAGTATTCTAGTATCCATTCATTAGGACTGCTCAAAACGCTTTACGCCTTACTCCCTGGCAGAGCTGTTCAATTTTAACACCATCTCGACTTTTCTGGGAAGTATTCAGTCACCTGCAATTATTGCCCAAGGGTCGAGCACGGAATTATTGTTATCATTATTCTTTCATGCTAACACATAGTGGATGGTGCAACAAAGAAGAAAGATGAAACGCTAATGGACTAGTCTATTAACGTAATCGCTAATGGACTAGTCCATTGGTGATTACGTGACATGCGGCCGCGTATCCTAGCAACGGCCTTTGGCGGGCTATACACAACAACTGCAAAAAGGTGCGTCAGCGTCAATTGCATTCAAACGAGGTAAACAGTCCACTAGTTTATCATCTTTGCACATCTTTGGCCGACCACCTTAAGAACTTGTATATTACTGTCAGAGCGTTAGACATGTCACTATCCATCAAAATACAGCTGCATCGTTTCGGTTCCATGGTAAACAATACACAACATTCGATTGTGTATAGCCAAGATGGCGGATCACCTTGACGACCGGACACCAAACAAGGGCAATGAAGAATCGCTAATGGTCTCAATAGGGATGTAGTTACCGCACTATGCGATTACATAATAGCTAATTTTGTTGACACGGTGACGCGGTCATCGAGTGCAAGTTACCTTTAAAAAAGTGACACGACCTTTTAATTAAGTTTCGACCTCCCCATATGTACGCGGTTTCGCGCCACCTCTTTGACATTACCAACAGTGAACGAGGATTTTGGCGCGAAGAAGTTCATTATTAGTTCGTTAATTAGTTTCTAGATCCCCTCATGTGAGCAGCAAGTCGCCGTATAACAGCCGACTGCAACGTTATTGAATACTATCAAAGAATTTGAAGTAGCTGAAACCGTAAGGCGCGTGAAAGAAACAATACAAGACGATATAGTTGCGATCAGTATTTGCATTATTTATCGTATACTGGTGGGGACACATATCGTGCGTTCAATCGTTTTTGCTTTAAATAAATCTGATGAAATTCCTCCGTAAGATATCTACATGCTAAATCCCTAACACAAATGAAATTCCGTCAAATTTCAGCAAACAAACTGTTAGAAAAGTCGTTTTGAGTGAAATACTTGCGAAAATAGTAAACGAGCCTGCATCAAAAACCGATCTGTGCTGTGTAAATCGCCCAATCAAATGTAAATTGTCACGTGAATCAATGCAGGATCGAGCAGTGTTTTAAAATAGAAGTAGAACACGAGATCCCACTGACATAATGTTTGACCTGGCACAAATGTTCCGGTCGTGAGTATACAAGACGGTATTGGCTTACAGTTGCGATCAGTGTTTCAACAATAATCGTACTCGTCGGCAATCGGAGCCGGGTTTGTCCGATTGTGCGTGTTGCAACGCACCACGAACGATTGAACAATTCTCTCGAAAATACCACTTGTCTGGTCTTCTTCGCTGTCGCAATTTATTGGCTGCACCTCGGCATTTTCTCGTGGTGGTCTTTTCAAGGTGTGCAGACGATTGAAGGGAGTATGTCTGTTCCGCTGAGTAATTATTAGCAGGAAGTTCACTGAATCGGTTGTACTTCACCCAACTTATAGTTTGGTGAGTGGGAACCAGGAACTTTCAGAGGTGATTGTAGGTAGGGATGCATGCCTCTGCAAAAATTACCAATTACAGGCAATAGTGGTTGTTTAGTATTTCAATGTTGTGTTCACATGAACATTTCGCGGGCGCAACTATCAAACTGCGAACACAGTGTTTGATTTCCAAAACGAAATTTGGCGGGGACCACACCGGTATTTTCAACATATTATTCAACGTGTCTGTTTTAAAAACAAAAATAAATAAACGTTAGTAAAAGAGGAACGGACATGGTTCTTGTAAAGATCCTGTAGGTATAGGGATTCACCTGGTAATAATCCTAGATTGACAACTGCAATTATACCTACGTTGTCGTCATCTGTTCCGTATGGCCAGTGGTTTGGCGATTTTTCTCCAGGTGTATAGTAATAATCCCAAGCCACAACGAACTAACCTTTACAAGCATTCCATCAGCATCGCCTATGTGCTGTGGTATCTCACTTAGAAACATTTCCGGTTTAGAATAGTAACCATACTTAGTGGTATCATCCGGCTGCGCAACTATGTTGTACTTTAATTAATTGGATATCTTTAAGCGGCAGAGTAATTACGGTAGCCGAAGCGGCGATTGACGAAGTATGGTGGTAGTGTTAGTGATACTGTGATGGAAGTGGCAGTGTATGTGTGTGTGTGTGTGTGTGTGTGTGTGTGTGTGTGTGTGTGTGTGTGTGTGTGTGTGTGTGTGTGTGTGTATGTGGCGTGTGTAACGTGCGTGCGTGTGTGTATATGTGGTTTGTTTGCGTGCATGCGCGCGCGCGTGTGTGCGTTTATGCGTACATTCAGGCGCGCGTGTGTGTTTATGTGCATGCATTTGCGTAAATGCGATTGCAAAGCATTTCCGTACTTAGCCGACACCATGCACATGCTATTTTTTTTCACACTTAATTAATGTTGTCTTCTTAAACGGATGTATTCTCGTACACCAATCCGCTCGATTGATTGTTCTATTACCGCCACGCCACCGCGCCCCAATACAGGTCCGAATTTGTATGCTGTATTAAACTTCAGATATATCATATTTCACGTATATGAGTCCACAGGCATTCATCGTGAATTGTCCGAAAAGATGTATTGATGCTGCGTTCCAGTCACCTCGCGTTTACCGTGAACACGACTTGATGAACTCGAAAGTTCAGAAGCAGCCCGACTTCACCACTGGTCAATTTCAGCACTTTGGTCACGCAGAGGTCAGAAAGTCATATTTACACTAAACACGAGCCCACTGGAGCGCAGCATTAGATCTCGCGCTGTCAGGTGTTACCCGACAACCAACGATGTTATTTTACACATGTGGAAATTAGCAACACTCAGTCAGTCGCTCAGTCGCCAAGTCGCCCACTCGCTCACTCGCTCACTCAATCAATCAATCAGTCACCCAATCCATCCTCGCGCGCCAGCAGTACCCCCTCAGTGGATCTCGGCAGGTCAGGTGGTCATAATAAAACTAATTTCAACCAACCGTGGCTCGTGTTACATGCAATGTTTAGGAAGTAGAAGCAATTATTCGAATACACAATACCGCCCAACTGCTCGTGCTAATGGGCGAACGGGTCATTACATATTGGGATTCCCAGAAATCGTTTATCCATCTTCAAATTGGGGCGGGTATTTGTGCTGTTCTCACGGGTGATGCAGTCACGACTGGCGAAGTCAATTACTAGTTTGACTCAGCTAACTTCCGCACTTCGCATAGGGGATCAGCCAGAGCTAGTGTTGCGTGGCAAACAGCCCTGGCTTGCGTTGATGACTCATTTATGATTATAGCAGCTCGTCTGAATAATAATTGTAGATCGTTATTATGATGGGTATTGCACTGTTCAGTGTGTTTTGTAGTAGTATGCTTGTGGACGAACGTATCTATTGGAGAACGTCTTTCTTCCTTTCTTTATTCTACATAATATTGCGAGATTACTGGCAATCGGGTTGTGTATCGGTTGTATCGCTCGTGGTGAGGAAATAGTCTACGTTGGAACTTCGCTTTCACGGAACCCCGATCATCAGGATATCTCGACATCCGGGCATAATTTTACGAAAAAAAAATTCCAAACGGTACTATGCTGCGTTATACGCATGCTTTGGGGAAATCGTTAATCCGAACACTATGGTCCAGTGTGTCCGAATTAAAGAGGTGACACTGTTTGAATGCCTTGTAACCTTTCATTGTCGACCACTTGAAGCTCGTGTATCTTTTGTTGGGTTGTTGCAGTCGGTCTGGATTTACCCCTAAAAATCAGGACCGCGTGGTCGATCACTTTCATACGCACCACCACGTTGGTGGTTCCGTGACGGAACATTTATATATTTTAATCGAATTAAACACATTATGTCAGTACATACAGTTTACTAAAAGAAAGAGGAACACCTAGAATATATGTAGCTGCATAATGCGTTATAATGGATACATAACAATACCATAATTTAGAAGAACGTACGTACACACGCTTGCTCGCTAGCACGCAATAACGCACTCAAGTACGCTCGCTCGCATGCACGCATTATATCAAAATCGAAATTAATGGTCTTTCATTATTGTCAGATTCTGTATTTTTGTATACAAAAATGATGTAGTCATGCAATTATCGAAAATGATGATGCGTAACGATCTCGTTTCAATACAGTGATCTTACTTGGATAACTATTGTCTAGAACAGTTAACAAAAACTTGCTTACACACAGAATAAAATATTTCTTGATCAACAAAACAACTTGCGTTTCTTTTTTGGACTAACACACGCACGTCGATTATCGCAGAAGAATTAACGTTATATTAATGTTATATTGTGCATCAAAAGCGCCACTGGTTATTTCGAGTAGTGGACTAGGAGGGGTTAAAAAGCCTTATTTGGGACGAAACACCCTATCACTGTATCTAGCTATATTAGGCTCAAAAATAAGAATTTATAGATAGGCAGATGGTGCCGCATATCACCATGTGTGTCTGGTTACAATATGTGCAACATAAACAAAACATGCAATAGAGGTCTAAGCTCCTGACATTACCAATTGATCAGCAAATTACACAATCTGTATTATACAATTCCGAGATAAAACACCTACAAACATGTTCTTACAAAAGTGGGACAGTATACACTAGCTATATAGGAAACTATATAGGAAAGATAAAAAAACACGAATGCGTAGAACATGGAGATATTGTTGTTGCAGTGGTATAAAATATAGTATTTGGGTGCGAAATATGTAAATAAATAAAGATATTATAATTTTCCAAACGCCCACCTGAGGGCGTTTTGCCACGTGGGTGGGCCTCATAGCCCACAATAAAATGTCCGCTAAAATACCGCAATAAAACTTCCACTAACATGATTACAACGTTTAAACAAAACTCATTAAAATATCAACACAAAGAACATACCTAAGAAATTAACTAGGTTATCCATAACACGCATACAATATATATATATACCTAATTAAAATTAGTTTCTCAGTATTCGATATCCTGAAAACTGTGCGTTTTTACCCCGACTTATTGTATCTGTTTACCTGGGGCTTTGAGAAGGCGATGCGGTTCCGCGTGCGTGCGTGCGTCATCAAATGACACGTCAGCTAATTTGCTAATAGTCATACACGTCCGCCGCCTCTTTGTAAGTCATTCAATAGCGACAAACACCTTTAGGCGGTGCGTTGGCGGTCGTTAACGTCGTTAGCGTGTCGTGAGAGGCGACGAACCATCATTGGAACTGCCTAATCAAAGTGCTTTAAGGGCCGCATTCCTAGACGTGCGTTTACCGGGATGAAGTACGGGTCTAACCGTCGCTGATCACGTAACGACAACGAGCCGAAGCGGTCGTCCGGCGCACGTGCGAAGACGCTGCGTCATTGACGCTGACGTTGTTTTCTAAGTAATAGACGCGTGACCTAGTTGACGCGAAAGGCATCCCCAGAGGTTTAGGAACGAAACACAGCCGTGGCCGCACACAATATACTATACTACTATGATGATTGTAGGTCCGCTTATAGGTGTTCTATGAATGGTTACCGGGAAATCTAGATAACGCTAGAATAAAAGAAAGTGCATCGTTTCAAATGATACCAAGGTCGTCAGGATCTGACGAGCATGTGAGATTACTAGCGACCGTAGAATTTCATGTTCAGGACGAGTTTCAAGTTGTTCATTTTTCGCTCGCTTATCTATTTTTGGTATTTCTATGTTCGTTTCATGGAAGTATTGATTCGCTGCTTGCACGTAAAATATAAGTTTGTAAAAGTAATACATCGCAATAGGGTCTAGAACATAGCTGGGTTTTTTCCCGCTGGAATGCTGTTGAAATCAACCCAGAAACTGAATGAGCAAATAATTGTATATCTCTCTGATATAGATAGCTTAACGGGAAACAAAAGACATATTTTGGGACTATGCATCTAAAAGAGTTAATAATAAAAACTAACCACTAACAACTATAATCAATACTATTATGCCAGCGGTTTACTGGGATAACCTTGTTGAAGACACACAATTTAAATTGTACCATTGTGATAGCAAGCCTGTCACCAATGTCCACTCTTCCCAATTCGCCAGTCGCTAAACTGAAAATATTACTCTAGTTTGCGACGCAGAATTAGTTTTGACGCTGTAACTACTAAAAAATTTACGTCCACGTGGTGTACTATATGGCACTATAACAGTTGATATAAGTGTAACTCTGGTTCGAAGGGAATACGAGAAACCGACATATGAGCTGGCATATTAGTGATGTACATGTCGAGGAAACAGGGGCATTCGACGCGTCACCGCAGAGTCATGGTCAAAGAAGTTCTTGGCGCTTATTGGTCAAGCAAGGGGGGCGTGTCCCAATATGTTAGCCGACGGGAACTGTAAGATTGCACTAGCATCTCCCATTGTGAAGATAAATTCGGAGTAAGTCATTGGCATTGTTTATTGTAAATTTGTAGTTGCAGATGGTTAGATGTTATTGCATATTTTAGATGTATAGGCCCACACAATTGCCTTTTGCTTCCTTTTAACATCGTTATGGGAGGCTTATCCCCCACCATCCAGCGCTTCGTCACGTGCGCACATCTATATTGCAAAACAATACGGTTCTCAGTCTGTATGTATGTATGTATGTTTGTTTGTTTGTTTGTGGACCCACATCTCCGTTAGTTTTGCAAGTATGGGGCTGACATTGTTTTATGTGATCTAGCAGTCCCAATGTGGTCGTTCGTAATTTTAGATTTTTTTCGAAACTCGTTCGGGAGTGGAGATCTTAAGTGGGTCACCAGTTTAAAATGCTACTTATCGTCGTCAGTGTTGCATGTATGGGGCTAAAATGTAGTATGTGATCTAGCTGGCCAATTGGGGTGTTTCATAGATTTATTTTTCTCGAAATTCGTCGCTGTCACACAAATATGACTGACTGCCTTTTTTCTCCGGTCAACGCCGGGTAAGTAGGCAAGTAGATGACGTACTTTATGAATGATCCATTACTACCCTGGCTGATGTAATTAACCTCCCTTTAAGCATGAGCTTGTGACTTCACAGCAGCAGCAGCAGCAGCAGCAGCAACAGCGGCGGCGGCGGCAGCAGCAGCAGCAACAGCAGTAGTAAAAGCTTTATTTCATGATGGTGACCATGTCACGTGTTACATCGTGCTTTTCATTTGCCATCACACACACATACATTTACGTAGCCTTAGACAACATACACAATTCACAACAATCAATTATAAATAATAATAAATAAATAATATGACATTATAATTAAAAACAAAGTCATGAATAAATTTACCAATTCAAGACATACAAGATATAAGATAATAAAAATTGTAAATATAATCAAAATGAATACATTTAATGAATTTAACATTAAAATGTACAGTTATTCAGGCATATCAACTGGAAAGTGTACACAATTATAAACGTCCTTCCTGAATATAAAAAAGAGTGTTTTAAAGATCACCACAATGTTCGCATGGTATATCGTGTGTAGTAGTGTCCCATAGTTTCGCATGGTTGTCTTTTCCGGTTGCAGTGTTTCTGTCGCCGCCGCTGTTGGCGTTGCTTCTGCTGCTGTCGTTTCTCGTCTCTCTCGTTTCGAGCGGACTCACTAGCGACTGCCTGCGATGGAACTGTCCATGCACTGGCGACACCTTGCGGTCAGACGGCAAAATAACAATAGCGAAGCGCTTTCAGCTACTGTCAAGAAAGGCCGAACACACGCGCCAGAAGGCACGGTTTCTGCTCAACAGAGTGGTAAGTACTACACACGTAGGCGGATCCAGGGGGGGGGGAGCTGTGGGTACATATCCCCTAGACCTTTGAAATGTGCCTCCGTTTTGGCGTGTTTCAAGGGGGAGGGTACAATTTTAAGTTTTTGGAGAGTCTGAAGGTGTTTTTTTGGAAAGCCTGAACGGGGGGGGGGCAATTGGATAATTGTGGAAAACCTAAAGGTGGTTTGCTTGGCGAGCCTCAATGGGGGAAGGAGTGCAATTGGAGGTTCTGCGGTCCCCTGGACTGTCCTCCCTGGATCCGACCCTGATATACCACTGTGCCCTGTGTTTGAATGACACATTTGTATCATGTTTGCATTATTTTACACGTTTTGTTTATCCACAACTGAACAATCAAGGGGAGTGCAATTTGAGTTTTTTGAAGAGTCATATCCTCGTGTGAAAGTTATTTCATCATGCAAACGTTATGTCATCACGCAGGTCATAACCTCTTAAAATAGTCATATTCTCCTGCAATAATCATATTTTCACAAAGTAGTCATATCGTCTCAAAATGTCGTCCTACAATGTTGATAATTATCCTCATACACTAGTCATATCACCATGCCATAGTTATTTTGCCCTGCCGTGTTCATATCAACGTGTATTGACATAGGTGTCGAAACGGGGAGGGGGGGGGGACCGCAATATATATAGTGGGGGCTTAGCCCCCAATATTTTTTGAATTGTGTTGATGTTTTGGCTCCGAGAAATCTCCAACGGAACCTATCCGAAACGAAAAATGTCAAAAACTACTTCCCGATCAAACCTCGAAATATGTCCAACACTACACCATTCGAACCGCGAACAATCTCCAACACTATTTCCCTCCATTTTCCGATGTCATGTCGTACAACAATAAAGCGCTGATGGTCCGGCTCAGGATTTCCAATATTCACCACTTTCCGACGCCTCTGAGTGGTCAGACGTGACCTGCAACAGCAAAGTAGGCATCAAGTCGCAACATTGAGTTGTGTACATTTTTTTATTTATTCCAAAGACAACTAGCTTTAAAAGGATACCTCATTTGTTGAGATTTCTTCAGTAGTTTTTTATTTATTGCAAAAAGGATGCAAAGAAAGTCCAGTCAGCAACCTATGCCATCTGTCAAAAGTCATAGAGAAAGTTATTGCGCGAAGGATCATCTCTCATATTTCCGATCAGCGAATGGAAGACTGTTTCCAATCAGCCTACCGGAAGAATCATTCAACTGAAACCGCACTATTGTGTGTAACAAATGCCATGAAAGCCGCTATAGACATTAGACAAGGCACGGCACTAGTTCTTATTGACTTTAGTGCGGCCTTTGACACAATCAATCACAAGATAATGATCCAGCGCCTTCGGTTGCGTTACGGCATTGTTGGCAAGGCGCTTGGCTGGCTGCAATGCTATCTGCAGAGCCGGACCCAGCGTGTGGTCATTCGTGATGCGACATCGAATACAACTTGTGTGACATCGGGTGTCCCTCAGGGTTCGGTGCTGGGTCCTTTGTTATTCTCGTTGTACGTACAACCCATTGGCGACATAATTAGAGCGCATGGACTTTGTTTTCATCATTATGCGGATGATCTGCAATTGTACTGCCATTTTGACCTCACTGCGACTGCGTTGGCTGCTACTCGGCGACGTATGGAGGAGTGTCTAGATATTGTCAATCAGTGGATGACATCAAACTACATGTGCATGAACAACAATAAAACGGAATATCTTCCCGTAGTGCTAAAGAGTGCCGCTGCGCTTATTGACGGCAGTGTGATACGCGTAGGAGATGTTACGATTACTGCCTCAAGATGTGTTCGTAACCTTGGTGTCGTTATGGATCGCCACCTCGATTTTAAGAAGCAAGTTTCAAGCATCGTCAGTGTGTGCTCATTTCACCTGCGCCATATTAACCAGATGAGTCGTTATCTCCCAACGTCGACAAAGGAACGTGTCGTCAACGCCATTATTACATCAAGGCTTGATTACTGCAATTCACTTCTATACGGCACTTCTGTCAACAACATCGCTCGACTGCAGAGAATGCACAACTCTGCTGCTAGGTTGATCCTACGCCGCCCACGGAGTGACAGCGCCATGCCTCTGTTGTGCATTCTTCACTGGTTGCCTGTAGCACACAGAATCGACTTTAAGCTATTAGTGTTTACATATAAAGCTGTGCATGGCGATGCCCCGAAATATTTATGCGACCTTGTATGCCCATACAAACCAACAAGAGCCCTGCGCTCTACCAACAATAACATGTTAACGGTCCTGCGGACTCATGTCAAAGCTGGGGACAATTCGTTTGCGGTCGCCGCAGCGACTTTGTGGAACACTTTGCCTAATGACATTAAAACGTCTGATTGTCTCTCTACTTTCAAGGCACGCTTAAAGACTCATTTTTTTAGACTCTCGTTCTTGTCCAATGTGGCATAGTTTACTCTCTGCATTGATTTGTTTTATATCTCTTATGTATTAATTAACCTATTTATATATTTATTTTATACTTACATGTACATTAGTTCAGTTAAATGAATTGACAATGTCTTATTTCTACATAGAAATGTAGCTATGATCATTATTTTAATATATTTATTTAATTACTGTATTTATTCGTATTTTACTAATATTTAAATTTTCTTTTAGAAAATGCATGCTTATTTAGCCATCATTAATACCTCTATCTGGGTTCTACATGTTGTAAAGCGCCACGAACAATTTATAATTGGATCTGGCGCTATATTAAATAAAATATATTATTATTATTATAAAGAAAGCAGTATTGATGTCATTTAAGTCATAATTATTTTATATTGTTTTTTAATATGCGGGTTCGAAAATGCATGTATTTCATTAGTTCTGGATTGTTTGCCGAGGAAAATAAACTGGACACTGAACGATGGGATTATAAGGTATATTCTATGCGTTTTTGCCAAAATCGCAAAATTGATGGAACATTACCTAGCTAGCTATTTTTGCTTAGTGTGCAAATAAGACTAGTGCGATTTAATACTCGGTTCACTGTGATAGGTTACATATATCCTCTTGCAATCGGTACAAGACGGTTCGTTTTTTTTTACGAGTTAGTCAGAAAAGAAATGAGCAAAAATCGAAGCGAAGAGACAGCGACAATGTGTTGTGAGCATAGAACGGATTTCGAGGCGGGAAGAAACGCCATTATTACCAAGTATGCAAAGGTGGCAAAGGTCTCTCCCCTGTGGTTCGATAATCTCATTTTAATTGTCAATCAATAGTGTTTACGCGCGTCCGAGCTGAAGCACGCAGGCGTTATTCGTGGTATTGTTGTTGGGTGGTCTTTTTTAAGTATCAAGTCAGGAAGCTGCCGGGTTCCGATTTTCAGTTGGCTGTGACAGTGACGTCATGCGATGGATCTCCTGTTCTCTTTAATATTCCTATGTGCACACGAGAGAAACATCGCCTCAGGCTGGGCTAAGGTTCAACTCACAATCGACCAATTTTGTGAGGATTACCCAAAAGATAGACAACCCAATATCCATCATCAATAAATTTGCTTTAGAAGAGGTTCAATATTATGGCAATTAATATATACATGGGAAGCACAGACGCTGATTCGGCGAAATAGAGTCAGACTTGGTGGATTGAAAGTCTACCTGGAAGTCCAAACGCTGAGACTAAGATCACTCGAGTATGTAGAACAGAAACACGCTTTATGCTTATGTACGTCTCTGAGGACTGACATCTGAGAGCCCGACTAGCCCACACGAGAGGGTGATTCAGGGTAACTGAACATACATAATCGTTTTAAATACATGTCGTGTTATAGAAAAACTACGATATAAACTTTCGCTGCCTGTAGGCTCTACGTGTAGGTATTGTAGATTAACAAAAACAATAAAAGGCCAAACAAGGACAATGCATTTTTTAAACCGTGTTGAACTATAATATCTAATTTATACAAAAAAGTCGATACATCCCCATTAAACGAAGTGCAGAAAAGAGTGTTTGCCAAAGCGCGATATATCCATTTCAGGCAGTCACCACCGCCTTGCCGCACACGCAGCTATGCAGATTGACGGCGTGGGCTTTAGTGACACATATACTGCGTTTTGATAACAAAATTTAGTATCGCATTTTGCATAACAAAATCTGCAAACAATATTTCAGATTTTGCTACCATGCTCTGTGGTTTTGGATTTGTAATATACACCAACTTCATGTATACGTTTTTATATACACTTTGAAGATGAAACACAAAAGTGACTTTTTCTCTAAACTAAGAAAATGGCTATATCGCGTTTTGTCCTGAAACACTTCAATTACACAACTCAATACTTTTGCCACGTGTCAATGTTGTGGTGTGATCGTCTCCAGCAAAACGAGCGATTCCGAGGTAACGTGGACCACAGCGCGGCGCTACGTGACTGCACCGACGTCAGAGACCCGTCATGTATGGAGACACATCTGGCGGAGGAATGTCTACTCGAAGGACTGCCTACTATTGGTCCGCTAGACGGCGCCACCGTCAACGTCAATGATCAGAATGTAAGTAGTCTCGCTTAACCGACTCTCGCCTGGATGCGTGACTTCGCCAGAACGATAGTCTGGCTCTGAATGGCCCTTCTGAATGTTATCCGCTAGATGGCAACACTGGTATACTCATTAATTAAAGCGTCATCAATTTACGAAGTAATATGCGACGTATTGTCAGGATTTGCCGTGTATTAATAATTATTAGTCTCGCTTAACCGACTCTCGCCTGGCTGCGTGACTTCGCCAGGAAGATAGTCTGGCTCAGAATCGCGTTTTGACTGCTCACTCCCAGCTAGCTCGTCTATCCCCCATAATGTTTATATATTATGTATGTTTTCGTTAGCAGTCTGTCGCTGAAATGCACGGCTTTCCAACGAAAGCGCGTATGCCTTAACAAACCGGCCTACAACCGTAGTTCTACTTATAATCACCATATACCACATGTAACTATTGTCTTTTATTGTACTAGGTCAGCTTTTTGCCGGCCATGTGCAGCATTACTGACTCTGTTTCCACGCTGGCCTGGCTTTCAGGCTGACGAAGTCTTCAACACTGCCCGGATGCAACTAGCAAGCTTAGCAGTGTTTATTGAGCAAGCGCGATTGGACGAGAGACGTCACGTGCCAGATCAACGTCACTCCTTACACGACGACTTACGCCGCCTGGAGGAAGAAGGACTTTATAACCTGTTATGCGATCTGCAGGTAAGGAACCTGTGTATAATGTTTGTAATTAAACCGATTGTATATGTGGGCTGCAGGTTAGGACATACGTGTGTATAGCATACTGTCTAACCTCTGACCAGGCACAAGTCGGGAGAAAAAATGGCTGCCCCCCCCGAGTCAATACACTCACACAAATCAGTACGGTCCCCCACCGATCATTGTTTTTTATTGAATTAATATTGATGCAATAGACACGTGAAGCCACCATGATCAGCAAGACAGTCATACGGCACGCTGTATACAGTCTGCCATATGTTTGTGATGAAGGCGTTATATTGAAGTTGTTATGTCATTATGTACACATTTTATGTACAACAATTGACAATGATGCAATAGGTCAGTGCAGCCAGCATGAAAAGCAAGACAGTAACACAGCACGGCGCAAACAGCCACAGGTATACTTCCATTACATACAACATTTATGTACAGCAATAAAGTTCAAGACCCACAGTAGGAACTGAAACAATACTGTGAGTATATTATCTGAGCCATGTGACCTAGAATTATGGATGCAAATACTTGCAAGTATGAAGATATTGTCCATGATCATCAGACATCTAGTGTCTTTATCGTCCTTCAAGTTCAGCTTGTACCTCAGCTGGTTTATCATAGCTGCCATGGTCCTCATTATACTGCCGTACAGCTGACTTGTTAAGCCTCAGCATTTCAGTAGAGGGCTTAAAGGCGTGGCAGTCATCATCGACATTAATCTTCAGTGTGAGAAGAGATGCAACGGTACTACGCTCAAGGTGCCTACGCAGTACGCACGTACGCGGTCAAGTCGGTTGCGCGCATGTACTGCGAGTGACGTCATATTTTTTCCAGCGCTGCATATATCAATGTTTTCGCTTATTTCCAATGTTTTTCGCGCAATTCATCGAGTTTCGTCGGTTTTTGCCCGAAAATCGGGACTTCCGGGTCCCAACCATGGGAAGGCCGGCACTCGGGACCCAGGGCACTCAAACGAGACTGTCCCGTCCAATTCGGGACAGTTGGACAGTCTGAACTATATATAGTAGTGTTTGTAATTGTGTAATTTGTAGTTGATGGTTAACGTATTACATAATGATGAACTATATAAAGAAGAGACGTGCAAATAATTCAGAGGAATTACAGATAAACAACGATCGTATAATTGTTACGATCATGTTTGGTTTTGGTTCATTAGAGAGTAACTTCGTTAAATACTTTTGTGTAATTTATTGTTCTATAAAGTTCACAAATGGTGAGTACTGAATTTTAAAGTGTACTGACACAAAACCATTCTATGCCATGGCACAGGTGTAACGTAAATATTGCGTAATGTAAATCGTTCACATCGTTGACGTGAGATGTTTTGTAGCATGACGAATTGGTTGTAGTAACACGCGTATTGATTGGTTAACTTTCTGTTGCAAGAACATGGATGGACTGGCTTTCACTAGGCAAAATACCAAAACGTGCATTTATCAAGATGAACTGGCACATGGCTTCTATAATTCATAAGTAAAAAGAAGATAACATATATTTTAATAAACATAACAAATTTAAAAACAAGATGTCGTCTGTTATTATATATATATATATATATATATATAATAACCGATGTATATATATATATATATATATACATCGGTTATTATATATATATATATATATATATATATATATAATAACAGACGACATCTTGTTTTTAAATTTGTTATGTTTGTATTAAAATATATGTTATCTTCTTTTTACTTATGAATATACATATATATATATATATATATATATATATATAATAACCGATGTATATATATATATATATATACATATATATATATATCTTATATCTGCTGACATTACCTCTCTAAAAAGTGTTATTTGTTTGTTTTTGAATATTCGAATACCATATTCGAATACATGTATTCGTACAAAAACGTATTGTGAAAGGTAATATCAAAAGTTTTGAAATAAGAAAGACACAGCAACGTTGTATATTCAAGCACTAAACTGTCGTCTATTTGCAGGTGAACTTTTCACGGCGCCAGATTCCGTGGCACCCACCGCTAGCACGAGGCATAATGTATGACGAGTGCCGACTGCTTAGAAACCGGGCGGCCATTGACAACCGCAACTACATGGTACTGTACACTCTCGAGAAACTCTTGTTCAATGTCGCCGCCAAGTTCAAATCTTTGGCGAATCACCGAGCGAAACGACCAGACACCGCCCTCGGTCGCTACTGAAGTATCGGCGTCAAACACAAATTATGTGTTGGGTGGAAAATTCGGCGTCGACGGTGCGTGCAAAGTAGAGCAAGACTACTGCGAGTGTGCGAGCGACGCCATCTTGTACCAAGAAAACCGACGTCAAGAAGAAATCAGAACAGTTTAACGCGGCAGCTAGCGTCAGCCGGGGAAAGCGTCGCAAAAACAGCGTTCAATTTGATGGTTGAATTATACTCTTGAACTCAGGATATCACGTCAATATTCCGTGTAGAAATACGTGACAGTAATGTCATAAAGTAGGGGGCGACTATTGGGGATGACTTTAGTATTGCGATAGCTGTCTTACTACTGCAGTATTATTGCGATATTCTCATAATTATAGTATCGCGATAGCATTATGGACCTAGGAAAAGCAGTCTCAAAAGAAAAGCAGTTCCACTCTATAATGTAAAGGTGACGTCATTGCATGGTTTTGGATATATTCCAGAATGCTGTCTGTTGTCAGGTCGGAAAATAAGTAAACTTACAAAAGTTAATTTAGCAGCATGTTTACGACCATTGTTGTGTGTCACAAATAGCATAGCCTACTGATCTTTTGCCAATTATTTTTAGTATTAATAATTCAGTATACTTCCGGCGATAACTATCGATAGTTAAATTTACTATCGTCACTTCGACTATCTCAATGCATCGATAATGCCATGTATTGGTATATCCTTGTAACTGGTGTGCGTGGAATGATTCGTATTAGCAGCGGTGGAGGATATATATTGTCTAAACGCCAAGCCCACAAATGGCAGCACAGGTGTCATTGCGAGAAGAACTGGATTTGGTCGCGAACAACACGATAACAATGGAAAGAACTAACCTATGTTTAGGATGCTCACAACAATATAAACACATAGTATGTACATTTTATGATAATAGTGTACGGTTGTAACACTGTCGTAGGTTAATTAAATGTGCCATTTAAAGAAACCTATTTGGTCTTGATATTTAATAATCCTACATAATCCCTACAGAGACAAGGCGTATATACAAGGCTCTACGCATTTTAGAAGCAATAGACTGTCCACTAGTGGTTGCTGGGATGATAACCTGGTGAATAATTACAGCTACCAGTGTACCACTAATCTCTCTCTCTCTCTCTCTCTCTCTCTCTCTCTCTCTCTCTCTCTCTCTCTCTCTCTCTCTCTCTCTCTCTCTCTCTCTCTCTCTCTCTCTCTCTCCCCCCCCTCTCTCTCTCTCTCTCTCCCTCTAGCTGATTTTCACTGTATGCGTACACACATGTACACACATGCACACACATGCATACGCACACACGCACGCAGTGAGTAACCTGAGGAAAGAGATCGGGACGCTTTCAACAGGAAGATCGGTAAGAACCCGGATGATGTGGACGGGTCACGTGGTAAGACAACCGAGGAGAACAGAGGCGGGGAAACATGAATGCGTGGGAGAGGAGGAAGACCATAACTGCAGATTGCGCAAAGAGGGACTAACAGAACCAACAGAAAATGAAAACTGGCGGGGGGTACAGAAAGGACCAGCAGAAGGCAAGAGCGGAAGGAACTGTACTCAGTGCAGGACTCAGGGCAGGGCAGACGGTGCCCCATAATATATTTATTATGGACCTCCACAGTGCGCCAATATGAAGCAAATTGGTGTTCTAAATGGGCAAAAGTCATATCTTGCTGTGAAGTCCCAATTGTAGAACGTGGGATGGAGTGAGAACTAGTATAGCATACGATACCTGGCGAATCACAGCCCTTAAATACTGAAATACAGCACCAAAACATCACCCTCTCTACACGGAAACGAGGAGTAAGAACAATAACAATTAGCATGGTTATCGATAGATACCTACTCCAATCTCTGAATTAAGACTTAAAGGTCCTCAACCAATTCGTTTGCCCATCGCCAATCCAGTTCTTTTACGCCCAGATGTGTAATGTGTGAATAGTTTAACTAGTGTGCACAGTCGGTTTAATAAAAAATGCGTACTTGTTTTTTAATCGTCAAAAAACAAGATTTGTCGTTACACCGGGTATAGCTGGCGAAAGCCAATTGCGCTGTCGACCTCCTGCGCCATTTCGGTCACGTGCTTTACGCGAGATCGGCATCCCACGCATTCGAAAACAATAACAACATACACGTGCTTTGGTGTATCAAGATGAAGATTCCAAAGTGGTTGTACGAAGGTAAGTATACTACACTATCGCATTTAGCAACAAGAACGCTTAGCCGCGTATTAATTCAACGAGAATTGCAACTTGCGAACGTCAACACTCGACTCGAGGCAGTCTAACTCTAAGACTGTCTAAGGCTAAGCCAGTCACCATGTCCATGGCATGACCATATTATCAGCCAGAGATTCAGTCAGAGGCTGTGTCAACGAGCATAATATTTGATATGCATTGTAATTTGTATTTGGTTACGTAGGATCTTGGTAATAAACTATGTTATTGCGACAATACATGTAGAGAATAGATGACGTGAGGCTGCGAAATGACAAATAACATTGGTTTGGCAATAGGCCCCTGTTGATCGTGCAAGTAACATAGTCAGGGAGCATCCGTAATTTCGTGCAACAGAACGTCAAACACGGGAGTATTATATTGGTGATGATAATTATTAAAACAGTGTTTTGTGACGCATATTTTGATACTATTACTGCAGAATGTTGTTGATTTGCATTGTAGTTTATGCAAAATAATTGAGATTTGTTATATTGACGACCATGATGGTGATGATGATTTTATTAAATATGAAAATGTAAACGTGTAAATACATAAAATATAAATACAGTTAAAGTACACCATATATAAGGATTAAACAAGACAATGCTCGCACTTGTTTCCGTTGTGGTCCTTGGTGCCGGCTATAGTTTATGTAATTGGTATCCTGTGATACCTTTCAACTGCTATTCTTGCCAGCTATTCTTGTGTATTTACCAGTATGTGTATATATTCTCACCACAGCAATATATGAATGCATAATTCGTAACTTGAATTATGATGTCGCTAGAGGCCACACTGCAACCCAAGAATGGGAATGAGAGGAGGCAGAAGAGGAGCTAAGGCAGTCACCTGGGTCAGGCAGACACAGGGAGGATACATAGTCTGCGGGAGGCCCACATTTGATCAATCCATGTAATTTCAAATTTATAACAATCAACCACATATAAGTTATCAAAAAAATTTAATGTGCACATTTACATATATATTTGTTTTCATACACATTTTAATAATAACATCTTGGACGTGGAAAACTAAGTTGACTTCTGCACTTATATTATATCCACAGACATATTAATATACCTTTAAAAGTATTTAGCATGCGGTGATGACTCAGAAATAAGTTTATAAAATAAATTGTTCATTTTTGAAGAAGGTAAACATACATGTTATGAACCTTTGAATACTTGGCGAGTACTGTTAGCATCACAATAACACCTCATTTTGTAATTTCCAACATTCACCTTGACCATTCAACTTCAGGCAGAACCTTAAAATGTCAAACATGAATATGTGTAGTAGTTACACATGGCAGACACTGACATGAATTTGTATACTGAAAACAAAACAGAAAATATAAATCCTCTTTACTGATGCTTTACTGATTAGCAGAATTCAAATCAGACTATAATATTGACTAAGATCAGGCATCACTGTAATGAAATTAAAAAATTTTTAATTCATGTAATGACAATGAACACCTTATAAAGAAAAAATAGTAATTTTTTTTCACCGTTTTGAAAAAGAGCACATTCTACTAATGTCTGCATGCTGTATCAACCTACCCTCTCCCTCCTCCGGAACAACCCCGGTAAACACTGACTGTTCCCAAGATATCAACATGTATAGATGCAGCTGTAGTAGCACATTTCTTGCTGCCGTTTTTCTTGTGAAATGCTGCAGGTCACACATGAAACATTATTTTACATTTACTGATTATGAGGATGAACATTCCATAATTATTTACTACCAACACTACATTAATACCTGTTTTTGTTTACTGAATATATGCTTTTCTTTACAGGAGATTGGACTAGTGTGCTTAGTATCACCAAGACTACATACAAATGAATTCAAATTAAATTTTTAAATGTCCCATAATAGTATTTTTTAATATAAAAGTAATAAATTTGTTAAATTACTATTACATTACTATTGTTAGTAAATTATGTACATATTGGTTCAATAATTATAATCGTTACGGATCATTTATAATGCATTTACACTATTACTATTTTCCCAAGCCTACTTAGGCTACTAGCCTACTACCATATACGACATAGACATAATATAGTCACTATCATTGACATAAGTATATGCCATAGGCATAGCGTCGTACTGTTAGCTGATATTAGTCTATAGTAAACAGGGCCCAGCCAGGCCGCTCATACCGCCATTGTCAATGACTAAAAGGAAAACAATCAAATAAATTTAGTACAAGCAACATTTCCTAGTTTCCTAGTTGTTTCCAACACTCGGCAACCTTCTATTAACTGACTAGTCTGTGTATATTGTGGTTACAATGTTATGATCTTATGAGGTCTCATTCAACTAGCCAGCCTTTTTCAGAACATTTATCGCCAAGCCGACCTTTCTATGCTGGCACTGAGGGTGGTCACTGCCAGGGTGCTTGTCGTCCTCAGTGGTTCTTTTACGTCCCAAATTGAGACGGGACCGACATTAACGTGATCTCCGATTCACGAGGGATACACAGTCCCTAATGTTGAGAGCCAGGTTTTTACACCAAATATACCATACCTGCCCGGTCCGGATATTGAACTCGGGGCGCCGGCATGTTAGGCGGATGTGCTAACCACTACACTATCGCGCGCTCCCTACATTAATATATATATACTCATACGTCTAAATATGTGATTATAGCTGAATAAATCGAAATTACTAACCTGTCTGGAAGAACCTTTGCGAACGCTGCATCTTGTCTGTTGATATTTTGACTGACACCACGGCACGGGCAACGGCCCACGGCCACAGTCCACTGACACTGTCTTCCTTCTGTTTGCTTTGTTTCTTCCATAGTCGTTCTCTAATAGAAATACACCTTTATGCGTGGGTACTGTTTTTGTCTGTCTAATTTAGCCCATTTTGCCGTGTCAGTGGCATGTATGTTCGTGGACGTCCACTCGTTACCTAAACTCGGAATTCCATAACATCAACAGCGCCAAAGGGTGGGGGTCAAAGGTCAATATCGCCCATAATTCGCGATCACGAGAAGACAAGAACGCGATTCCACACCGAGTTCAATGTCCATACTCAGCTAAAATCGAAGCAAAAAACCAGATCCGGTTTTTACTAAAAACGAAAGAGTTCGCTTTATTGGCAATATGGCAGTACGCTTTGTGTTCTCATGTTCAACACAGCACACTTCCTGTAAAATTACTACGCCCGCTAATTCCGGGTAGAGGAACTGACTGGCTCTTCTCAACTCACTCGTCTAACGGAGCTCACAGCGAAGTCACACGCATTCCTCGACGATTTTTATATTCGGTGTCATAAAGTCGTATTCGGCGCGCCGTAACTGCGGCGAACGCACTGTATCCGGCTTAGAACTGAAAGCGCTCGCTGCGACACCCAGCCAGCCTCGCCACGCAAGGTCATCGATTTCGCAGTCTATAATAAGCACGCTTTCGCCGACGACTTGTTGACACATGTAAACACGCTGTGACGTTGCACGTGTCAATGTCACTGTCACATTGGCTCAGATTAAATATGACCCTAGCACAAGGTATAATATAGTAGTCGCTTAGAACAAAACACTATAAATATTGTCATACCTACATTGGCGTCGGAACATGGCGAATATTAGGCACTGGCGCTCTCCAAAAATCTCCAGTTGAACCTCATTAAGACTCGCAAAAAGCCTCACGTTGAGGCTCTAAATATTGGGAGGTCAATCCTATATCCAGCCCCCTATCTAAAATATTTATAGGGCTGAGCACCCAAGCCCTCCCCGGTTCCGACGCCTATGGTAAACATTATAGTAAACACTGAATAGGCCTACATGACGTACGTACACTACATACCACGAGGCTTCTTGGGAGTAAGTCAAAAGCAATTACGGGATTCAGCGGTTTCGCGCGAACCCCCTTTTTGCGAACACCCTTTTGGGAGCGAACACCCCGTTGATTCCCCTTTGAAAAAACCCTAGCACATTTGGACATGGGCCACCCTTCACAAACTCACAAAATAATAAGGCTCTCTCTCCAGATGTTTATGGCAGTAATAATAGCGGTTGAGCATTTAAATGCGCATTCAAATGCCTCTGTGAAATTGTAAATGCATTTGCATGCATACCTTAAACATTTGCATTTGCATGCGATCCACAAACATTTGATTTGTCAAGTGCACAATCAAATGCGAATCAAATACATGCATCATTCTTTTAATAATTATTATTGTTAGATTCACTTTCACAAGTTCACAGCATGCCACTGGAAAAGTTGCTTTGTAGTGAGCAGTATCCTTAGCAGATTATGAAGTCGCTGTCTGACCTATGAATCCACTTTCACAACACGCTCTTTGGATATGGGGGGTGGCAGCTCGTTGGGGGTGTAAACATTAGCAATGACAGCCCTAAATATTTACAGCCAGAGAGAGAGAGAGAGAGAGAGAGTGAGGGAGGGGAGAGGGAGGGAGGGAGGGAGGGAGGGAAGGAGGGAGGGAGTGAGTGAGGGATGGAGGGATGGAGTGAGAGAGAGAGAGAGAGAGAGAGAGAGAGAGAGAGAGAGAGAGAGAGAGAGAGAGAGAGAGAGAGAGAGAGAGAGATAGTGGTACACTGGCAGCTGTAATTATCCACCAGGTTATCATCCCAACAACCACAAGTGGACAGACAGTCTATAGTTTTGGGTTCCCATTCCATTCTGGCCTACCTGATTGATTAGCCTTTCATTCCCCAACTGTCAATTGTCTATTCCTCCCTCCCATTTCTATCTGCCAAAACGTTATCTTTTTCTAACTAATGATTGTTGGCCAGCACTTCAATAGTTTAGTTACTTTTAGGTTATAACTGCAGTAATGAAACAGCTGCACGTGACTTTTGTTGTCGCCCGGATTCGCCGGGAGCCTCCAGGAAATCTACCACATCTCCCGGATCTCCCAGTTTCTATCCCAATGAAATAGCCTGAGCTAATTCTCACAAACGTGGACACCGGGTCAAGGCCGCTCGGACAACAAAGGGGTTGTTTAAATCACACCGATCAGATAACAACAACTGCCTAATTATAATCTTATTGGGTCTTGCCTGTAGTTGCCAGTGCCTACAAGCTTTAGATGACTAATAAGACAAGCACCGCAATCTGCGCTTGCGGCCGCGGATTCCCTATGAAGACATATGCCTAGCTAGAACATATCATTATTCGACTTTTTCTTTTTTTCTACCATATCTATATGTTATAATCGGACATTCTGTAGTCGTTACATCGGGTATAATCTATTCTGTGTATACGGCGCGCTGTTGCGCGCTTTGTGTGTGTAGTTAGTTTCCGCCGCAGGCGTGGTTCTTCGTTCATAATAAAAGGTTTATAATACTTACTACTCTCTAGTTATACATTAATAGTCAAGTTACGATAGCTGGCGACGAGGATAATGGCAGGCTACATCGGTCAGCTAGGAGAGTTCAATGAGGCTAAAGAGGACTTTGAGAGTTACGTAGAGAGGCTGGATCAGTGGTCTGAATTGAACGGAATCGATTCGACGAAGAAAGCAAACGTGCTTCTTTCTGTGATCGGGCCTACGTCATATAAACTACTCAAAGATATCCTGACGCCGGAGAAACCGAAGGATAAGTCCTACGTTGAACTATGTGATGCCTTAAAGGGGCATTATTCGCCAAACCGTCTGGTTATTGCTGAGAGATTCCGATTTTACAAGAGAGGACAGAAGGAGGGAGAGTCGGTGGCAGACTACGTGATCACCTTGAAGCAGCTGAGTGGTACGTGCGAGTTTGGAGAGTTCCTACCGCACGCCCTGAGAGACCGTCTGGTGTGTGGTCTTCGGGATGAGAACATTCAGAGGCGATTGCTAACCACCAAAGAGCTCACCTTCCAATCAGCAAAAGAAGTAGCGATTGCAATGGAGCTGGCGACCAGAAGTGAGGTCTGTCTACGGGCCACTGGTGAATCCGTAAATAAAGTCACTTACTCGCCGCGTCAAGGAAGTGGTCGTGCTGCACGCAAGCCTGAGAAGTAAAGACGGAATGAGTGTTATCGCTGTGGTGAGGACCATAATCCTGAAATCCTGAAAGATGTCACTTCAGGACGGCAGTGTGTTATGTCTGTAACAAAGTGGGACATTTGGCACGCAAATGCAGAGGAAATAACCGCAGAAACACGTCTCAGAGTCAGATGACCAAGAGTCAGTCCCAGAATGTTCGCTACGTCGGTGTGGTCGCTGATGAGTCGGACATTGGAATCTACACGTGTAACGTTGGAGGGGCCGGGGCGCAGCCAATCTTCGCTGATGTGGATATTGGAGGCAACGCCGTGAGAATGCAGGTGGACACAGGTGCAGCTAAGTCGCTCATTCCAGAGACACTGTACTTGAGACATTTTGCACATCTCGCTCTACAACCCACCAACCTCACTCTACGCACCTATACTCAAGAGGTCATCGAGCACATCGGAGTGGTCACTCTGGATGTGAGGCATGGAGACCAACGAGCTGAGTTATCCGCAGTGATCGTCAAGGGCGACAAAACACCTCTACTAGGAAGAGACTGGCTGGCAAAAATGAAGTTAGACTGGTCGAGTATCCTGGCAGTCACCGCAATTGCAAGGCATTCGGTGGAGGAAGTGCTGAAAGGGCATTCAGAGGTATTCCAAGAAGGAACGGGCACAATAAAGGGCTACACAGCGCACATCTACATGAAGGAAGACGTGCAGCCTCCCTTTCATAAGGCTAGGCCGGTGCCCTACGCACTGCGAGATAAAGTTGAACACGAACTGGACCGGTTGGAGAAGGAGCGCATCATCCAGAAGGTGGACCACAGCGATTGGTCGGCTCCGATTGTGGTAGTGCCGAAGGCGAACAAGACGGTGAGGATCTGTGGTGACTTCAAAGTCACGATCAATCCGAATGTGGAACGTGAGCACTACCCACTTCCAAACGTGGAGGATCTCTTCGCGTCACTAGCCGGTGGCAAGGTGTTCAGCAAGCTGGACCTATCCCATGCGTACCAACAACTCGAGTTGGACGCCGAGTCGCAACACTACGTCACAGTGAATACCCACAAGGGCACGTATCGCTACCTGCGTATGCCGTACGGTGTGAGCAGCGCACCGAAAATCTTCCAGTCGGTGATGGATCAGATCCTGCAGGGCATGGATCATGTGATGTGCTTCCTAGACGACATCCTCATCACGGCTGAGTCGGAGCAGGAGCATCTGAAACTTCTAGACGAAGTACTCACTCGTCTGGAGAAGTGTGGCGTCCGAGTGAATCTGGCGAAATGTGAGTTTGCCAAGAAATCAGTTGACTACTTGGGTCATCTGATAGATGCGGAAGGCATCCATCCCACATCTGAGAAATTGGACGCAATCACCAATTCTCAGAAGCCGAAGGACGTGAAGGAGTTGCGTTCGTACTTGGGTTTGATCAACTACTACGCTAAGTTTATACCCCGCATGTCTACCGTGTTACGTCCACTACACCTACTGCTCATGAAGGATCGTGAGTGGCGATGGACTCCCGAGTGTGATGACGCAATGCAGAAGTGCACAGAACTGCTGACGTCACAGCAGGTGCTGGTGCACTACGACTGTCGTAAGCCACTGCGACTGGCTACGGATGCGTCTCCGACAGGCGTCGGGGCCGTGCTGTCACATGTCATGGAAAACGGAGATGAGAAGCCGATAGCGTTCGCGTCACGGACCCTTTCGTCGAGTGAGTGCAACTACGCACAGATCGAGAAGGAGGCGTTATCGATCATCTTTGGAGTCAAGAAGTTCCATAAGTATCTCTATGGACGCTCTTTCACATTGATCACGGATCATAAGCCGTTGGTCACAATCTTCGGTCCCAAAACGGCTGTGCCAACGTTGGCAGCGTTACGAATGCAGCGTTGGGCACTCATCCTGTAAGCGTACCACTACGGTATCGAGTACCGTAAGTCCGAGGATCACGCCAACGCTGACGCATTGTCGAGACTACCTCTACCGACTACAACGACAGAGGAGCCGGCAATATTCGAAGTATCAGTGGTTGACGATCTCCCGGTCAAGGCTTGAAATATCATATTATGCTGTGAAGAAAAACAATTATTATTGGAAATATATACAGACCACCTAGATATATAATTGAGAACTACCAAGCATTCACAGATGAATTTGCATCTAAATTAGCGGATTTACAAAAATGTAAAAGTGACATCATAACTGCGGGTGATTACAATATTGATTTGTTCAAAATTTACGAAAAACCCATAATATGTGACTATTTCGATACAATAACTTCACACGGTTTCTTCTCTAAAATCACTTTGACAACAAGAATGTCAGAATACCATGGAACACTTATTGAAAATTTGTTATGTCATCTGTCTGAAGAATTCTTCAAATCCTCAGCTGGTATTCTTATAAGCAATATTTCTGATCAGTTTCTTTATTTTCTTTGTCTGGACTGTCTCGAAACTTCTATTGCTATACTAAGATTTATACAAATAAAGCAGCATATTCCTGACTCACTCAATGATAAACTTATATGATAAACTTAAACAAGGATACTTATGCAGATCCCAATAAAAACTGATATCCTTGATAAAATTGTTACTACTGCTATGGAAAAGATCTTGCCTATTAAAATAATAAATTTATTAAATATAAACATAAGAAAACACCTTGGATTACCCAGTACATTATTAGGTCAATTAAGTTTAGAAATAAATTGTATGCAAGAATAAAACAGACACCGGTAATTACGGATCAATACCGTAAACTCAAAACTAATTTGCATACCTGTAATACAATTCTTAAAAGAAATATTCGATTAGCTAAGCAGATGCATTTTCAGTCCAGTTTTGAAAAGCATAAACATGACATTAAAAAGAAGTGTTGCTTAATTAAAGAAATTATTCAGAAAAACCCAAAGAAAGAACAATTTCCGGATTCGTTCAAAATGGATGTAGAAACGGTAAGTGATAAATGCATTATTGCAAATCAATTTAACTCGTTTGTTTTTTACAAACATTGGTAACATCAAAATAAAACACCATTTGTTTGCAAATAATTACAAGTTATGCTAATTATGAGGTTTTGTCATGTATACTAACAATTACAAAATAACCGTATCATTAACGTAATTTATAATGTAATTGGGTCACGCATAGTTTCGGCAAACACCGTGTTTAAGCTGGCCAAAAATAGGCGCTAACCTTTGACATATACAGTGTGTACGCAAATCGGAAACGGAATTTACTCTTAGACCGGAATTTACTTCCAGATCGTACAGCTGCGGGCCGAAAGTAGGCACTAACCTTTGACATGTACAACCGCATGCGCAATACGCAAAACGGAACCGGAACTTACTCTCAGACCGGAACCTCCTTCCAGACCGGTACACCGGTATGGGACATAAAGTGAAAGTATTTCATGTACTATTCTACTCGGTACCCCCCTATTCCCGGTGTATCTGTGTTATGTTCATGCAGCCCTTTCTCTGTTTGTACTGACTTTACGCCAACTATTGGGTAGGTTGGTATTGGGCAATCAAATTTATTAACTCAGTGATTGCCACTGTGCACATATAATATATACAATAGTCAACATCTTGTGCACAGCCAGGTACATCCAGATTACAGATTGATGGACCACACATGTTATGTACGACAAATTTTTGTACATATTTAATAATCATACTTCTTCAATGTTGCTACAGTCATTTGCAAAAGGTTAAGACCAGGCACGATTTTTTGAAGAAATTTAACAAAACTATGATTTTTTGGCCTTCACATAACATTGTATCAATTTATTTCGCC
The DNA here is from genome assembly GCA_020002185.1 of Paraescarpia echinospica. Lineage (NCBI taxonomy): Eukaryota > Metazoa > Annelida > Polychaeta > Sabellida > Siboglinidae > Paraescarpia > Paraescarpia echinospica. The sequence continues at coordinate 26,094,484 of CM034534.1, read as the reverse complement.
AAATAAACGTAGTACAACATAATATGAAACTTTAGGTCGTCCAAAAGTGTCAGTGTCTCTACTTTTCAGTATTTAGTGTGGCCTCCTTTGCTGTCAATGACCGCCTGGATGCGACGTGGCATGCTAGAAACCAGAGATTCGCAGTACTCCTGGGTGATTTCGGTGACCCAAACCCAAAGTTTTGAGCGCTTGATGGTTGTTTGTCTGCCACCTTATCCTTCATTATAGTCCACAGGTTCTGAATGGGATTTAGATCTGGGCTGTTCCCAGGCCATTCCAGCACGGAAAGTTTGTTCTTCTTGAGGAAATCAGTGGCTACCTTGGATCGGTGGCAAGGAGCGCCATCTTGCATGAAAATCGTACATTTGTGGATGTCCATGTGCAGTTTCAGCTTCTCCTTCAACAACTCCACGTACCTAGGACCATTCATAGTGGTGTTAGGTGGAATAAAATAGAGACCAGACGGACCAAAACATGACATGGCACCTCAAATCCTCTGACTTGGCGGGTGTTTCATTGTGGCTGCTGTATATTTCTCATCAAATCGCTTACCTACTGGCCGCCTAACGTGCCTCTTGCGAGGTATAAACTGTTGCATGGTCGAATCATCTGAGAACAACACTTTCTTCCACTGCACGAGAGTCCAGTGGCGATGTCGTCTGGCAAAGTCCAGTCTCTTTTTTATCACAGATGTCAGACGTGGCTTCCGGGCCGGTTTGCGGGACTTGAGCCCAAATTCCTTGGTGAATCGTCTCGAAACAGTACTGAGACTTATTTCCGTACCTTTTAAGCGTAAAGCAGCCCGAATTTTCTTGCATGCGCTCATTGGCGAGCACATCACGATGCGTCTCATTGCGTGGTCATCCATGAGCGTAGTTTTTCGTGGACGACCACTCCTTTTACTGTCACGAAAAGTGCCATCAGTATTGAATTTGACGATGGCGTTGTGCACGGCTGTCTTGGAATAACGTAATTTAGCACTAATGTCTCTTTCCGTATATCCTTCTCCATGTAGAGTCAACATTTTTGCCCTTAGAACCTCTGTCAAAAACGATTTTTTGCCCATTTCAGGGATGAAGACAAAACTGAAAAACACCGAATCGATACTGACAGCAGCAGACAAATGGAAGTACTGATTAGGCGTATTGCTTCAAGGCCCAAATAGGATGATGCAATCCAGACATTATCTGATGCAATCTGATGCCATACCGTAAAATGCTTAAAAATCGTGCCTGGTCTTAACATTTTGTAAATGACTAGTCATTTACCAAAAAACCCTTGATTGCTGTTATATTAAATTACAACATACCCACTGTCATATGTTTACAGTATATAAAACACAAGGGGAAAAGATACCCGGTGTGCAGACTGCACACCTTTCTATAGTATTAGCTACAGTAATTCCAGCTTGATATATACAAAAGAGGGGGTCATGTACACGCATACAACATAGACTCTATAGCCTGTAACGTAATTAGTTTCACGAGCTATGTATAATATACGCCTTCTTAAAACACCACAACACGAAATTAAACTCAATCTAATCGAAGCACTACGCGTATGATTTTTTACTACGCGAATTCATGCGTGTGAAAACACTTAGCACTATTATGCTCTACAAAACAAAGTGATGTCATCGCGGTGTTATTATGGGAAAATTAACCAAATGTTGCCTGATTCATATAGAATCATAGACCTACATAACCATGTTAATGTAGCTCAGACGTTGTCACTCATTGCCAAGGTCATGTAGTTCAAATGGTCTAATTATAGCACGTCCGGCTGTTAAGTCTGGCAGCTACGGCACTGAACAACGGCATGGTATGGGTTTACGTGTACACCTACATTCCTCCGGGAATTACCTGCTTTTATATTTCTACTGTACATAGGTCGCTTGGGGGGCACGTGCCCCCTAGACCTTTGAAATGTGGCTGCGCTATGTCTGCATTAGAGTGGCATGCCCCAAAGACCTTCCCGCTTTACGTGTTCCCATAGACGTTCTGAAATCATGACCGTCGCAGCGAAAATCTCCAATAACTCTCCCGTCTTCCGATCCGACAGCGCGACGGCGCAGTGTGGAGAAGCTCCGGCGGACAATGTTCAACAACCCCCCCCACGCCTGTACAGTATTCTACCGATGTCGGGACCCGACAGCATGACAATACAGTCGTGCTTTCCATTCCAGATACATACATACATACACACACACACACACACACACACACACACACACACACACACACACACACACACACACACACACACACACACACACACACACACACACTCACACACACACACACGCACACACACACACACACACATCCTCTTCGGTCTTCAGCAAATTTGCTTATGTACCACTCTTTAACCAATGTTGCTTTATAATGAAATTTGACTGGCTAGTGCCTCCGTAATATATCCAGTCGGTTCTTCAGTGCATTTACAGTTGGAGCCGTGACAATGGCTTCGGGTAAGATGTTCCATACATCAATTACTCTCTCGCTAAAGAAGTGTCTCTTTAGTTCTCGTTTACTCCTGTTTTATACAATTTTTCTTCGTACAGGTCCATGTTAAACATAGTGTGCGTGCAAATAAATATGTCATTCAAGTATTTGTAAACATTAATAACGTCCCCTCGTAATCTACGATATGTTAAAGTTGGTAAGTTTAGGACCTTTAGTCACGTTTCATAATCATAATGTTTTAATTCTGGCACCATTCGTGTCGCTCTTCTTTGGACAGCCTCCACTGCATCAATATCATACTGATATAGTGGAGACCAGACTGCTGCGCCATACTCCAAAGATGGTCGGACAAGTCCATATAAAGATGGAGAAAGGTTGTTTTGTGTAGATATTGATACGTACGACGAATTACACCCAGCAACTTGTTTGTATTAGATACAGCCTTTTGGATATGTTGTGTGAATCTCAGCTGATCATCAATCTGGATGTCTTTCTCGACACTCCAGAGGATTTGTTCCTGCTGCCGTAGTCAAGGTGTAGTAAAATGCTGGTTGCCCATGTCCAATTTTCATTACTTTGCATTTTTCCGGGTGAAAATTTAACTGCCACTTCTTAGCCCATTCCTGTAATTTGTCTAGGTCTTTCTGCAGATCTAAGCATTCTTGTCTTTTTGAAATGTCGTGGTATATTTTGTATCATCTGCAAAAATTGTCATGCCACATTCTACTACATTTGTTATATCATTAATATACAAAATAAAAAGAATGGGACCAAGAACACTTCCCTGGGGTATCCCACTCAGAACATCTGACCAAGGGGATGATACACCGTTGACTAAGACCCTTTGCTTGCGACATGTGAGGAATGCTTCTATCCATTTAAGTAGTTTTCCGTTAATTCCATATCCATTTAACTTTGAAAGTAGTCTCTGATGCGGTACTGAGTCAAATGCCTTCTTGAAGTGCAAGTATGTAGCGTCTAAACATGTTCCTTCATCTAATGTTCTTGTCCAGTCATCCAGCGTTGAAATTAGTTGTGTGATACATGATCTCCCAGCAATGAAACCATGCTGCTGGTCTGCAGTTAACTTGTTAGTTTCCATTTGTGTTATAATGGCATCCTTAATCAGTGATTCCATGACTTTACAAGCCACTGCAGTCAAGCTTACTGGCCTGTAGTTTGCTGCTAAATGTCTACAGCCTTTCTTGTAAATTGGTGACACATTCGCCGTTTTCCAAACTTTTGGTAATATGCCTGTATCCAAGGACTTCCTGAATATGATGTACAATGGCACTTTCAGTTCCTTCGCGAGTTCCTTTAGTACACGGGGGTGTATACCATCAGGTCCTGGTGATTTCCCAGTTTTTAGATCTCTCAGTTTTTTTTCAACATCTTCAATGGTGAAGTTGATATCATCTAGGGTATCGATTCCCTGGTGATCCTCAACTGTTGGTACATTTGTTAAGTCTTCCCTAGTGAAAACATCAGTAAAGAATTTACCAAGGACCTCTGCCTTCTCTTTGTCTGTAATTGTTAGTTCTTTAGTGTCTTCCATTGGGATCAGCTACTGTTGGTCTTGTTTTCATTTTTGACAGAGCATAGTTCCAGAAATGCTTTGGATTGCTTCTAATCTCATGTGCAATGGACTGGTCAAGTGTCTTGACTGCCTGTCGCGTAGCTCTTCTTGCTTGATTTCTAGCTTTCGTGTAATCTAGGTAGTCTTTCCATTCCTTTGTTCGTAGGTATTTCTTCCAAGCCCGGTGCTTTTTCCTCACTTTCTCCATTGTTTTCTTGTTCATCCACATTGGCTTATACTTTCTACTGAATTTGCGACACTCGAAATTATGGATAGAATTATACAAGAGCTTGATAAATCGGCTACGCCAATTAATATATATTGATTTATCAAAAGCGTTTGACACAATTGGTCATTATATATTGCCACATAAATGATAAAAAATGCCTCCGATTCCCTCCTCTTAATTCCGGCGTTTACAAATCTTAAATAGCATAACTCTAACTGGCAGTAGCATACTAATTTACTAATTAATAAAACTGTGAGAATCGTACTTAGTGATTTATTTATGAATTTTACTCAAAACAGCAGCAAACGTCCTGAACTTGCAGAGAACAACTTCTTATGCAAGAAAAACTCGTGTGTATGGGAACTTACTGTCTAAACAAGTTGTATAATCAAACTGTCTGAAATGGGAGGACGGCGTTAGGAAGAGAGGATGCCTCAAACTTAGATTCAAAGATTTAGTACAGCGAAATCTGAAGAAAGTAGGTTAGCGATTGGTTGAAAACAAATAAACTTTCACTAAATAACCAAGAAACAAAATTTATGATTTTTCATACGCCTAAAAAAAGATGAGTACCCTTTATTAGAAATAGGTGGGACAAACACTGAAGGTGCAAATTATTTAAATTTGTTAGGCATTGTCATATATAACCATTTAAACTCGCAGAGTCACACAAACAAAATAGCAAATAAATTAACTAAAACAATAGGAACTCTAAATAAACTTAAACACTTTTTACCACTTCAAACATTATATATTATGTATAATTATCTTATTCTCCCTCATATTAATTGTGGGTCATCAGGCACATCGAATTTTCAAATTACAGAAAAAAGGAATGCGAATAATATCCCTAAGCAAATACAATGCTCTTATTTATAAAACACTTTAATTACTAAAGTTGGATGACATTTATAGACTCCAGCAACTAAAATTCTGCTACAAATTAATTAACAGTCAGTTACCCGAATATTTAAAATTCACATTCATCAACACAACGCACGTAAACAAAATGATCTGTGAATCAAACATGAATTTGCCAAAAAATGCATTAGATATCGTGTAGTTGAGACAGTTAATAATACATCAGACATTATCAATCAGAACATGTATACACACAGTCTACATGGTTTCTCAAGTTACATCAAACATTGCATTATTCTAAATTATGAATCATGCTGGTTTATCCATAATTTCTATATTTGTAATTATTAAAGCAATGATTATAATTTAGTAGTGTGATCATACAATGTACATGTTGTTGTTTACATTTGTGGTATGCAGCAGCAGCAGCAGCAGCAGCAGCAGCAGCAGCAGCAGAAGCAGCAGCAGCAGCAGAAGCAACAGCAGCAGCAGCAGTAATAGTAGTAATAGTAGTAGTAGTAGTAGTTGTAGTAGTAGTAGTATTAGTAGTAGTAGTAGTAGTAGTAGTAGTAGTAGTAGTAGTTGTTGTAGCAGTAATAGTAGTAGTAGTAGGAGTCGTAGTAGTAGCACATAATTACATTACACCGTATTTCCGTTTCGACACTTAATTCATACTCCCAAAATACACTTATAATGTAATCCTAGATACTGAACTTAAAGCGGAACAGGCGCCTATATATACACTTATAATGTAATCCTAGATACTGAACTTAGAGCGGAACAGGCGCCTATATATTTGGCCCTCTGAGCTCAACCAGGAATGAACTGGTCATTGCAGTAATGTCTTATTGAACTATAACCACTATTCACGTTAACCTCCGGTGGCCTTTCCCACACTGAAATGGGGCGGTTTCGATAGATGGACTTACAATGAAAGCCACCGGCCGTGAAACGGCGGTACTTAATCAAGTGTGCAGGTGAAAGGAGCTGAGTATGAAACTATGAATCATGCTTTTAAAGACATATTCTTACCGCGGGCGTCTGTCATACAATCCTAGACATAACTCCACACGGACAATAACCCACTGGACAATATAGTCTAGGCCCAAAATTTCAAAAGGGCTGTAGAAGGCTGAAGCATGTTAGGGGTACCCAAATGTTACAAGCTGTCACCCGTGTCAGGATTTATCTGTGACCTCTACCAGTCACAGAAGCCCTGATGACACTTTCTATTGTGATTTTTGAGCAGTGAGCTATTTTGTGAAAATGGTGGCAGGGCTTTTTGAATGTTTTTCAACATGTACATAATCGGCTACATATCTACTAATTATAGGGCTACACGATAACATTTTGTGTCAGCATGTATGGAAAACGAGGCACGTAAGTGCAGCAAATTTTAAATCAATACAATAGATAGAATTGAAATGAAAGCACAACATATACCAAATTTGAAATTTTAGATAGGTTTCGTGACCGACGGTGTACAATAGTTCAAAACAATCACTTTCATACTTGGCACATGACAACTATTTTTGTATCAAAAATTTCCCAATTCATTTCAAAATAAAACAACACTAGATTTTCTGACAAACGATGTAATGTATTGCATACACAAACAAAATAGTAACCATACCCCTTATTTTTCATAACCGCCGCTCAAGAACATAATCCGCAATATTTCTTATAACCGGTAAAAGTCATAGATACATCCTGGCACGGATGACAGCTTGTAACATTTAGGTAACCCTGATGTAGAGATTTTGGGGCCTAGACTAATAGTGAATAAAATGAAAAAATATTGTTGTATCTATAGACCGGCGCGATGGTGTCAAAAGCATTCCTGTGTCCTGAAGGGCTTTGGACATTGTGCTCGATGGAAGTAGTGTCTTTGACAATATTTGTACTTGAACGTGATCACAATATGTTCATTATAATTTTTGAATTGTTCGCATACACTTTAATTTCACTGACATACAACAAATTGTTTTGTGAGTGTGACGTCATTATATGAGATTGGAGTGGGGTAAAGTCCAAGTAGGGTTTTGCGGTGTGGGGTTATGTCCGCGTGGACTTATGTCCTAGTGGAGTTTTTTCGTTTTTTTTAAACCTTCGTGTCTTTATTGTGAAAACGGCACATTCTGTTAAGAAGGATGCCCGTTGAACATATCAGTATATACTTGCAATTGTAATATATAGAAAGGATTCTTCACTGCATAAATAACCAATTAACACTTTTTATTCGGTTATAACGACGCCAACAACAGCAACAACAACAATAACAACATCAAAACATTATCATCATTAACAACAACACATACACACATACAGAAGAAAACGATATTTTAAAATACATGTTTCCATTAAAAACACATTCCAAGATCTTAGAACACGAGGAAGCAACCTTCTCTACGTCCGTCCTGTGGACATCCACAACTGAGTGGACAGCCCCGTTTTGTTTAATGTCCCTATTAATGGGGACACCCATTTACGTCGCAGCTAGCATCCTCAATACATTTACACGCTTCACGCTTGGCCTCGCCTGTTCCGTATCCGTATCACCCCAAGTCAGTTCCTTTTTTGCGTGTAGTAACATCGCCGTCATCGTGAAATATCTAGCCCGGTGTGCTCGAGGCACTACCACGTGACCATTCAGCTCAGGGAGTCCCCACACGTCCCCGGGTGTTTACGGTATCTTCCGCTGGTTTTGTGGTCTGTCTTACCATGTTCTGATATACCGATTCAATGTCCAGTCGTTTCCCCGTTCGAAATAGTTATCCACGTATAACATAATGCATATGCAACCTATTTTTTATAAGTCGTAATACTGGACAGAGTCATTGTTACTATAAGGTTATTGTTGACATAGTGATAATTTAAACGCACGCATACACACACACACACATACACACACACACACACACACACACACACACACACACACACACACACACACACACACACACACACACACACACACACACACACACACACACACACACAAACACGTATGCACACCCACACGCATATGCACACGAACACGCACATGTGCACGAACACGCACACACATTAAATATAAAACCACTTAAAATCTCATACAATTGGTGTAGTAACAAGAACATGGTACTGAAAAAGCAGCGTAATGTAATAATAAAATAATTATTTAATGACATTCTTAAAACCAAAACAATTAGGGGCGCATTCGTCTAAAAGGTTTATGTATATTATGTATGTGTCAAGACAGGAAATGGCCGTGCGGGAAACGTTAAAGACAAGGAACTAAAACTATATTGTTTTTGTATGTGAGGATCCCCATTTACGAAAAGGAACCGGTGAGCTGGCAAATCGTCTGCGGTGAAGCCTACAAACGCTCGCTCGTCTAGGCTGGCGTAGTGTAATATTTTTAAACTAAAGGAAAATCGTGATCTTCAAAAAACGGCTTCCTAGTCACAGAGAACAAATCAAGTTGTGTGAATCAGGTATTACGGCGACATGCAGTCAACCGAACACAACAAAATTGGCAACTAAAACCGCACATGATATCCGACACGGATGTTAAACCGAGACACAAGATAACTGTAGGTCTACGTGTCGTAAAACAACCAGTGAAGGTTATAATGGTACACCATGCATAAGACCAAACGAATAAAGGAGAATAACTTGCAATGCATATCCTGGCACCGAATAACGGGGAAAATACAACCGAGATGTTTAATAATAATCAGCTAAATGCGCTACTCATTGTACCGATCATTGTGCGTGCATATTGGGCGGTTTCCTCTTTATTAGATTTGAGAAATTTGTTGCTGAAACTTTATGGCTGTCAGCTAAGCCTTCCATATTCCCTGAAAAGAAGACGTATGGCTGCTACGGAGCAGCACAGCGTAGACAGCGTATAGCAACAACCAATAACTCTGAACCATGTGTAAATTATTATAATTATGGATCGCTTTAGATCGGCCTTGGGAATTAGCTTTCAAGAGAAGGAAGCAGAGGGGTGATAACGCGTAGAGAATTAATGAAACAAACAAAGAAACCAGCAGGACATATTTAAACACGACACACCGAAATACACAACGAAGCGACCGCAATATTAATATGTCCACAAAACCGTCTCCATATGTGATTCGCTAAGACATGGGTATTCATCTCTATCGTAACGACTGGTTTCCTTGTATGAATAACATCCTTTCGTAAACAAGAAGATATATTTATACTATTTGATGTCACGGGATTTTTTCTGATAGTAACCCCAAGAGAACAATCTACTCAACACTGTGATCTGAAGAGCTCTGTTTACATTGCAGCATTGTCAATATTGACCCGTACAGCGATTGTGAAGATATCTCTCATATGTACATCGATCAATCGTATCGTTGACGTATTGCCTTATGTAGACATCGGTGCATACGCTTTTCGCATGTTCATTCATACAGTGCTTTTGGGCCGGATATCAACGTTGACAGAATTCTGCATATATTGATCCTCGACGTGAAGTGTCAATTCACAAACGTTTGCAACATACACGTGATTTACTATGATCTATGTAATGCGTAACAGAGCTCAACTGGCATACGCGGTCAGCTTAATATACGAGAAAGTAATGACGATATAGTCATCAAAATGACATTGATTGTAATGCATAATGTTAGCTTGCGTAAGGGTGGATCGTCTTACGTTATAGTGTAAAGAGTTGGACAATGTTTGCCCTTTTCTTCAGACCCGGTCAAACATAACTGTGTGGTTTGTCCAGAGGCACGTTTAATTAGGAACTCACAAAATTGGAACCAAAACGTTCGTGAAACAGGTTATGTACATCATAACTGAAGGGGTTTAAGGCAAACACGATAAACATAAATAGGGGTGACATTTTTGGCTGAGCGATGTTTCAACATTTAAATGTACAAAACTGATTTTGGCTCTTGCTATCATTCGCTATGATTTTGTATTCGTAATATTCCAATATCATGCTCAGAGGCCGAGCATATAAGTGAGTTGTTGTCAAATATCAAAAAAGATTCATTGCGTTTCTCGCCGAAACCCTTTAACTGAACAATTCAAGCCAAGTGACCAAATGCTTACCCTAAATGGATCACCGCATTTGCAAATAAGTTCACCAAACTAAAAATTACTTAAAACAAATGAGCCAGCAAACCATAGTAGATACTACGTACCGTATTAAACTAAATTGAACATGCTATGCTCATTGTTTCGGGAAATCAGCCTGACGCAAGACGGGCTGGAATATCGGTTTGAGAAAGTTCGTTTAATAATAGTATATAATATCATTACACACGGGCGCATGGACAAATCCTGGACAACATAAAGGGGAGAAATGACGGGAAACAATATACAACGGAGGAGATGTTCCCACGCAAAGTAAATATGTTGGTCTAGTCCCGAAATATGACAAACAATGGGACGATCAGAAAGACGTTTCCCGCCTATTTTCAATTTACGCGGTGATTGCACGCTTCGGTCTTTTCAGACGATACTTATTAAAGCATATGCATGGTTAGACTCTTTTGTCCATCTACGCCATGTTATACAAACTTGATATCGAAACACGTCCAAACAATACAAAATCGCCATCGAAAGCGCATCTTCTTCTTCTCTGACTTTTCCCGTCATCTGGGGTCGTCGGTATGGCTGGTAATTTTCTTTCTCCATGTTGCCCTGTCCATCACCACATCTGCCCTCAGACCCACGATTTCCATGTCTCTTCTGCATGTGTGTTTCCGTCTGGTCTTCTGTCGTCCTCTCCTTCTTCCTGGTATCTCTGCATTTAGCACTCTTCTCATTATGTGCTCCTCTGCCCATACCATTTCAGTCGTTTCACTGCTATCTTTTTGGATGCTTGTGTCACTCTCGTTGCTCCTCTTATATATTCGTTTCGGATCTTATCTATCTTTGTTACTCCACACACCCACCTCAGCATCCTCATCTCATTCATCTCTATCCTTGCGTCTTGTCCTTTCGTTGGTGCCCATGTCTCAGCCCCGTACATCATTGCTGGCCTGACTACTGTTTTATAGATCTTCCCCTTTAACTTCACTGGCAACCTCCTGTCGCACAACACTCCACTGCATTTCTTCCAATTTATTCCAAGCTGCACTCACTCTCTGTTTGATCTCCGTTTCCATGCCTCCTGTCTCTTCCACGACTGACCATAGATATTTGAAGTGTGTCACTTTTTCCAGCTCGCCTCCCAGTATCTTTACAGTTAGTCTGTCTATCTCCTCATTCCGTTCGAACATGAAGTCCATGAATTGGGTTTTCCGTCGACTAACCCTCATTCCTCTCTCTTCCAGTGCCTTCCCCCACGTCTCCAGGCACTCTGTCATGTCTACCTCCTTTCCTCCACGCAGCACAATGTCATCTGCGAACATCATTGATTCTGGTGCATCTTTTCTCACCTTCTCCGTCAAGACGTCCTTCAATATGAGGAACAGGTATGGATTCAATCCAGATGCCATCGAAAGCGCATCTACTCGTGAAAATGTTCATCAAGTTGGGAGATTTTAAAAAACAAACTTTACTTAGTAGACAACTACACATTTTTGACTCACAATTGACAACAGTAGTGCAAGTACCCAAGTTGGATCATAAGGACGATGAGGGAACAACAACAAAACCAGAGGGGAAAGACTAAGGATAGGAAGATCACAGACAAGTCCAGAGGCATGGTCACCTTACCATAAATCCATGGAGTGATAGAACCGGTGCAACGCGTACTAAAACTACATGATGTAGCATCAGCTATTAGACCACAAATAAACCTCAGAAAAATATTAGTACACACAAAAGATAAAGTGGAAGACAGCAAGAAGACCGACTGTGTATACCAAATCCCCTGCAAGACCTGCAACACCACGTACATTTGGGAAAAGGGGAGAACATATGGCACGAGGATAGAAGAACATAAGAAAGAAGTTGAAACTGTAACAACGAGACGGTTCACTCGAGAAAAAAGGAAAGGCTCGACAAACGTCGAACACAAGTCGGCGATAACTGACCATGCGGACAGAAACAACTGTATAATGGACTGGGAGGGTGCCAGAGTGGTAGACAGAGAGACAGACAGGTGTTTACGATGGATTAAGGAAGCCATCTGGATCAGAAAGACAACATATGCGATGAACAGAGACGAGGGGGGATACCGACTGAGTCACGTGTGGGACATACCATCTGGCGAGCAGAGGAAGAACAGTTCCTGATGAAGGAAAATTCATAATAATAATATTGTAAATTGTTTTGTACCTAAATCCTTGAAAACCAAGCTCAAAGGCGCGTCAATACAAAAGAGTTAGTCAATATCAGAATCGATAAGCCATATTAAAGTCGTCATCAGATGGATCGATACGCCAGGGAGCTAAAAATTCGTACTTGTGTAATAAGAAAAGTTTGTTATTTGAAAGTTCAACTAGCTGTAGATGCTAGATTGCTCTGTGTCATATTGAAACCGGAAGTGTTCTTCCGGTATCGCCGGAAGTGTCACTGATATATTAAATGGGAGTATGTTGTTGCATTTTAGGCGCACAATATGTTGAAAATGTACAAAAAGGTTTAGCACTAAGTAGTGATGGATTGGATTGATTAGGTAGTTATGCTTTCAGTGATATGTAGAACCCTAAATTATTTGCGTTAATGCAGATCATAATATTATATACCAAAACCACTCAGGGTGTATTTCACCAAATATGCCTGCGCCAATTTGGAACATCAAATACAAATACGGACCTCAGGAAAAGTTAAATAAAAATCGCATTCCTATATAATACAAAAAACGCATCCGTATCAAATTAAAACACGTACGAGTTCAGGAAATGACGGTATCTATGTCAACTAGCAGCCTTTTGAGTAGGACCTGGTTAAGCGACGTTCGCCCGTTTTATCTGCTTAGCCTACGAACAATCGATTTACGTTCGTCTAACACCCGATACGAACCCTAAAACCTATAGGAACTCTTAATCAACGGGGAATAAAGTTAAGGCGTTAGTTTCCTTTTGAAGATTCGTAGATTACTCCCTGAACGTTTGGCGACCGAGATGAAAACCGTCTGGGAAGAAAACCATAACACACTCACATGCCCATATAACCATAAACCCATGCACACACTACGCTAGCTCCATCATTTCTTACATTCACCGATTTAACTATTCTGATAGGGAGATTATGTTGGATCCTTTAATGGAGGCTGCCGGCGCAACATACTCCATAGAACACATATAGCATACACGATCTTTAATACAATGGAACCTCGCTATTAAGGTGACCCGAATAGCCAGGTGGCCATGATAACGGGAGTAGTTGCCTGTAGTTTACTGTTACTAAAATAATTTGGGACAGTCCGAGAGTGACCTTAATTGCGAGGTGGCTGTATTACCGAGGTGACCGTAAAGTGAAGTTCCACTGTACTGGTCAACAACGCGAGATACGAACAATTAAAAACCCTTAAAATTAAACAATACAGAATGCGTATGGAGACATTAGAGAGTGTTCACAATCGTACTGAGCGCATGACCCGATCGGGACAGCGAGTTGAGATCGGGGCGCTTGCAGGTACTCTCTATTGTTGCTACACCCTTTACTGTAACCAAAAACCTCTTCGGCGAAGTGCGCTGACTTACCATTATTGCTTTCGCTTTTCGCGTGATGGGATTGAAAGCACATGACCGGTAGAGTCATCGATGAGGTAGCCGGCAGTGAGAGGGTACGCTGCAGACAATTAAGCATCCTGCTGAATCGTACCGAAAAGTGAAACCATTCGAATCGTTCGAAGGCCCATTTCGTCACCGCGGTATCCTGGGGAAAAACGTCGGCAATCCGCACAGAAATGGCTATTAAAGGCGCGATTCGAAGACGAGCGGTATACAAGACTCGAACGCCAGACACCGATCATGATCTTCAAAATATGTAAGTATTGCGAGAAGTAGTTAGTAAATAGTTGGCGAGTATACTGTAGTTTTTGAAAGCAATCTACTACTACAACAGAAAGGATAAATGTTTCGTCATTCGCCAAAATCGCACAGCAGCTTTAATACTTCAGTCGTGAACGATTGAGTTTGAACCAACTTGAGAATGCCTAACGCTTTGTATTTGATGCGTAGGCCTACTGATCTCGGGATTTGGTACACTAGACAGACAGACAGACAGACAGACAGACAGACAGACAGACAGACAGACAATAGTTTTTATTTTGACCCTTGTACATATAACTCAATAAGTGAATATGTAAAAGCATAATGATTACAGAATTGTATATAAATTATTACGTGAGGGTCAGGGAGATTCCCACTAAGGCAAAAAAGCCGCTCTCATGGTAGCCACCCATGAGAGCGGCTAGAGGATTTCGATATTGAACAAGTTATATGCCAGATAACTTACTACGTAAGCTGCGTATCCCAGCTATGGTATATGTTGACAGCGACATACGAAATTCCGACTTTATTACTGTCCGGTATTGGGTTATTAAATCTTTCTAAACATTTCACCTGAACTAACTTGTGCGAAATTTACATTTTCTGAGACATTTCTTCGTAGAAATTCTTCACCATTCAACGTGGTGATAGATAATGGTACAATGTGATTACGATATTAGTGTAACATAAATTAATAGTATTATGTTATATGTAGCACACAGTATATTCTAATTATAACATCATAACCGTCCTACTATGTTCCATTGAGCCCCTTTTATTAATTATACTCGCATCGTTATCTATTTAATTATTGTATGCTGAATTAACGTAATTTTACAGGCGTTAGTAAAATACCCATCGCGCGATGCCATGAAACGTGAACCAGTGAAACGTTAATTCGTGAAACCGTAAACGTGAACATACGAAACGTGAATATGTGAACAGGTGAAACATGAACCATTAAAACGTGAATACGTGAAACAGTAAATGATCCAGTGAAACGTGAATACGTGAAACATGATCCAGCGAAACGTGAAACAGTAAACGTGAACCTGCAAATCGTGTCAAATTATACTCAAACAATTGTGATTAATTAACACTGTCAAGAAGCTTGAATAAATATAACGCATGCGAACGTTTATTATGTTAGCGCTATGGTTTCCTTTCGACGTAAATAACATTGATTATATTTCATATTTTCTTAATAGATACCGCTTTGGCTATATGCCACGTGATGTGTACTTGTGTGAGAGGCATTCCACTGACGACAACTACAACCGAAAGAACTACCAGGGACGAAGTTTCGGATGATACAACGAAAACTTCGCATGACAGTACTTTGATTGATGGTCTTTTACGTCAAGCCATCGACGTGAAATTGAGAGGGAACGAGAGTTTCATTCATTATGTAAGTACACATATTCGGTAGATATCTTTATTATCGGCGAATGTGTATTCGCCTCTATGTCGTGGTAAAGAAAACGTTTACGATTCGCCTATTACAGTCAATGTCCATAGAATCACCAGGCTTTTTACTGGACGTTGATTCCAACGTTACACTATCACTGCATTGCTGTCACCACCATCATCACGACGACGTCGACGGCGGCGGCGCCGCCGCCACCACCATAACTAATACCACCATTACACCACCATGACAACCACCGCTAGCAGCGTCCTCACGATTTTGTATTTTCCGGCAGTGCGCACAGCCGTTCCTGCGACAACTCGTGGAGAGAATACCGGATATTACGTCATGTGAGGTACTCGCGGCAAAGATCATGCAGCTCAAGATACACGCATCTTCGCGAAGCGACCAATCAGTGACAACAGCGACAACTGTGACACCAGATATCAACGTTAGTAGGACATTTGCCTATAGTTGTCGTAGTAGAAATAGCTACACTGATAATAATGAAAATTCTTTACATAAGGGTACCGAAACAATTATAAAATTCGAAAAACAACATAATCCTATTCAATTTATTCAATTTATAGCCGCATTCTTATACATCACTTAACAATACGAACTATCGCTGATAACATTTATACACATAGTCTACATGGTTTCCCCGTAAATATTAAAACCTACGTAATTATGAATTATAAATGTCAGTGCGTCATCCATAATTGTTATTTATGCAACAAATGTATGTATAACATATATTACGCCATTATGTTTGTTTTTCTGAACAACTTTACTAAAACTATATGATTATTAATTTTACTACTATTAGTATTCATTTTTTTACCTTTCTATTTAATATTTCTATTTAATATGTTTTAGGTCATTTAATGTATTTTTATTTATACTCTACGATTGTCAGCGCCTTTGAGCAGATTTGTTATCCGGACATACGGCGCTCTATAAATGCTTTATAATATTAATTAAATAGTAAAATATTCATTTTTTTATTATTAGAAGGGGGCTCCCATGTTAGCGACATGCTATGTTTTAAAGGAAGTCTCCAGGGCCTCTACGTTTATGTTAAATATTACATTTGTGTACATTTATGGTCAGAAATAACTATTTTTGTTTTTGTCTGTCACTTATTAAGTTATTATTCTACAGAGACAATAACACCGTTGTACAGCCACAATTATGTATCAAAACGCTCCATCAGATGGGATCAGATCATTCGTTATTTTCCATAAGCAATAATCTTAACGGCTGTGTTTTGTCATGAACGTAATTTAATTATTCATATTATATCATAATGGGACACGTCGTAGTGTGGGCTTGCTGAAGAGTTGTGGTCTAATCCCAATATTTTCCCGAACATTAACATTGGAGACGCTTCCTCTCAGATCTCAGCAAACCACCATAAAATTAAGCCTCTGTCCAACATAACCATTGTAGTCCTCAAATATGCCAATTTAACTGTTAAGTTAATAATATTTTGTTCATGGTGCAAAACATACTGAAAGGTGCTACCGTCTCTAAATCACCGGCACATTATTTCACTGTCATGAACGCGGGAATGAAACAATGAACTATCCCATTGTGACTTCAGGTTCTGCGGACGCTGCTCTTGGAGTCGTACCACTACGGTCATCTGGTGACCAACGTTGAAGTCATGGAGACTTCTTACGTATGTCGACTGAACAGGGAATTAGGCTTGCCCTGTAATAGGACAACCGCTTGTGGTCATCCTGCCTTCAGACAACCGGAAGAAGACAGGTACTGCCGCCTGATGGCGCACCTGGACAACATCAAGAAAACAATGGGACACTACATAGCGATTCTGAAAGTCTTGGTAAGTTATTTTCGCGTTTGAATCCGTTACCGCATTGTACATTAAATGGAGGCTGTCTGTTCTGTTATCCGGTATCAACTGATAGGAAGTTGGTTGAATTGGTTGTCTTAAATGTGGAAGCACAGCTACCGCGCCGAACATCAAAGGATTTTGCTGTGATACCAACCTGCGTCCGTCATTATTGCCAATGGACGTGTTTATAACGTGGATGTTTTGTTGACATTATAACAATTCGGGGGCGCAACTTTCAAATTGCGAGCACTGTTATGGCATCATTAATCGCACATATTTATTCTGGTATTACAAACATTATGTTAAAAAATGAAGAACAGAAAACTCGCTTTAAGGTACGAAGTATATCGTAAGCGTAGGTATGATATAGTCCACAATATGGGTGGGAATTGGGACGTGAACTCTTACAAAATTGTGGGAATTTGGGGTCCCAAAACGTGGGAGGGTGAGGTGTCATCCCGTCCGACTGTGTTAGTTTGTTCAATTATGATCGTGTAGATTGCACCTTAACTGGTGTGAAATTATATTGAGGAGATAAATAACGAAGAAAATGGGCGAAAGTGGCGCCTATAATATGACATAAGAATATGCACTATCGCAAATACCCGATTCAACAATCAATTCTTATGAGGGTTCAAACAACTGCTGCGTTCGTTACTTTCACTTTCTAACACTGTATACTTGTATTTGAACATCAGCGATTCGCAATGGGATGAATCAGTTGAATCAGTTATTACATAACAGTTGTGCATTGTGATATTCTTCTGGTTTCCACGAGTGACGTTTGTTTACAGGTGACATCATCGGGAAGCATATTACCCGACAGGCATCGCGTCGAACCTACGCCATCTTCTGACGTCACACCGTATTTACCGTACCTGCGCTTCGACACCTTGTCCATCCTTTATGATCTGACCTGCCATTTCAGTCAAGTAGCTGACCGCATTGCCACTTTCACGAATTAACAACACTAATCGGATCATGTGGACGGCGTGTAGCCCCGTTTACCGGAATATTCCGATCGAGCGGAAACAGACGGCGAATGGATGGATGGATATATCCAGTACTTATAAAATGGCACAAATTCATAGCTGTTATCAAAACTGTGCTGCAGGAAATTCCTCTTTATGAGTCAGTTGTAGTAGGACTGTCAGAAAATACGAGGGAATCTTTCCCTGATTAGTTGCAGATAACTGCACAGCAGGTTTTGTGAAGCTTCTATTAGCTTTAGCAATATATTTTGGGCAGGCCCCAGAAATTCAGCAATTTAACAGCTTTACCAAATAACAAATGTGTACATTCGCATAGGAGTCAACATGTTTATACTATGTTTAGTAGTTGTGTCTTGATTATGTTGTGCTTATATACACATTGTTTTTATGTGGTTAGATACCGCTTCTGCATATACAATTCTACACATTTTGTGTGCTATACTTAGCTGCTATGAAGTGTAGTGTCTAGGCTACGCGTTGGTTTATTCTGACTGAACTGCTTTTATACGTGACAGGGACTGTGATTTTATACGTAACGGATTGTACACATAACTGATGCACAGGTGCGTTATTATGTATACCAGTTGTAATTGCGGTAGTTAAATATAAATCAGGGTTGATGTTAAACAAGATTTACAAATAATATTCATATACATTAGTTTATTTTATATATTTATTTACTATGCATTGATTTACAAATGTACAAATTTACATAATGTTGTCAGTATGCATGTCGTATATTTAATATTTATAGGTCAGTTATACCATTAAACAAAATTAGCTGTGATGTTTTCACTAGTTATATTAATTTATTTACATATTTATTTACTACGCATTTATTTACACACCTGGTATTTAGTTACTATGATTATGATATGATATCGGTCAAGCACCGCTACCAGATGTAAAAGGAAATATTTTTTATATACTATCTTGTTTATACACTTTGAATCAATGGGGGTCATCTTTGTGAAAATGTTTTTTACATAATAAATTCTATATTGACATTGTCGACTGTTTTATGTTGTAACCGAACAGTGCACAGAGACTTGTGGCAGTAGAAACATGCATTAACAGCCGTTGATACCATCTGTCGGGTGTCTGTGCAAGGGGGAATATGATATCCCACTCAGAGGGCGAGTTTATACTTATGTCACCCACTTAACGTGGCGATATTATGTGTTGTTTCCACTGTTTTCTGTCTGACATCCAGACAAGTCCCACTGAGGCCGGTGTCCCTCTGAATGGTGTCTCTCGGGGTCATGTTAGGGCGACCTCTTCTCTGAGAGCCTTCGGGTTTCCAAAGGAGAACTCGGTTAGCAGTTTCATCATTGCGCACCACATGTCCTGCCAAACGTAGACGTCGTTGCCTCACGATGGTGTACATCTGTGGTAGACTGTTGCACAGCTCCTGGTTCGTGATGTGATCGCGCCAGGACACACTATTGAGTTTACGTAGTAATCTGGAGTAGAGAGTTTATAGCAGTATGTTGTGATCGCGAGCAAGCACACGGTAATAGGTTCGTTGCAACTAATATAGTTACTTCTCTGTATTCAAGAAAAATGTCGGCGGATGCCGTTTCGTTATAAGAAATTAATAACGAACATGTGGATACAAACTGGAATAACTCTGCATCAGAATCATCGTCAAAACCATCGTTAAAGTCATCGTCACAGTCGCCGTCTCCGTCTCCGTCGTCGTTAGTATGAAGATTGTCGTCGTCGTAATTATCGCAATTGCCGTTTTTGTTTACTTCTTATTCGTTGTCACCATCATCATCATAATAACAATAAGCATCATAATCATCACGATCCGTCACCGCCATGGCCATACAGCCACACTGATGTGAGACATCAGAAAGCACCTTTCCCTTTTATTTTAAAATGTGTCTAAATTTCTCATTAGCCCTTTCATGTTCCTCCGCGTAAAGTTGTATAGTAATGCTAATTGTTTGTATTTGCCTACGCGCTACGCCACAATGCGGAGAAGCGGTAATGAACGAGCGATTACAATGCGCACACTCATCTGTCACTGTCACGAGCAGCGAATGGTGACAGGAAGCGTCACGCTTGAGTGATTTGTGCTCCTTCAGCAGTATTAAACGTCGCAGCCCCGAGAGCGGACATCAAACACCGAGTGGCTATTTAATGAGATCTTGTCGCGGGTCCGGTATGGGATATGAAGTGAAAGTATGGGTGATGACACACGCATACAACATAGACCCTATAGCCTGTAACGTAATTAGTTTCACGAGCTATGCATAATATGCGCCTTCTTAAAACACCACAACACAAAATTCAACTCAGTCTAATCGAAGCACGTTTGTGGTAAGCACTACGAGTATGGTTTGTACTACGAGTATGGTTTGTGGTAAGCACTACGAGTATGGTTTGTGGTAAGCACTACGAGTATGGTTTGTGGTAAGCACTACGAGTATGGTTTGTACTACGAGTATGGTTTGTGGTAAGCACTACGAGTATGGTTTGTGGTAAGCACTACGAGTATGGTTTGTACTACGAGTATGGTTTGTACTACGAGTATGGTTTGTACTACGAGTATGGTTTGTGGTAAGCACTACGAGTATGGTTTGTGGTAAGCACTACGAGTATGGTTTGTGGTAAGCACTACGAGTATGGTTTGTGGTAAGCACTACGAGTATGGTTTGTGGTAAGCACTACGAGTATGGTTTGTACTACGAGTATGGTTTGTACTACGAGTATGGTTTGTACTACGAGTATGGTTTGTACTACGAGTATGGTTTGTACTACGAGTATGGTTTGTACTACGAGTATGGTTTGTACTACGCGTATGGTTTGTACTACGAGTATGGTTTGTACTACGAGTATGGTTTGTACTATGGTTTGTACTACGAGTATGGTTTGTACTACGAGTATGGTTTGTACTACGAGTATGGTTTGTACTACGAGTATGGTTTGTACTACGAGTATGGTTTGTACTACGCGTATGGTTTGTACTACGAGTATGGTTTGTACTACGAGTATGGTTTGTACTACGAGTATGGTTTGTACTACGAGTATGGTTTGTACTACGCGTATGGTTTGTACTACGCGTATGGTTTGTACTACGAGTATGGTTTGTACTACGAGTATGGTTTGTACTACGAGTATGGTTTGTACTACGCGTATGGTTTGTACTACGAGTATGGTTTGTACTACGAGTATGGTTTGTACTACGAGTATGGTTTGTACTACGAGTATGGTTTGTACTACGAGTATGGTTTGTACTACGCGTATGGTTTGTACTACGCGTATGGTTTGTACTACGCGTATGGTTTGTACTAGTATGGTTTGTACTACGAGTATGGTTTGTACTACGAGTATGGTTTGTACTACGAGTATGGTTTGTACTACGAGTATGGTTTGTACTACGCGTATGGTTTGTACTACGCGTATGGTTTGTACTACGCGTATGGTTTGTACTACGCGTATGGTTTGTACTACGCGTATGGTTTGTACTACGCATTGTTTTACTACGCGTATGGTTTGTACTACGCGTATGGTTTGTACTACGAGTATGGTTTGTACTACGAGTATGGTTTGTACTACGCGTATGGTTTGTACTACGCGTATGGTTTGTACTACGAGTATGGTTTGTACTACGCGTATGGTTTGTACTTTGTTTTACTACGCGTATGGTTTGTACTACGCGTATGGTTTGTACTACGAGTATGGTTTGTACTACGAGTATGGTTTGTACTACGCGTATGGTTTGTACTACGCATTGTTTTACTACGCGTATGGTTTGTACTACGCGTATGGTTTGTACTACGAGTATGGTTTGTACTACGAGTATGGTTTGTACTACGCGTATGGTTTGTACTACGCGTATGGTTTGTACTACGCGTATGGTTTGTACTACGCGTATGGTTTGTACTACGCGTATGGTTTGTACTACGCGTATGGTTTGTACTACGCGTATGGTTTGTACTACGCGTATGGTTTGTACTACGCATTGTTTTACTACGCGAATTCATGCGTGTGAAAACACTTTGCAATATTATGCTCTACAAAACAAAGTGAGGTCATCGCGGTGTTATTATGGGAAAATTAACCAAAAGTTGCCTGATTCATATAGAATCATAGACCTACATAACCATGTTTATGTAGCTCAGACGTTGTCACTCATTGCCAATGTCATGTAGTTCAAGTGGTCTAAATATAGCACGTTCGGCTGTTAAGTCTGGCAGTTACTGCACTGAACAACGGCATGGTATGGGTTTGCGTGTACACCTACATTCCTCCGGGAATTACCTGCTTTTATATTTCTACTGTACATAGACCGATCCAAGGTCGCTTGGGGGGCACGTGCCCCCTAGACCTTTGAAATGTGGTCGCGCTATGCCTGCGCTAGCGTGGCATGCCCCGAAGACCTTCCCGCTTTACGTGTTCCCATAGACGTTCTGAAATCATGACCGTCGCAGCGAAAATTTCCAATAACTCCACCTCCCCGTCTTCCCGACAGCGCGACGTCAGTGGTAGTGAAGCTCCGGCGGAAAAATATTCAACAGCCCCCCTCCCCACACCTATACAGTACTCTACCGATGTCGGGACCCGACATTACGACAGTAGAGTCGTGCTGAAGCGCCGGCTGTCAGCCCACCCAATATGAAGTTGGTTCGGCCGTCAATTGTTTTTGTGAACCTCAGGGGGTGCAATTGGAGATTTTGGGCCCCCCTGAATACTTTCTCACTGGATCCGCCCCTGCTGTAAATACAGTGAAAGAATTATTGCCAAGCGTTTTCTTCATGGAGTGTTTCGTGCGACAGATAAACTGCGAACATTTGTTGTGATGTACGAACGAAACATTTTAATATCGACAGGATAACACTACTGTGTTTTGTTGTGAATGGTATTTGTAAAATTGAGCAGTTAAATTTACCACAATTTGTTTCCAGCTAAGCGATCACGTTCCAACGGGCGACCGCCAATTACGTTAGACTTCAATTTTCGACTTGCATTCGGGTATGACCGCGATGTCATATTTCGAAACAATTACTTTTATAATTAGTACAAAATAGGATTGATATTCACGACAACGGGCATGGTATTGGTTTACGTAGAATATAATAAGCGTATCATGTAACGTGTAATTTAGCAAACATTCCACTTTCAATTTGCATATACTATGGGTCTATGTACATATACGCACACACATATTTATTCTGGTTTCTCCTAAAATCAAATCAAATCAAATCAAATCGTGACATTTATATTGCGCCGTTCCAACAATCGTTGCTCACGGCGCCGTACAGAATGTTCGGGAAAGTTTTAAGGTTTGATTTAAAATCAGTGTTTGTCATTCTTGTTGCAGTCAGCTTTTTCGGCAGCAAGTTCCATAGTGTTGGGGCTGCTACGCAAAAGGATCTATCACCCCAGCGACGTGATGCACGTGGTACACATAAATGATTGTGTTCACTGCAGCGCAACAATCGAGTTGGCTGACGTCAGTTCAAACATTTGGTGATATACTGTGGTGCACAGCCAGTCAGTGCTCGGTGCGTGAGTAGAAGTCTGGGAGGCAGGGAGGTATACCTTGCTTTCATGATATAAAGTTCGTTTTTATTCTGAATTATTTTTAGGCGCTGAGTTCAAATCTGATGGCAGCCTGACGATACACCTTGATAATTTTTGTCAAATTTAAAAATCAAAATTATCAGTAAAACACGAAATGCTCCCTTTAAACAAGTTGCCACCGAGCCACGTCAGGCGACATAAAACATTAACTAACTTAGCCATTATGTTAGTGAAATATGTTAAATGATATATATGTAAATAATAGTACATTATGGAGTAGACTAAACACAATCATGTGTCTGGCTTAATCTGAGCTGTGAGTCACTGAAGCAGGGGCGCTCGAATATTAAATTCAGCCAACTTAGCCTTAGATTGAGGGCAGCAATTTGAATTGAGTTTGGCGTACTGCAACAGTTTCTCAGTTTGTCTTGAATTTAACCATTTTCCATTTTATAAATTTTGCTAAACTATTAATACGGTCATATGGTCATCTGTGGTCTTTTGTGAGTTCCAGACAGTTTTATTAGATTAAATCAAGTCTATCTTGAGATCGGTATTTAAGTAAACTGATTCGATATTCCCGCGTCGCTCGGATATACGCCATTTTTCAGAGGGGTTCCTCCAACTGCGGGGTTTCTGTTTCTGTTTCTTCTGTTTCTGTTTAATAATCGGCAAATCCCAGCTGGGTATCGCGCCAATGATGTTGGTTGCTCTATGAGCATTGCGCACGGCCTAGCAGTTCCTTAAATTGTGGGGCGTCCTTTGCATTAACTAATGACGCTTCTATGATATTCCATGCAGTTAAAGTGCGGGCAAAAATGACTTTCTATATTCTTCAGTGTTGGCTCTGATGTGTTTATGTTTGTAAGGGTGACTTGAGCGTGTGCGTTTGTCTGCAGGTACTAAAATGTTTCTGGACGGGACAGCAATTTGATTGTGGACGATTTTGAACATGAGTAATAATCGGAGGTTCCTTCTCCTCTCCTCGAGATTTGACCAACCTAAATCTTTTATCATATCTGTTACGCTGCAATTGTAATTATAGTCGCCTTTTGCGAAGCGGGCTGCTTTTCTTTGTATTTTCTCGAGTGTGTTTATATCTTTTTGTAGGTGTGGGTCCCATACTGTGCAACCGTATTCTAGAATGGGGCGAACAAGGGTAATATAAGCCCTTTCTTTTAGGACCTGCGGATATGATTTTTGATTTCTCCTTAAAGGGATTCTTTGATATTTTTAATATCTTTGTAATGTACAGGTAATCCTGTTAATATGATTATGTCATGTAATTCTATGCCTTTATTTCATTAGAATTGTGTTTTATTAATCACTAATGACCCTGACAATATATCGAAAAAATTATTCCACGTACGAGTTAATAGATGCAAGAAATACGTCATCAACATGTGTGTGTATATGAATGAACTACCGCCATGCGAATGAGTCGTGACCGATAAAATTATCTAAAGTAAACGTGGACCAACTGCTGTTTATGTCACAGATTCAGCAAAAAATAGAAGGAACATAAGTAGTAATATAGGTCCCTTACCTGGGATGGTTGGATTACAACTGGTGGAATCCCATGTTAAAAGATAGGGATTTTCTCCCAGGGCGCTCCCGGGTTAAGAGATAGGAGCTACTATCGTAAACGTATCCAAGAATTTTTTTTAAAATAAAGAAAATTCCTTGGCCCGTAGGCCGACGCTCCGTTAAGGGACCGAGCCCTTATTTGGTTGACGATGACATGTATAAAATGTGGTGTTATAATAAGACGTAATTTATATAATAAAAGGATTATAAATTCAGCAGAGGTCGTTTTATCTGAAGTAATGTATACGAAATGTAGACTACATATAGGACTATGTTATATCAGAACCTATAGCCTTGTTTTTTCGAACAGAGCGACCATCTTGGAATTATACGTTTGGTATCATTTCCGTACGATAGTACCCAAATTCGTGTCTCTTATAAATCCCGTACTCGAGACGTGTCTGGACATGTTTGTTTGTTGCGAGCGTGAGCGTGCGCACCCTGTATGACGTCATTAAACTATAAACTGCTAATTTTGTACGCGAGGTGAGTTGGTTATACAGGTAGTGATTTGGTTAGCCATTGTTTTGAGCTTTCGCGCTTGAATATAATTCCATTAGGTGACATCATCAACAGTGACGTCATGGTACGCGCAGTAATTTTGTACGCGAAGTGAGTTGGTTATACAGATAGTGATTTGGTTAGTCATTGTTTTGAACTTGCGCGCTTGAATATAATTCCATCATGTGACGTCATGGTCAGTGACGTCATGGTACGCGCAGTAATTTTGTGCGCGAGGTGAGTTGGTTATACAGGTAGTGCTTTGGTTAGCCATTGTTTTGAGCTTTCGTGCTTGAATATAATTCCATCGTGTAACGGGAACTCGTGTGTTCATCATCATCATCAGCATCATAAGAAAAATTCGACGAGATACCAAGAAACGGTTCTTTTCAGAGCCAACCACATTCTCACAAAAGCGTATTAGCTATTCTCATAGGTTAGAAATTTCGTGTTCGTTCGGCACGCCCACGTGACTTTTCGGCACATTTACTAACTATATAAGCGCGGTGTTTTGCTAATCGGACCGTCATTCATATTACGACGACACCACGGCTAATATCGTTGAAGATATCATATTACTGCCCTCGCGATTCATCACACTCGAGTGATATGATTCGAACGACCGCTGCCCATGGGGATTCCCTACCGACCCCGAGAAAACTACCATCATTGCGAAGACCCTTCACCTGCCCGGACTGTGGGACATCGTTCACACGGAAAGATAGTTGGAAGAGACACATCACAGGCGGTAGTTGTCCCCGTGTGAAAAAGAGGACGGCCGTCGAAGCCAAGTTGGAACCTCTTGTGGTGAGTCATACTTTATATTGTTTTACTATATACTTTCACTTAAAATGTCGTTCCCCGTGTCTATACTTTCCCTAAAATGGCGTCCCCATAGCTTCTGCTATAAGGGTGTCCACTGTGTCTTTACTTCCGCTAAAACTTCGCCCCGTTTTATACTTTATGATCATACAACTTGTCACCTTACTTCCTATCACGTAACTTCTTATCATTGTTTCCTACCGGTCCTTGTATCACCGTACTCTAGCAACGGTGTACTATTCCCATGCAATATTTAATATTTTTAATGTTATTGAAATATTCTTGCAGGACTACATTGAAGGTCCGCTACCACCAAAGCGGCAACGAATGGTCTCTGTGTCAACAGAGACGATTAACGACAACAGAACATCATCGACACCAACTTCCGTTCCTAATGACGTCACAACTACCCACGCAGTCAATGTCACAACTTCTACCCATGCTGCCAATGTCGCAACTTCCGCTCCTGACTTTGCTGGTCGGAACTTTACCATTGATTTCCCTGTGACCGAAATGAAGAAGACGCTTGCACGTCACATAGCATATAGCATCTTTGAACTCTCAAGACGACAATGCCGTGGTTGCGAGACTCATCCTAGTAAAGTTCATCACGATTGTATGTTATCTGATGACATTCAAATTTGCATGCACTTTGACGAGGCTGTCGAGACCGTTAATTCAACTGCAGTGGTGAAAGACTGTTTGAGTGTTTTGTTAGACGCAGGTGTGAAGCTATCCGATGTAACAGTCAAACAGTTGTATAATATCAATACTTGGTTGCAAGAAGTCGTTTCGAAACAGTGGCGAAACACTATGAAACAAATGGTTCTGACAGTAATGGAGGATGAGGTTGATTAAAGACTGGTTGACTGTCTGGAACAATACCGCAACCAAGTATCCGAACCGACTTTGTTGAACCCACAAGGGCTCCTCGCCGTATGGCAGGCAAGACTGAAGTAGTGAGGTGTGGTATTGTCTTGTACACGATTAAACTTTGCAAGATTCTGTATCAATGTATCATGTACTACGTCACATGATAGCGCCATCTAGCGGGTAAAAATATCTAATTAGGTTAGTTAGAGAAAAAAAAGTTGGGGTTAATCTTGCGAAAATTTAAACAACAACCACTATAAATTTTCTGAAAATTATGTTTTTGTCCCTCTGGGACAAAAACATAAAATTTTCGCGAGATTAACCCCAACTTTTTTCTCTAACTAACCTAATTAGATATTTTTACCCGCTAGATGGCGCTATTATATGACGTAGTACTCCGATTATCCACTAGGGGGCGCTACGCCGGAAGTGACGTCGTACCGGAAGTTACTTGACAGTCATGGCAGCCTCTACTAGGGACGCTACGTTGGAAGTGACGTCGCACCGGAAGTTACTTGACTGTCATGGCGGCCTCTACGCTTCCGGTATGCCGGGAAGTGTGTCAACGAATAGAGATCTATCATGGTCGGTAGATGGCAATACTCTGACTAATTACATTGGTGTCCGTTGAGTGGCGTCGGGAACCATTATGGTCACCTCTTTGAATGAAGTCCTGTCAGGTGGTTGTCCTCACATTTTTGATCATAGCAGTTTTGAAATTCGCTTGCTATGGCAGCCTCTACTAGGAACGCTAGGTAGGAAGTGTCGTCGCACCGGAAGTTACTTGACTGTCATGGCGGCCTCTATCCTTCCGGTATTCCCGGTAGTGTGTCAACGAATAGAGATCTATCATGGCTGGTAGATGGCAATACTCTGACTAATTACATTGGTGTCCGTTGAGTGGCGTCGGATGTCGCCTCTCTCATGAACGTGCACAGTTTTTGTATTAAGGGAAGTCACGTGATGTACGTTCGGTCTGATTGGTTATGCAAATGAGATGACGCCGAAAACTAGTGTATATACCATACTTCCGACAATTCCGGTCTTTCCTTTTTCGACTCTCGAGAAGGTCGTATCGTGTCTGATCGCTCGCACTATTTTTAAATATAGAATTGTTACGTTGTAAAGACGGATGTTTCATATACATGTTTTCCGTTAAAAGAAGCGATACCTCATACGAGTCCTATGGTCGTCTCGTTGGATGTGAATCCGAACAGATGATCGTCTCTTGACATGAAGGTATGTGATGTTTGGTTCTTGTCGCTCGTTGATCTAAATGTTTGGTGTTTCGTTTGTCCGACAAGTTTGGTTCTTGTCACTCTTTGATATAAGTGTTTGGTGTTACACAGATGTCGTAGTGAGCTTCAGGATCAGTGATTTCAGCAATGTAGCGTTTGTCGACAGTGCACAGCGACTGAGGATACTGTGTCGTTTCAAGTTGTCTCGATGTGTGTAATGTCTCTTGCAATCTGGGTACTGGAAGACTGCACGTGATGATGATGATGATGATGTAGTAGCTTGTTGGTAGCTGGTAGACTAGTCCATAAGCTCATGTTGTACGTGTTTACTGTTCAAGTGTAAAGAACGGAATGGTTCTTGGAACACGTAGTCTCATGCAATGTCTCGGCCGTAGTCTCGTACGCTAAGTTTGGTAGAGATGTCACGCGATAAACTGACGAATTTGCTCCAAAAAGGAGGGATTTGACGTGGTTCGTGCAACGTGTTGGTCTAAGTTTAGTGTTTCGTTTGTCCCGCTAGTTGGTCTAAGTTCAATTCGTGCAACCTGTTGGGCTAAGTTTAGTGTTTCGTTTGCCCTACTAGTTGGTCTAAGTTCAATTCGTACCAGAGTGTTCGGCTAAGTTTGGTGTTTCGTTTGTACAACTCGTGTCTATAGTTTGATTCGTGCAGCGTGTTGGTCAAGGTATAGTGTTTCGTTTGTCTGACTAGTTGGTCTGAGTTCAATTTGTACAACCTGTTGGGCTAAGTTTAGTGTTTCGTTTGTACAACTCGTGTCTATAGTTTGATTCGTGCAGCGTGTTGGTCAAAGTATAGTGTTTCGTTTGTCCGACTAGTTGGTCTAAGTTCAATTTGTGCAACCTGTTGGGCTAAGTATAATGCTTCGTTTGTCATACTAGTTGGTCTAAGTTCAATTCGTACCACGTGTTCGGCTAAGTTTAGTGTTTCGTTTGTACAACTCGTGTCTATAGTTTGGTTCGTACAGCATGTTGGTCAAAGTGTAGTGTTTCGTTTGTCCGACTAGTTGGTCTGAGTTCAATTTGTACAACCTGTTGGGCTAAGTTTAATGTTTCGTTTGTCCGACTAGTTAGTGTAAGTTAAATTTGTGACACGTGTTCGGCTAAGTTTAGTGTTTCGTTTGTCCGACTAGTTGGTCTAAGTTCAATTTGTACAACCTGTTGGGCTAAGTTTAGTGTTTCGTTTGTCCGACTAGTTGGTCTAAGTTCAATTCGTACCACGTGTTCGGCTAAGTTTAGTGTTTCGTTTGTACAACTCGTGTCTATAGTTTGGTTCGTACAGCATGTTGGTCAAAGTGTAGTGTTTCGTTTGTCCGACTAGTTGATCTGATTTCAATTTGTACAACCTGTTGGGCTAAGTTTAGTGTTTCGTTTGTACAACTCGTGTCTATAGTTTGGTTCGTGCAACCTGTTGGGCTAAGTTTAGTGTTTCGTTTGTACAACTCGTGTCTATAGTTTGGTTCGTGCAACCTGTTGGGCTAAGTTTAGTGTTTCGTTTGTACAACTTGTGTCTATGGTTTGATTCGTGCAACCTGTTGGGCTAAGTTTAGTGTTTCGTTTGTACAACTCGTGTCTATAGTTTGGTTCGTGCAGAGTGTTGGTCAAAGTGTAGTGTTTCGT
This sequence comes from Paraescarpia echinospica, assembly GCA_020002185.1. NCBI lineage: Eukaryota > Metazoa > Annelida > Polychaeta > Sabellida > Siboglinidae > Paraescarpia > Paraescarpia echinospica. Next base: position 26,063,983 of record CM034534.1, on the reverse strand, counting down.
TTGTCCGACTAGTTGTTCTGAGTTCAATTCGTGCCACGTGTTCGGGTAAGTTTAGTGTTTCGTTTGTACAACTCGTGTCTATAGTTTGGTTCGTGCAGCGTGTTGGTCAAAGTATAGTGTTTCGTTTGTCCGAATAGTTGGTCTAAGTTCAATTTGTACAACCTGTTGGGCTAAGTTTAATGTTTCGTTTGTCCGACTAGTTGGTCTAAGTTAAATTTGTGACACGTGTTCGGCTAAGTTTAGTGTTTCGTTTGTCCGACTAGTTGGTCTAAGTTCAATTTGTACAACCTGTTGGGCTAAGTTTAGTGTTTCGTTTGTCCGACTAGTTGGTTTAAGTTCAATTTGTGCCACGTGTTCGGCTAAGTTTAGTGTTTCGTTTGTACAACTCGTGTCTATAGTTTGGTTCGTGCAGAGTGTTGGTCAAAGTATAGTGTTTCGTTTGTCCGACTAGTTGATCTGATTTCAATTTGTACAACCTGTTGGGCTAAGTTTAGTGTTTCGTTTGTACAACTCGTGTCTATAGTTTGGTTCGTGCAACCTGTTGGGCTAAGTTTAGTGTTTCGTTTGTACAACTTGTGTCTATAGTTTGATTCGTGCAACCTGTTGGGCTAAGTTTAGTGTTTCGTTTGTATAACTCGTGTCTATAGTTTGGTTCGTGCAGCGTGTTGGTCAAAGTTTAGTGTTTCGTTTGTCCGACTAGTTGATCTGAGTTCAAATTGTACAACCTGTTGGGCTAAGTTTAGTGTTTCGTTTGTATAACTCGTGTCTATAGTTTGGTTCGTGCAGAGTGTTGGTCAAAGTGTAGTGTTTCGTTTGTCCGACTAGTTGGTCTGAGTTCAATTCGTACCACGTGTTCGGCTAAGTTTAATGTATCGTTTGTACAACTCGTGTCTATAGTTTGGTTCGTGCAGCGTGTTGGTCAAAGTATAGTGTTTCGTTTGTCCGACTAGTTGGTCTAAGTTCAATTTGTACAACCTGTTGGGCTAAGTTTAGTGTTTCGTTTGTCCGACTAGTTGGTTTAAGTTCAATTTGTGCCACGTGTTCGGGTAAGTTTAGTGTTTCGTTTGTATAACTCGTGTCTATAGTTTGGTTCGTGCAGCGTGTTGGTCAAAGTATAGTGTTTCGTTTGTCCGACTAGTTAGTCTGAGTTCAATTCGTACAACCTGTTGGGCAAAGTTTAGTGTTTCGTTTGTACAACTCGTGTCTATAGTTTGGTTCGTGCAACCTGTTGGGCTAAGTTTAGTGTTTCGTTTGTACAACTTATGTCTATAGTTTGATTCGTGCAACCTGTTGGGCTAAGTTTAGTGTTTCGTTTGTACAACTCGTGTCTATAGTTTGGTTCGTGCAGCGTGTTGGTCAAAGTGTAGTGTTTCGTTTGTCTAACTAGTTGGTCTGAGTTCAATTTGTGCCACGTTTTTGTCTAAGTTTAGTGTTTCGTTTGTACAACTCGTGTCTATAGTTTGGTACGTGCAGCGTGTTGGTCAAAGTATAGTGTTTCGTTTGTCCGAATAGTTGGTCTAAGTTAAATTTGTGACACGTGTTCGGCTAAGTTTAGTGTTTCGTTTGTCCGACTAGTTGGTCTAAGTTCAATTTGTACTACCTGTTGGGCTAAGTTTGGTGTTTGAGTGAGTGAATGAGTGAATGAATGAGTGAATGAGTGAGTGAGTGAATGAGTGACTGAGGGCTTGTGTGAGTGAGTGAATGAATGAGTGAATGAGTGAGTGAGTGAGTGAGTGAGTGAGCGAGCGAGCGAGCGAGCGAATGAGTGAGTGAGTAAGTGAATGCGTGAGTGAGTAAGTGAATGTGTGAGGGCTTAAGACAATGAGTAAGGTTCCCAACGTATGCATTGCATCACACTACGAAAAAAGACACAAAATAAGGTTTGCACAGTTTATTCGTGAACAACACAAACGTATTTACATGTCACGCTCCATAACTACAAGAACCAGAGACTAGACATTGATACAGAGTCTTGCAAAGTTTAATCGTGTACAAGACAATACCACACCTCACTACTTCAGTCTTGCCTGCCATACGGCGAGGAGCCCTTGTGGGTCCAACAAAGTCGGCTCGGATACTTGGTTGCGGTATTGTTCCAGACAGTCAACCAGTCTTTAATCAACCTCATCCTCCATTACTGTCAGAACCATTTGTTTCATAGTGTTTCGCCACTGTTTCGAAACGACTTCTTGCAACCAAGTATTGATATTACACAACTGTTTGACTGTTACATCGGATAGCTTCACACCTGCGTCTAACAAAACACTCAAACAGTCTTTCACCACTGCAGTTGAATTAACTGTCTCGACAGCCTCGTCAAAGTGCATGCAAATTTGAATGTCATCAGATAACATACAATCGTGATGAACTTTACTAGGATGGTCTATCTCGCAACCACGGCATTGTCGTCTTGAGAGTTCAAAGATGCTACATGCTATGTGACATGCAAGCGTCTTCTTAATTTCGGTCACAGGGAAATCAATGGTAAAGTTCGGACCAGCAAAGTCAGGAGCGGAAGTTGCGACATTGGCAGCATGGGTAGAAGTTGTGACATTGACTGCGTGGGTAGTTGTGACGTCATTAGGAACGGAAGTTGGTGTCGATGATGTTCTGTTGTCGTTAATCGTCTCTGTCGACACAGAGACCATTCGTTGCCGCTTTGGTGGTAGCGGACCTTCAATGTAGTCCTGCAAGAATATTTAAATAACATTAAAACAATTTAATATTGCATGGGAATAGTACACCGTTGCTAGAGTACGGTGATACAAGGACCGGTAGGAAACAATGATAAGAAGTTGCGTGATAGGAAGTAAGGTGACAAGTTGTATGATCATAAAGTATAAAACGGGGCGAAGTTTTAGCGGAAGTAAAGACACAGTGGACACCCTTATAGCAGAAGCTATGGGGACGCCATTTTAGGGAAAGTATAGACACGGGGAACGACATTTTAGGTGAAAGTATATAGTAAAACAATATAAAGTATGACTCACTACAAAAGGTTCCAACTTGGCTTCGACGGCCGTCCTCTTTTTCACACGGGGACAACTACCGCCTGTGATGTGTCTCTTCCAACTATCTTTCCGTGTGAACGATGTCCCACAGTCCGGGCAGGTGAAGGGTCTTCGCAATGATGGTAGTTGTCTCGGGGTCGGTAGGGAATCCCCATCGGCAGCGGTCGTTCGAATCATATCACTCGAGTGTGATGAATCGCGAGGGCAGTAATATGATATCTTCAACGATGTTAACCGTGGTGTCGTCATAATATGAATGACGGTCCGATTGGCAAAACACCGCGCTTATATAGTTAGTAAATGTGCCGAAAAGTCACGTGGGCGTGCCGAACGAACACGAACTATTTCTAACCTATGAGAATAGCTAATACTCTTTTGTGAGAATGTGGTTGGCTCTGAAAAGAACCGTTTCTTGGTATCTCGTCGAATTTTTCTTATGATGCTGATGATGATGATGAACACACGAGTTCCCGTTACACGATGGAATTATATTCAAGCACGAAAGCTCAAAACAATGGCTAACCAAAGCACTACCTGTATAACCAACTCACCTCGCGCACAAAATTACTGCGCGTACCATGACGTCACTGACCATGACGTCACATGATGGAATTTTATTCAAGCGCGCAAGTTTAAAACAATGACTAACCAAATCACTACCTGTATAACCAACTCACTTCGCGTACAAAATTACTGCGCGTACCATGACGTCACTGTTGATGATGTCACATAATAGAATTATATTCAAGCGCGAAAGCTCAAAACAATGGCTAACCAAATCACTACCTGTATAACCAACTCACCTCGCGTACAAAATTACTGCGCGTAGCAGTTTATAGTTTATTGACGTCTTACGAATTTTCAAAATTATTGTAAAAGCAACTTTGTCGACACCTTTTTATACAATATTCCCAGGATAGTTCACTTAACACAAACTTGTTTCAACAAATTGTGAAGAATATGCTATAGAACACAATCCAAACATGATGAGCATAAGAAAGCATAAATGTTATCGTGTATTCCTACTTTGCAACATAATGACGGGATGATGTGCATTTGAATGCACAAATCGATCGATTGCACAAATCCATTTGAAATGTAGAGATGTACATATTCCCAGCAGAAGCCACACGGAACTAATGTGGCAGAACAAAGTCAGACATTTCTTCACTACTGTGTCAGTTAACATATTGTCCTATTAATAGCACTGCTATGCATTTTGATACACAAAGCTATCAGATGCACACATCCATTTGAAACTCGAAGTGAGGTACAACTTCCCAGTATATGTCGCACATAACAGAATGGGGCAGAACAAAGTCAGACATCATCTTATGTCAGGTGACCCATTGTCCAATTAATGGCACTGTTAAGTATAGCTATTCAATTTCCTCTTTCCATCAGCTCAGCTATTTCCAATGTTCCTGCAAATAAACAAAGTTGAATTTAGGAAACTGTGCCTAAATATGAGTTAACTAACTCAACATTGTGCAGATTAAGTCAGTTTAGATATTGGATTATGGGACTTATCTCCAAGTGTACAGCTGGCTAAATGGAAAAGAAATACAAGAGAACCTTATTATGCATGATTCAGTCAGACTCAAATCCCAATCCATTACTTTGGCCAAGTTTTAATTTGCTTCTACATAATTACCTAGAGTGCAGATCTGCTGGTGTCCAAAATTCGTGCATTGCAAAATTCCGTGGCAACATGGTATTGTTTTTAACAAACCTAAAACGTTTTACTATGAATTATAACATGCCAGCCAGGTTTACTAACAATCGTAGCTGTAGCATTAAAACAGTCTGTGAACGTACAAATCTCACATTTTTATGTTTCAGTTCAAATAAGTGGGGAAACGGGGACTTTTCAAAAACGGCTGACTGGAATTTGGAAAGACAAGACCCGTTGACACACATACCCAACTCTCAGATTTAGGCAAAAGAATTACATCCACGACCAGGTTACTCCTCTTGCTATGGTTGCACATACTGATATTTTAATGTGCATTTTCGTTCACTGCATGCCAAATATTGGACAATGCAGTTTTACTAACTAGAAACGCGAAGCCCTTGCCTACGGCTAGGCTAATTACTGTAGTAGAGGCTCGACAGACTCAGACTCAGTGACACTGACAGTCCCAGCGGCAGCTGACACCGACTGCAGCCGTCTGTGTCGGCGGACGTTATAATTCTACTTAATGGAAACGTTACTCGGCTGACGGCCGGCATTGGGAAGCAGGATAATTAAACAATGCATACACTTCCTACACTTATAAAAATAGCTGTCAATATGCATATGTCTACAAATTGCTTATTTACAATGCCAGTGCTTGAATCAACTCACCTCGGAATCTAACATGTCAACTGTGTGCATGACGTCAACGGTCTCTGTGTGGTTCACTGCGCGTGCATGAATATTCATTATACTCGGGCTGCAGAATTAATCATCCACGAGGCAACAAGCTCAAAATGATTCGCGTAAACACAATTGTTCATCAGCTTTTTGCACATATAACATCCAAATCAAGCATAAACATGCAAGACATGAGTAGCAGAGAAAGTATTTATGGGAAATTAATACGTTTTGATACGGTACACCTCGTATGTATATTAACTTATAAAGAACCCCTTTAAGAATGATAAAGGGGCATTGGAGTTGTTGCAATGCATAGAGTGGTTGCAGTCTTACCTTGTCAATAGACAACATCGCGTGGCCCTCGAAGGCGAAACATCTTACTGGAAGCCTGTGTTGTCTAGTGTACCACAAGGTTCACAAATTGGACCACTTCTGTTTATCTTGTATATTAACGATCTCACTAATCATGTTGATTCATGTGAAATGCCATTGTATGCTGATGATTCCAAATTGTTTAAAGAAATTACGTCAGTGACCGATTGTCAGTTGGTGCAGAAGGATATGGACAGTGTATGTCTTTGGTGTGAGACATGGCACCTTAAACTTAACGTTGAGAAATGCTGTATAATGTCATTCACTAACAAAACGAAACGTATATCCTATGACTACACGATTTTAAGCCAGTCTCTGCCCAAGGTCACCGCTGTCAAAGATCTCGGTATCACATTGACCGACAGTTTGACTTTTAAAGATCATATTAATCGTTGTGTTTGTAAACCTTTTAAGATGAGTGGCTTTATTAAGCGCGTTTGCACAACATTTACCGATGTACATGCTTTGCGATCCTTGTATATAGCTCTAGTCAGAAGCCAGTTGGAGTGTTATCTGGAATCCCTGGCAACGTACGTTTATTGACAAAATCAAACGAGTTCAAAAGAAATGCATTAAATAGCTATGTTACAAATCAAAAATACAGTACTCCTCTGACACTTATCCTGAGCTTTGCCATAATTTTAGACTACCTTCCCTTCAAAATCGTAGGCAAGTTGCACATCTTATGTTTTTACACAAGTGTGTGCACTCCCAACTAGACTCGTCCTGTCTGGTAGGGGCTATCCAATGTCACTGTCCTTCACGATCTCTACGAAACTACATCCCTTTTAGAGTTTCCAATAGCAGAATCATAATTAGAAAACACTGTGTTTTGAATAGATGTATGACTACTTTCAACACATTGTATTTAAGTGATCCAACTTGTGATATATATTCAGGAGCTGAACCATTTAGATCCTCAATTCCAAAAAAATTCTATGTATAACAGATGTTTGGTATATTTGATGTTGATATTGTGTGTTTTTTATGTCCTTATTGTTTTTATTGTTTTTATTATTCTATTGTTGTTTTATTATTTATATGTATTGTTTCAGTTATCAGTCCTGTTACTGGGTCCACTGGACCTGTTGGAATCTGAATACTACAATACAATACAATACAATACAATACAGTACAATACAAAAAGCTCAACCGCGAAATTTTTTAACATTGCAAATTCCGAAAAAAATGCCCGATGGCTATGGGTTTTTCCGGTTTTAGGGTTCGTAGAGTACATTAGACGGGCTTGACTCGGTTGTTCATAACGTTTCGACTATCTTCTGTGATTGTGTCTCGAGAACCGTCGAACAGTTGGGGATTTTTTATGTAATTTGTATTAACGCGAAAACTGTTTCAAATAAATTTTCGTTCAAACAAACGTCATTTACGCGCCCGAAATATTCCCGGAAACTGTCGTCTGTGTCAGTAAGTATGTGACGCCACCCGTAGCACAAGCAGTTTTCGTAATGTCACTAGAGACGACAGTCAAACAACGTACTATACCTGCTCTTTCAGGATGACATTCCACCGACAGTTTTCCGTCAAACGACAGGTGTAGAATTTTTCATGTGTTTCCTCACAAGATTGTTCCCGCTACTGGATGTTCCCAACATTCAAACACAACACGTGTCACGTGGGGCCAAAAAGAAAGTGGTACACAGCAGCACGAGCAGTGATTGAAAAACACGCCGACGGAATAGACTGCTGGTGTAAACAAATATGCCGTAGTAGTAGCACTGGGTTTATGGCGTAGTGTGGAGCAAAGCGCACCCCTTTAGTAACAAAGACGATTTGATCTACTTATTTTGCGCTAAGGCAGAAACGATTAACACATTCACATAGACATTTATGTTACATTTATTGTATTAGAATTACACAACCTTAGTAAATATATAACACACATAAAAATAAAATTTTAGTGATAGTCTTAGACAGTTGTCAAATTTCGTCAATTGGGGAAACACGCCCTCATCTGGTGCACTTTGAAATAGAATGTGACCAAAATTGTCTGGCATCGTATTACATCGTATAACTGGTAAAATGAGCCAATAAAAGTAACATCTGCCGAGATAGGTGTGGTGTTCTTTGACCCGGGGTTGCGCTTTGCCCCACACGTCTCTACATTTTTACAGTTTTTTGTATCTGTTTTTAAGTGAAATTTATGTAGCGAGTTGAATTTAGGTTGTACAAACATGCCAGTATTGACAGAATGGGTGCTACAACCCTCCTTCTTTGTGTGTAGTAATTTGTAAATAGCAGGCACGTTATATTAGAAGTATTGTTTGCTAGCGCTTGACTATACCGCAATTCATTCACGTACGTAATTGATAGGGAACACTTTTTATGTTTGCGTGTTCGTTTGCTTAACGCGACTGATGCTTGTATGTGTATTGACACAGGCTCGTACGGTGTTCTTTGGCAGGACCCGGCTAATCGTGTACACGTAACGCTCTCAGAACCACAAACGGTAATGAAATTACTCAGTTGGATTTAGATCGGCCTAATAAAACACCCAAAATGCAAATTCCAAACGTCCAAATATCCAAACTCAAAATTCCAACGCTCCGAGAGATGTGTTCAAATCCAGGCGGTCACCCCCCCTTCGATCCTTCCTCGCCTTTCTTTAACTACACCCCTTTCTTTCGTTTCTCCACCCTTCTCAACGTCTTTCACACATTTACTCGTTCATTCCCCCCTCCCTCCATTCCTTCCTTCTTGTCTTCCTTACTGCTTTCTTCCTTCCTCCCTTCATCCCTACCTCCATTCTTTCCTTCATTTCTACCTTTCTTCCTTCTTTCCTCCTTATCTTCTTTCCTTCCTTCCTCCCTTCCCTGCCTCAACTTCCTTCCAACTTCCTACTCCTTCCTCGCTCCTTTCATTTCATTTAACCCTCCCTCTATCTTGCCTCTCTCCCACTATTACTTACTCACTCGACACATTTTATCATGATAACAATAGACAATAACAATATCTATTTTTAAAAATATATTATATTTATTGTAATAACATATTTATTTAAATAACATCAAACGTAAATCCGTACAAATATATGTAAATATGAAAATAGTTAGTTTTTACGTAAAACACCCATCCACACACACACACACGCACGCACGCACGCTCACACATATATTTATACGTACGTATACAATATACATATTCCAAATAAATAAATAAGTAAAAAATTCTTCAACGAATACCCATCATTTGTTTTGGCAGTACATAACATAGCAGAGGTTTAGTCACTGGTTGGCGAGTATGTTGATAATAATACCTGCATGTTAACAGCTATCGTAACAACAAAAATACCAGTAACAGCATGCCACAGATAAGCAAAATCATGGGTAAATATGTAGACGTAACATTATATAAAATTTTAGCTGTAAATAAGACGAACATTTTGGTATAACATTTTGATATGCTGACAACAAAATGATCAGCGTAAACATTGTCACAGTCAAAAGTCGATGTATAAAATTAACAATTAATACAATTACCTAATATACAAATTCTGCCAATAATTTAAATATGTTACTCGTTGCCACTGGAATATTACGCTACAAGAGTGTGTCTAAATCGTTGGAAGGATGTCATTATATCGTACAAGTTTGACATTGTGTAGAGTCGCAGGTACAGAATGGCTGGTAGGACGGCGGGTGGAGGCTCCGTGGGAGCGTCATCGGCAACAGGAATCGTCAGTCCAATCTTCTTCATCTGTAAGGAGACGGTAAGACCACGTGTGAACGGAAGACATAGCAATATGTGCAGAATATGGTAACGAGAGAGAGAGAGAGAGAGAGGGGGGAGGGAGGAGGGAAGGAGTGATGGAGGGAGGGAAGGAGGGTGGAAAGGAGCGAGGGAGCGAGGGAGCGAGGGATGAAGGTAGGGGGATGGAGAGACAGAGTGAGGGGAGGGAAGGAGGGTGTGGAGAGAGAGGGGCGTGCGTGCGGGCGTGCGTGCGTGCGGGCGGGCAGGCGGGCAGGCGGGCGGGCGGGCGCAGGCGGGCGGGCGGGCGGGCGGGCGGGCGGGCGGGCGGGCGGGCGGGCGGGCGGGCGGGCGGGCGGGCGGGCGGGCGGGCGGGCAGGCAGGCAGACAGACAGACAGGCAAACAGACATGCAGACTGGCAGGCAGACAGACATATATATATACATACACAGAGACAGACAGACAGACAGACATTACGTACCGTAAATTTCAGATGGTCAATGAACTGACTCAGCGCCACCTTTGTACATGTCAGGTGTTCCATCAAGAGGCAGTAGCGGACTACCGCTGGGTGCATGTGCGAGTAATTGCGACACACGGTGGGCATATTGAGTGCTGGCTGTTTGCGGCAAATGTACGCTGTCTCCATCACTCTGATGTTTGCAACCAGACGGCGGAGTCCAACAGCTTTCGTAAGAATCCTCGCAAGGATATCCTGCGACAACAAAAGAACGACGTGATGATAGTAGTAAAGGTAAGTTCAAATATAGCGCAGTATTCAGTACTTAGGACTGCTCAAAGCGCTGTAAAGTTTACTCCCTGGCAGACCTGTTCAATCAAATACCATCTCGACTTCTCCGGGAAGCATTCAGCCACTCTGAAGTCAATGCGCAAAGATCATTCGTGGCGACGCTGACGAGACACTCGAATGAAACGTGAATCGACACTATTACAGTTCTTATACTTCATGTTACTTAATTTAATGTTTTCATCATATCAAGAAATAAGTTAAGGTCCATGTCTACAGACGTTTGCTCGTCTTCGTCAGTACAACTGTTGTCCCTCGTTGGTTAAAGAGAATAGGTGAGAAAGTGGTAGATGGGGAGCCCAGCAGAAGTGGAAGACACATTAAAGAGGCGATATGGATAAAACAACAATATGGAACAGTCTACCCTTCAGCCAGGCTCCATCGATAGATGCGTTCAACAGACCGCTGTTACATGTTTTTGAAATCATTTTATGAGTGAGTTATTTATGACATTTTATAGATTTGTATTGTTTATATTATACATAGTTTTGTTTGTATGTATGCATTTTAGAAATACCAATTTACGTATCTTAGACATATAGTTTTAACTTTGAATATTGTTTAGAAATTAACTAGTTTTTACTTTTTATTTTTATTTTGTAAGTATCTAAGAGTTGTCTTAATGAACTTGGAAAGCGCATCTGAGCAGCTAAGGTTAAAAAGGGCGCTATTTATATTGTCATATTACTGTTGTTATTATTATTATTATTAAACAATGCAGAGATCATCCCCGAAGGAACTGTGAGTGTCATCATGTACACGATGACGTCATCCATCCAGGACATGTACCGATGAAGCCATCTTGATAAGAACAACGAAAGTATCTAACTGTTAAATATATATTTGAAAATTATTAAAATAATTATGCATTAACCTTGCCATTTTGGCTGTGATTGGTTCTCACCTGTGCGGCAGCAGGATAGTCGCTAATTGTTTTTGATTCGGCTTCGGTTGTAACGTAACTGGTCGGATGCGCCACCTGCAGCATTTGATCCGCCAGGTTCTCGCAAGAGGTCGCCCCCAGTCGCCCGACGAGATCTCGCAGGGACGGCAGCGCGCACTGCAACATGGAATGGCATTTAATACAAATGTCGCATACCATTTAAATATACTCAAAATAATATATATATATATATATATATAATATAATTTATAGTTATAATAATATATATATATGTATATATATATCATACACATAATATATATATATATATATATCATACACATAATATATATATATATTATAAGGATATATATATATATATATATTATGTATTATGTATAAATTACTTTCGTTTGGGGAAGGGGTGGTAAGAGACAGTTTCGTCTGGCGTCGGACACCGATAGTTTACGCTTCGGACCGATGCTGTTAATCTATTGATATCATCATATCAACGCTTACAAACTTTCATATGAGGGGGTTGGGTGGGGGGGGGGGTTGTGTTCTGAAATGATCCCTTACGAGAAAGAGTTCCGATTGGGGGAAAGGTGTACCGAGGTGTTGCTGTTAATTAAATTATCCCAGTGTAACCCACGGCGCTGTAACGTTATGACGATGTTAGCGTGATGTCTTTTGCAGTTTCGTAAGCGCCTAGCTGACGTAATGAAAGGAAATCTGAACCGTTACTGTGTGTAGACAACATATCATCAAGGTTTTCCGTCCGTCTGCATTATAACAAATTTTTGAATTCTACAGTTGAATATTTACAGAAATCGCTGCGTTATCAATCAAATGTCCGAATAACAAGTTCAAGTAATTCCGAGGAGGGTCGTGACTAAACGGGGGGCGGGGGGAGCTTCTAATGTCAGTACGCTGTCACCATGGCTTCGGACCTGAGCCTATGCCTTCGAAAGCGGGGCATTGCTATTATAAACAAATTATTTCCTTTCGAAACACGTACGTATCAACAACAAAACATGAGTCATTAAAATACATTTGGGCAGTCAGTATGTTGTAATAAATACAGTTTTTACTGTATGACATAATTGTATGATAAAAACGAACAGAAAACTCCCCCTAACCGAACGCAATTACATTATAAAATAAGTAATCGTGCTGAGTCGAAAGGTTTGAATTTGTTTGCGAAATTAGGTTTGGTAGTTTTTAGTTTCTCATTATTATTAATTTTATTGTGGTTGGATGTGGTGTGAACGTATAAAGAACATCTTAAAAAATAGGTAAAGGTGAACATAAAAACACGCCATTGTACTGACAGTGTCAATCTGGCTGTGGTCTCACCGTGGTGAAATGTGCACCTGTTGATGAATGATCTACAGCGGAACCTCGCTATCAAGGTCAACCTTGGGATTGGCCGAGAGTGACTTAAATAGCGAGGTGAACTAGTTGGCCATACTTTATTGTTTTGGAAATGGTCTGTGACTGTCATAGGGTGACCATAGTTGCAAGGTGGCTGTATTGCCGAGGTGACCGTTCACCGAGGTTCAACTGTACTTACTACTTACATATTGCCGGAAGCTGTCATTCGCTCGGTGCATTACATTGGCGGCAAGTCGGCTCAGTTGGATAAATCGCACAGTGTCAACAACGGGTCTTGTCGGTGTTGATGGAGCCATAGTACTCTGTGATTCGCCAATCACGTTGTCAGGAAACGAAGTGGTACTGCTCACCAAACCTGTGGGAGTCGTCGGATATGCCGGCGTTGTTGAATCGACAGATCTCCGTGTGGTAGTTCCGACATGCACTGTATAGTGTCGCGACGGCGACACCAAACCTGTGGTAGTCGACAGATATGCCGACGTTGTTGAATCGACAGATCTCCGTGTGGTAGTTCCGACATGCACTGTATAGTGTCGCGACGGCGACACATCCGCTGTAGCAACAGGTGTAGTTCCACTTCCGTTGGTCGTCGGGTGAGTATTCCGATTTCCGTTTGTGGTGATCTTCGCGGTGTACTGTCCGGTGAACGTCGTACCGCTGTCTGTATGTTCGGTTGTCAATTCACTCTGCTGTGCTGTAGCCTCACTGAATGCAGAACTACTTTCGTTTAATGTCGGTAACTCCGTTGTTCTGTCACCTACATCATATCCGGTTGTGTCATTGGAAGACATATTACTTCCGATTTGTCCGGTTTCGTTTACAGGTTGGGCTGTTTCTTTTACAGCTAAAGCGCTGGCTTCACCTGGCATTGCAGACTTGTTATCCAGGGTTCTTTGCGCCGTTGTCACGGGCGGGGTTTCTGTCAATGTTTCGACAGATGTTCGTGTTGTCAGTGGAGCAGCCAATGCTACTGCACCATTCTGCACCACCAGCAATGCAGCAGCGACACCTATTATCAATAAAAAGAAAATAGTAATTATTTTGCCAATGGCAACCGTGAACACGGAATGATTAGACTATATTGTTGTGACTAGACATTTAGGCTTGGTATCCACTCGTTAATGGAATAGGTTATTTTGTAACTGGAAATGCTGAGAATGAAAATAGTATAATAATACGAATGATGTGGAATAGAATAAAAAACTTTCTATTACCGAGTAACAGAACCGTGAGTGTGTGTGTGTGTGTGTGTTTGTGTGTTTGTGTGAGTGTGTGTGTGTGTGTTCGTGTTCGTTCGTGCGTGTGTGTGTGTGTGTGTGTGTGTGTGTGTGTGTGTGTGTGTAAATGAATGAGTGTGCGTGTGTGTGTGTGTTCGCGCGTGTGCGTAACGGGCGACGTTTGGGATACTGAAAGTATTTCCCATGCAGCTGCATACTATGATTAAAACTTTCTATATCTACAAGAATAATTGACTCCTAGTGTAAGAAACATTTTCACGAAAGGCATATTTTAAAATCCACGTACTATATTGTCTGCACTGTTTTATATACCCATGATTATAAAAACATATAATATATGGAACAGTGTGTCCAAGTACCAAAGTGCACCACGTAAAGAGAGTTAATCACATCTTACATATCGTACAATAGTTAACAACTCCATATACCGCGCCGGGCTAGATGTAGGTACATGAGCACTTTCTGTCGATAAGCTCTGTTTCTACGCTAGCAAGTTCACGCCAAACAGATGCGAGATTACATCACTGGTCTGGTCCATTAATTAGTTCTTAATGACACGATAGCCTACTTTATTTAATGACTCGCTGGGTGAACCAGTGCGCGTGAATGGGAAAACCCAACATTTCCCTCTCACGAAGAGCGGAAACATTAAATGTCCATTTTTATACTCTTCATCATGTAATGGAAACGTATCCTTTAAACGGATACGACAGTATGCTTAGTATTAAGGTTATACAAAGACCATTCTTATTACAAACTGTACCAAATAAAACCAAACACAACAACGAAATGTAATTTATAATAACATAAGATTACGTGTCTATTAAAATATAAGAATGGTTATTTTTTGGCACAGCATGCATGTAAACATTTATTCGTAAGAATAAATACTTTTGACAAAATTATGTACATAAATTCGACATAAAATACATGCAGCGTGTATCAATATCAGTATCGAACGATAAATGTAGAGACTAACTATCAACTACTTTGGACGAACAAAATAGGCGATTACTTACGATTTCAATGGAATATAAGTACATTGTCAGGTTTCCCCAAATGACGAAATACCTCTTCTTTTGAATATCCTACCACGTAATCCTTGGACTCATACTAACTTCTCCACTTTTACCGATCTACTGCGTTCTCATAATATCTCCTTTCATATGAAATATTTGCTCATAGTCTAATGTTCGGTACATATTTTGGTCGATACAATTTTGACCAGTGAAAAGGTATTTTATTAAACCAGTCAAGACAATTATTTTGCAGCGCCACATTATTTGTCAATGGCGTACAGCTAATTTCGTTCAGTGATTGTTTAACCATTTTCATAAAACAAACAATAAACAAGAGTATACGGAATGTTGACTATTTGTCAGCATCAAGCCGGTGTAGTAAGGTCAAAGCACTCACCCTCGAGAACACCACAGCAGTGTTTTGAACCTAAACTCAAACAGTGGCGAAGTGTTTTGAAGGGCGGGAGTATTATGTACGTTCTATATCAACGCTGCGTTTTTTACGATTTGTTTGTAAGAATAACTGTTAGGCGAAGCGTTAGACGCAGGTCGCCAATGAATAATCTGGATTCCCAGCTTGACGAACGAACACAATCTCACGACCATAATTCTAATGATTCATGCAGTACTTACAGAGGGTTACGTTCAGAACGATGGCCATGGTATCTCGTAGCGTTTGAAACATGTGCGTACAAAATCTTTAAATGACAGCCATGGCTTTGCCATAGCTTTATAAGTCCAGAAGGGGAAACAAAAAACTCAATAATCTGTGGTATAGCCCGGATAAACTTGGGTTTCAGTTTTGACGGAGAAATCTTCCCAGGCGACAAGGCATGAGTCAGTAGCGAGAGCGGGCCGTTGATTCACTGACCGCAGCGTTATGTCAATATACTGGTTGTTCATATTTATAGGGTGTTTGTGTTTTCTGATGTACGGTAAAGGAATTTCCATGATGCAAGCGAATATCACTGCCATGGTGTTAACCGGTTTCTATTGTTCAGTGCCCATTGCATCTAGGCCTGTTATTCACTGATATATATATATATATATAAAAGCTGAATTCCAAAATATAATGTATTACTTTTCTCAGGCGGGTTACACCAGGCTTGTTAAATGCCAATATCTATTACATCATCATACATGCCCTGGTCTATTATATCCCAAGGCATGACACATATCAATGTTTGATATACCCCTAGGCATGGCACATCCCAAGGCCTGTTACATCCTAAGACCTGTAACATCCCAAGGCCTGGTACATTCATAGGCCCGTTGCATCCGTAAGTCCATTATATATCCAGATCTATATTACACCTCAGGCCTGTTACATCGCTAGATGTATTAGATCCCAAAGCCGGTTACACCCAAGGCCTGTTACATCCCAAGGTTTGTTACACCCCAAGGCCTATTACATATGATATCCTAAGGCCTATTACATCAGAAGGTAAGCTATATTATGAGTAGGGTGATTATCGGGGATAGTGTTACTATCGCGATAGTATCGCGATACCCGTAATTACTATTGCTATACTATGGCGATAGTTTCATGACTATCGCGGTAATACCTTGGAAGCTAAATATGCTTATCTTCCAACGTTAATTGATGTGAGTTGAGGTACGTATCGTTCGGACCCGGCCAAAATTGACGGATGTCGCCATCGCACACTGTTGGAGTCAGTTGCTTCACAATGGCGATCCGTGAGTGACACTGATTTGATCAACAATTGTTAACATTGAGTCAGTAGACGCGGTAAATAAGTATTACGGTAAATACGTATTACATAATAAATATTACGTAATAAATGAGAACAATCACGTATGCGAATAGTAATACAGCGACACAAGTTAACCTGCTGATGTGTTTGTCTAACTGTCGTTACTGCCGATAGTTCACTGTGCTGTTGCTGATAACTATCGTTACTTAACGTTACTTACTATCGATAGTATTGCATCTCGTCATCGACTATCGCGATGTATCGACAGTTACACCTCTAATTATGAGGCACATTTCTTCCCAAATGTTCCGACCAGTGGTCCATTCATATGTCTATGGAATAACCACGGAAGCACAAAAATAGCCACGCCAAGTCATGTTACACCACTAGGTATGTTACATTCGTAGGCCTGTTACGTACAAAGACCGGTTACATACAAAAGCATGTTACATCGTTAGGATTATTACATCCATAGGCCTGTTACAAGCTTTGGTCTGTTACATCCGTTGGCCTGTTATGTATCTAGGCTTGTTACATCCTTAGGTATATTACACCCTAGGCGTGTTACACCTACAGGTATATCACATCCCTAGGACTGTTACATCTTTATGCCCGTTACATCCCAATACTGTTAAACCCCTGGCCTGTTACATCACTAGTTATGTTACAACCCAAGAAATGTTACACCATTAAGCATGTTGCATTGTTGTAATACAGAAGATATCATACACTCGTGATAATCATTGTATACATATGTGTAAATATATTTCGAAATATATGTTTATGGGGTCACAGGAAGACGGCATATAACGTGCCATGTGACCACCATGCAACACAACTTTATTTTTTAAACGGTTGTTTTGTGTATGTATGTACACTGTTATATTGTTGTTGTTGCAAAATAAATTGATTTTATTTGATTTGTTACATCTTAAAGCATCCTGGGCACCGTTACATCTTAAGGCATGATACAGCCTAAGGCATGTTGCATCCGGATGCCTTTTACATTAATTACATTAGAAAGCCCATTACAAACCGATGCTTCCTACATCCTAAGGCCTGCTCACATAAAAAGGTATGTTATATTATAAGGCACCTTTCTTCCCAAATGATCGGACCATTAACCTAATTCATGCATGACAATAAATCATACCGAAGACAACGAAAGGGTAAACCAGAAATAGACCCGAAATTTTCTGGTTATGGGTAGGCTTCTGCAGAATAACCATGGCAGCAAGAAATTAGCGTAACGGAAATGACTTCGACTACATGAAATCGTGGGCGTCGGGGAACCAATTACAGTCGACCCGGATTCGCAACTAAAACGCACACTATTGAGAGTCAGCAAATTGAAGGTTGGAAACTGTGCGTCGTGGCGAGCGTGACAGTCAAGTTATTATTGGCAGCGTCTGACAGGGTAATCTCGTACCGTCTCGCACGGTTGAGCGCGCGTGTAAAGCGACGAACTGGCAGCGACTTCAGACAGCTATGACGACCTGGCTCACTACACCGGTCTGTAAAGGGGGGGGGGTCAGGAGTGTTTCTATTAGGGCGCCGCAGCTTATGATACTGATATTGATACAGGCTGCAAACTATTTTTATTTTATGTCGAATTTATTTACATCATTTTGTAAAAAAAAAACAGTTATAAATGTTTACAGTGCTAGCAAATAAAAAAAAATGGTGTAAGATGTGCATCGTTATGTTATTAGAAATTACATTTCGTTGTTATTTTTAGTTTTATTTGGCACAGTTTGCAATCTAATCTCGTTGTATATTTGTTGGAGGGGGGTTAGAGGGTGTTTCTATTAGGGCGCCGTAGCGTATGATACTGATATTGATACACGCTGCAAACTATTTTTTATCTTATGTCGAATTTATTTATATCATTTTGTAAAAACATTAAATTTCACGAATAAGTGTTTACAGTGCTAGCAAATATTAAAAAAATGTGTAAGATATGCATCGTTATGTTATTAGAAATTACATTTCGTTGTTATTTTTAGTTTGTTTTATTTGGCACAGTTTGCAATCTAATCTCGCTGTCTATTTGTTGTGAACTTACAGAGTTTCACACATAATTTATAATTTGTTGCACCATTCTACGACCAATATTACTGTCCAGTACTATAGATGGTTCTCACAATAAACTCCGTGGGGTTTCTTGAAAGTCTCTGGAGTACACTGCAATTCCCAATTTTCTGTAATATTTTTTTGTAATTTGCGTGTGAACAAATAAAATGTCGTTCGTGTATTCTCACGGCTGTTCTCACGACATTTCTGTGTAAAACCGCAGCACGTGCTAGACAAGTGATGTATCCGCTACGTCGCGGTTTGCTTACGTCACAGTCAACAATTTGCGCGAGACCTTTGTCAAGCTTTTCCTTTGCCAACAATGTTGATAACGGCCATATACGTCAATTACATTACTTTTGCTGCATGACATCTCTTAAGTCAAACATTCCCGCATACAACTGTCACTTTAAAAACTCTGCCCTGTGTTTTTTTTTAATCATAAAAGCACTTTTGGGACCAGAATTTCAACAAAATATACGACGGAAAGTCCGAAGCCACCACGTGTTCGTCACCCAATTCTGATGGCTTGGTGGATGTCTTGCTAGGCAACAGGTCACGTGATGGATAGGTCAGTTGTTGGCAAGTCTTTACTGAACTTCCGAGTTCACGTAATAGCTGTGGAGTGCTCGTGATTATTCTCCCAGAAACAAGTAGATTGATTATGGAAATGGGCGAATATTTCACCAGTCATGCTTCGGAGATAACATGTTGGTTCAACGGGCGCAGTCACGTGGACAAACAACTACTAGGGTTGACGCGACCAACTAGCTGGATCCCACAAGGGATCGGATGGCGGGATATTTAAGGAGATTTAAATTATAGTGTAGCTGATATATCGCGGGGATCGCAATAAATCCACCAATGACCAGTCGGCAAACAGAACTATGGTTTTACGAAATTAATCAAAAATCGGCGAAGAGGGATATGGCTAGGTGCGCTGTGCCAGGCGCGGACTCGCGGGGTACAGTTGGAGGTTTTTGGTGAGCGTCAAGGATGCACTTCAATTTGAAACGGTTGTATACTAGACTTCCCTAAGTTCGTGCACTTAATTCTCCTTCCTGAAAGAACATTACATGTAATATTAACTATGAAACCCAAACTGCCCAATTTTGATCTGCGACGAGATGATTGGCTCAACCAATGGCCCGGTAACTAAATTAATAGAGGGGGGGGGGTTGGGGAATTGGGAACCGGAGCTTCAGTACCACTTCATCGTTGCTTCCGTACGTCAGGGGTTATTAAGACTGATGTAGTCAGCAGCGTCCCCTGCCTGGGACGCGAGGATGACCACATCCTAGATCCGCCATTGGTTGCCGGTGCCACCCACCGAATGCCTACGACCCAAATTACGCACGAGCTTTGATCTATTTCAATTCAATTCAATGTTTTATTTCAGGCATAAATACGTATAGTGATACATATATCGGAACATGTATCCATACAACAGTCAACAGCTATATTAATAGTAGAAGCACATTATATATTAAAAAGTATACATACACTGTATATATGAGAAAAATAAGAACAAATAAAAAAGCACATAGCCACACCGTACCACTGGCACGGCTCCTACAGAAGGTCGTTGTGTACGTGTAGGGACTTAATCCATCGTCTTATAATCCTAGAGATCCACCTGATGTCTGTACCTAGTACAGCTACTACCAGAGAGTTTTCCGATTTATCTAAAAGTTTCATGAATTTGTAAACAAGATTTCAAATGTCTGCTTTACAGTCCGGAACAAGTCTTTATGCAAACATGCCTGAAGCGCTGCAATATATTGGTAATCGAAGTAGTCTTCTGAACACATTGTAATAACAAACATACCTGAAACGCTGCAATATCTCGGTAATCGAAGTAGTCTTCTGAACACATTGTAATAACAATGTAATTTGTGGATACTGTAACCGTTATGATTACACCATAGTTGGGATGTGTACATTGACGAGCAAAAGGTATTGAACAGCTTAATTTTTACATCATCAATGCACATATACAATTTCCTGAGTAGTAATATACATTACCACGTGCATATAACTTATAGCTTTGTAATCTTTAGCATCATTGTAAATAATATGGCCTAGATATTTTATATGAGATCAGTTAATGTACAGTATTAATGTTTACCTGCATGAGTAACTTTATCCCATGCAAGTTGGTGTGACTTGCTACTATTCGAGCTGTCCACCTCTGGCTTACTCTTTATGGACACATCAATACACACGGGAAAATGATCTGCATTATTAAAGATGTTCCATATCTTCAGACTTTTTATTATATAATTTGCATCTCTTGTAGAAATGCAATGGTCTAGCCATGATGTGGTATGCAATATGCTTCATTGTGATGAGTAAACGTATCACTGGGGAGATACGACTCACTTGACAATATGAAGTTGTTTTCAGCGCAAAAGCTCCTTAATAATTACCAAATAAAGATACATTGCTACTAATATCAGTTGCATTTATACTCTAGGTAATCAATAATAGCTTTCATTATACCCAAGTTCTCTAAATAAATATCTTCATTTTTACGTGAATCAAAAGGCATATCTACATACATAATAACACAAAACATGATCGAAGCTATCAGCTCCTTGGTTGTGGCCGCGTTCAGCGGTGGCTCTACCTTGTGGAGTCTTATAACAAGCGGTGGCGCCACGCCACGGCGTGAGGATGATCGCGGCTACGCACACCCAGTTTGTTAATTTATAAGTGTTCGACTTCACACAGCGTATTCATGGGCTAACATGAATTACTGAGACTTGGCGTTCGGCAATGCCCAATATTGTAGTTTATCTTTACATGGCAACACATGTCATTACTGTAGTTGGGTAAGCTGTTGTCTTTTCTATTTTTCTTATGACATGTGGGCGATAAACGGGTGATGCCGCGGTATCAATAACCCATCAATATCAGCGTGAGACCGAGTGTCACACTGAGTCTTAGCACTCACATAGGCGGCACGCTTTTTTATTTTGGTAAGCAATAATAATCTGTTTATACCAGAGATAGTCACATTCACTTGAATATGACGTTTTGTAAACATTCTGAAAAACTGCCAGGGTAAAATTTCGAAATTCTAACTACAGATTGGTAGAAAGCTGTTTTGAGTGAAAAACTTTTTTTTAACGGAAAATACTTATTTACCCCTCCTCATGCCCACTGACACATAGGGCGAAGATAGTGGTCCTCCCCCTCCTCCTGTGTGCACCTTGTGTTTAAGCCTGACCCCAGGGCCCAGTTTAGAAGTTAGATGTAGTCGTTTTAATTCTTTCTCCACACTCCCCAGTCTTTCTCCAGGTTTTGGGGTCCATCCTCGTTTTCTTTCAGTGCAGGTGTCCATCTTAAGTAGTGTTATTTTGGTTATGTTGTCATCTGTCTTTCTCAGGACATGGGCTACCCACAGCAAAACACGTTTTAAGATGAAGATATATCTGCAAAATTCACCATGGCTGGTATGAACAGCCTCATTGTGTGAGAAAATGCCAGTTTTGCTTAACAAGCTTCACTGAACAATTTGTATCATTCCTGTGATGATGATTACAGGTGTTTTATAAAATGAAATATGGTATATGTTTTTTCCACCATCACCAATATGATGCTTTTATGGTGACATATGTTGCATTACAGAACTACAGTCATTTGCAAAAGTTTAAGACCAGACACGATTTTTTGAAGAAATTTGACAAAACTATGATTTTTTGGCCTTCACATAACATTATATCAGTTTATTTCGCCAAATAAACGTACAACATAATATGAAACTTTATGTCGTCCAAAAGTGTCAGTGTCTCTACTTTTCAGTATTTAGTGTGGCCTCCTTTGCTGTCAATGACCGCCTGGATGCGACGTGGCATGCTAGAAACCAGAGATTCGCAGTACTTACTCCTGGGTGATTTCGGTGACCCAAACCCAAAGTTTTGAGCGCTTGATGGTTGTTTATCTGCCACCTTATCCTTCATTATAGTCCACAGGTTCTCAATGGGATTTAGATCTGGGCTGTTCCCAGGCCATTTCAGCACGGAGATTTTGTTCTTCTTGAGGAAATCAGTGGCTACCTTGGATCGGTGACAAGGAGCGCCATCTTGCATGGAAATCGTACATTTGTGGATGTCCATATGCAGTTTCAGCTTCTCCTTCAGCAACTCCACGTACCTAGGTCCATTCATAGTGGTGTTAGGTGGAATAAAATACAGACCAGAAGGGCCAAAACATGACATGGCACCCCAAATCAGCTGACTTGGCGGATGTTTCATTGTGGCTGCTGTATATTTCTCATCAAATTGCTTACCTACTGGCCGCCTAACGTGCCTCTTGCGAGGTATAAACTGTTGCATGGTCGATTCATCTGAGAACAACACTTTCTTCCACTGCGCGAGAGTCCAGTGGCGATGTCGTCTGGCAAAGTAGTCTCTTTTTTTTCATCACAGGTGTCAGGCGTGGCTTCCGGACGGCTTGCGGGACTTGAGCCCAAATTCCTTGCTGAGACGTCTCGAAACAGTACCAAGACTTATTTCTGTACCTTTTAAGCGTAAAGCAGCCCGAATTTTCTTGCATGAGCTCGTTGGCGAGCACATCACGATGCGTCTCATTGCGTGGTCATCCCTGAGCGTAGTTTTCCGTGGACGACCACTCCTTTTACTGTCCTGGCCCTGATTTATACATGATTTAGCATTTTTGTACATGTTCTATACAGCTTTCAACACAATACCATTAATACCGCATGAAATTATCTTAGACCACAGGGAGGACCGGTCTACTAAATCAAATGCTTTCTTATAATCGATGAAGGCACAATAAAGCCTTTTGCATCGAGACAAATACAATCAACAAACAACCAATACCCCTATTTGAACACTGCCTGTTCTTCACCTATTACTTTCGCTTTGTTTAGGTATGTGGTCAGTCTGGTGTTCTGAACAATCACTAAGGATTAAACAGCAAAAAACAGAAAACATGACAGGCGTGAAGGTGACAGGGGAGAAAGTGACCGTAGTGAAGGAGGTAGCCGGGGAAAAGGGACGGGAGAGGAGAGAAGAAAATGTGATGGGAGGAAAGATGAAGGGACGAAAGGAAGTGAGAGTAAATGTGCTAGAAGAGAAGATGACAGGAGGAAAGGGGACAAGAGAAAACGCGACAAGAAAGAAGGGAATGGAAGAGAATGTGACAGGAGAGAAGATGGCAAGAAGAAAAGACAACAACCAGACATATGCAAACCGGAGGAGCTACTCCGAGGCAGTGATTGATGGGGCAAGGAGAAAAGAGAGAGTGTTTATGGGCGATTCAATTCTGAGAAAAACAGACAAGACTATATGCGAGGGGAAGGACGTTGTTGTATGTCTACCGGGGGCTAGGATAGAGCATGTGACCGAAAGGGTAGAGAAGGTATTGGGGCATGGCAAGGGAGGGTCTACACGTTGGGACAAACAATGCAGACAAGGAGGGAACAACTGGGATAGTTCAGAAGTACAGACATCTAGTAAGGAAGCTAAAGAAGACAAGGGTGGAACAGGTTGTTCTCTCAGGAATTTTGTCAGTAATGGGAGGAAGGGGGGTATCATACAGAAACTGTAAGAGGAAGGCGATCAACGCACTGGTTGAGCAGATGTGTGAAGAAGAGGGCGTGGGATTCATAGATTTATGGGGGTACTTTGTTGGGAGAGAAGATATGTACATGAGAGATGGCCTCCATCTAAGTGGAAAGGGGGCAGCAGTATTCTCAGAGAATCTGCTGAGATCTGTTGACAGTGGGACAGGTTGCATCTATTTAAACTAAATTCGCAGGGGGGACTCGCAGAGAAGCCTGAAACTGGAGGCATAGATAAAGACAGCAAACATAATTCAGCAAAGAACAGTCTGGAAAACTGTTCTGAAGCTGGATATAAATGTGTTTGTTTAAATGCAAGGAGTATAGTAAACAAAAGAAATGAACTAAACATTATGGTAGAAGATATTGACCCTCACATAATAGGTATAACCGAATCATGGGCAACCACCGATGTATCAGATGCCGAATTGGGACTGACAGGATATGTAATGTTTAGGAAAGATAGAATAGGAAGAAGGGGAGGTGGAGTTATTTTATATATTAAAGAATCTATCCAGGCTTATGAAATAAAATTAGACAGAGAAGCAGATTGCGAAGAAGCTGTTTGGTGTAACATAGTTACAGGAAAGTCAACGTTAATGGTTGCATTAGTTTATCGAAGTCCAAACATAAGCATAGAAGAGAATGAAAAATTACGAAATGCTATAAGGGAAGTGAGCAAACATGACTGTTATTATGGGAAATTTCAACCATGGGCATATAAAATGGAAATCTCTACAGAGTATGGGTAGTGAGGACCACAAGTTTTTAGTTTTAGTTCAAGATACTTTCCTTTCTCAACATGTGCTAGAACCAACCAGGGGAGAGAATGTGTTAGACATAGTTTTGTCCTCACAGAATGAATTAGTTGACAATGTCAAGATATGTGAGCCACTGGGGAATAGTGATCACAACCAGATACATTTTACTATCAAAGTAAAATCAGAAAGGAATAGTAAAAAGCAGTACAGGAGAAATTTCCACAAAGGAAAATATAAGGACATAAGGAAATATTTAGCAAAGATAGACTGGAATAACACACTGAAGAATAAGACAGCAACAGAATGCTGGAATATCTTAAAGAGTGAAATTGAATGCATCATCGTCAAATTTGTTCCCTTAAAAAACACGGGAAACGGTCCAAAAAGAAACACTTATCAAAAGAAGCCATTAGAAAAATTAAGTATAAACAAATGATGTGGAAGTCATATAGACGTACTGGAAATGACGAAGACTACAACATTTATAAAGAAGCACTAAACCAAGCTACAGCTGAAATTAGAAATTCAAAGAGAAGCTATGAACATAAATTAGCTTGTAATATAAAACATGACAGCAAGAGTTTTTATGCGTATGTTCGAAGCAAACAGAAAGTTCAGGATAAGGTCGGTCCTCTAGAAGATAGTGCTGGAAATATAATATCAGAAGGATTCTTAATGGCAGAAGACCTGAATGAGTATTTTAGTTCAGTGTTTACCAGAGAAGACACTAGTTCACTGCCAGTACCAAAGGCTAAGTTCAAGGGGGCAGAATCAGACTATTTATTAATTGTAACCCCAGAAATGGTAGCTAAGAAAATTAGGGCTATGAAGGATAAAAAATCACCTGGAGTGGATGGTATTCCACCCAAACTACTATTGGAAATTGTAGAACAAATTAGCATACCGCTTGCAACAGTTTTCAACTTGTCTTTAGAAGAGGGAGTGGTTCCTTTAGAATGGAAAGAAGCAAACATTATACCGTTGTTCAAAAAAGGTTCGAGAAACAAGTCAAATAATTATATACCAGTTAGTTTAACATCGGTGATTTGTAAATTATTAGAAAGACTAATTAAAGATCACATGGTGAATTTTCTTGTTAAACATAACTTGATAAACCCATCTCAACATGGGTTTCTAAAAGCGAGGTCATGCTTAATAAATATGTTATGTTTTTTGGAAGATATCACTAAGTGGGTAGATGATGGATCACCAGTAGATATCATCTACTTAGATTTTCAAAAAGCTTTCGACAAAGTGCCACATCAGAGATTACTGCTTAAACTAAAGGCCCATGGCATAGGAAATGGTATAATTAACTGGATAGAAAAATGGCTGATTGACAGAAGACAACGGGTAGTTGTTGATGGGGAGGCTTCAAACTGGAAATCTGTTTTGAGTGGGGTTCCACAGGGATCAGTACTGGGACCTATATTATTCATAATATATATAAACGATTTGGACGATGATATAGCTAGCAAGGTGTTGAAATTTGCAGATGATACAAAAGTGTTTAGAAGGATTAAAAGTGATGGAGATAGACAGCATTTACAAGATGATCTCGACAGGTTGATCAAATGGTCTGAAAAGTGGCAAATGTTGTTCAATTTTGGGAAATGTAAATGCCTTCACACAGGACATGGGAACGAATATGTAGAATATACAATGGGGGGAACTGTACTAAATACTACTGTAAAAGAAAAAGACTTAGGGCTGACAATTAGTGCTGACATGAAGGTTTCAGAGCAGTGTGGAATTGCAGATTCAATAGGAAATCAAATGCTTGGATTGATTAGGCGAAATATAGCATATAAAGAAAAAGAACTAATAATACCGCTGTACAAAACAATAGTTAGGCCTCATTTAGAATATTGTATACAAGCGTGGAGGCCATACCGCAAGAAGGATAGAAGTGTTTAAAATATTGAATGGTTATGAAAATATTGATAGAAATACGTTTTTTTTTTAGTTAAGAAATATAGAAAGACTAGAGGACATGAAGTTACATTAGTAAAGGAACAGTGTAGATTAGACGTAAGAAAGTTCTCATTTTCACAAAGGACTGTGAATGAATGGAACAGATTATCTGATGATTGTGTGGGTGCTAGTAGTGTGAATATGTTTAAAAATAAAATAGACATATAACTCAGAAGGGCTGGATATATGTAGATAAAATGGTTGGACTCTTGATAAGCCAAAGCGCTTCCTTGTCCACCTGCCATCTAGAGTTACTTCTCTGGATGGCAATCTTGTTAATGAACACTTATGCAGAATGTCACCCACTTGGCAGGTTTAATTGACCTATTCAGCAATGAGGACACTGCTTAGGCCTCACTCTGGACACTGTCACTCACAGTGTTGTGTATTGTCTTAGTTGGTGCATTGAGCTAATCTACTTGACCATGAATCAGTGGTGACTCTGGTTGTGTATTACACCCAGCTGTGGAGCTAAGATTCTCTGCCTGCTATTGTTTGATGGAAACTGTGACTAATGTCACTGGCAGTAGCTTGTATCAACAGACAGCATTAAGCCACTAGACCCCTGTTAAACTGGACAGTTGCCTGTAGGTTTTAAACTGTGTCAAACAGTGAGTCTACCTTTTGCTCTCAAATAATCTGTCCTCTTAGTTTTACACATGAAGACATAATCTAGCATAACTAGATAAGTCTTTGTAGCAGCACATTTGTACTTCCAGTGTATCATTGCAACATAACATACATATTACATACTGTGTGCCACATTTGAATGTTGTGCATGTAATATTTCCATGCAATCCATTTGCATATATAATGTAAAACTTCAACAGCTGTTTTCTTCATTTTAACTTTTTGATCCCTACCATGTTCAATGCTCCATAACTTTGCCAATTTTTGTAACAGTCATATTTTTTTAAAACCGTGTAACGCACCCTACCAAACCTTTATAAGGATGTAAGAAAACAATGTTAAATTTTTTTCGACTTATCACTCATTTGGTCAGCCGGGGTCACATATAGACGTATTTGTCCAAAGGACTTCAGGGCCACTTCGCCCATTTTTAGTCCTTTGGCCGAAGGTCCAAGGGACTATTGCCATCACTCTGCGTCTGCTGTTAGCTGCCGTATCTCAGAAACCGTTCAGCAACTTTTTCTCTAATTTTGCATAGACATATCTTAGGGCACTGCCACTATGCACAAGAAATCTGTATTTGATTGAATCATTTTAAGGGCTCCCTAGGGCCTCCAAGGACCCCAAAAATGGTGAAAATGTAACATTTTGCCTATTTTTTCAAAAACTGTTCAGCAACTTTTTTTCAAATTTTGCATAGATGTATCTTAGGGTGCTGCCACTATATACAAGAAATCTGTATTTGATTGAATCATTCTAAAGGCACCTAAGGGGCCCCCAAAATGCAAAAGTTTTACATTATCTAGTGATGTGGTTTTGAGAAGGGCCCTTGAGACCACCCCCAACAGTAGATGTTGTGTATTGTGCCACAAAGTCAACAGCTGTGACTAATCTCTACAGCCTAGTCCATTGAGACCTTGACTAATCTTTCATTGGCACCCAGGTAGCGTAGACATACTTGATCCCTGTTAGACTGAACAGTTGCCTAACACTGTTAAACTGTATCTTCAAAACTATTGATTTTCTATAATTGCAAGTTGTGTTTATTTTGATGTTCATTTAATTATTATAAAATGGTGTGACTGTGGTGTCTTGTCTCCTGTTAGACTGAACATTTGCCTAACACTTTTAAACTGTATCTTCAAAACTATTGATTTTCTATAATTGCAAGTTGTGTTTATTTTGATGTTCATTTAATTATTATAAAATGGTGTGGCTGTGGTGTCTATTGGTTAAAAATGTATTGTCTGTAGAAACCTGTAGGTGACAAACATAGAAAATTAATATTCTGTCACCTGTAGGTGACAAACATAGAAAATTAATATTCTGGACAACTATAGAGTGAAATATCCGACACTTTATTTATATCAAATGCATTCTACTGTTTTGTTTACGCTTGCCATGCCTTGTGTAGACATGGTACTGTGTAAATCAATTGTATCAATATAGACTAATAATTACAGATTCACAATATAGTTGACACCTGAAACAACCAAATGTCAACCAATAGAAGAGTTGACATAGTTAAGGGACAATAAAGCCTTTTGTGTCAAGACAAATACAATTCAACCAATACCCCTATCTGAACACTGCCTGTTCTTCACCTATTACATTCGCTTTGTTTAGGTATGTGGTTCTTTTTATAGAAAATTTTAGTTTCTTTCTGTACCTGCCTACGTATGATAACCATTTGTCCGCCCTGCTCACAATAAACATCACATGAATGATAAAAGGAAGATCACTGCCACTTAACTTGTGGATTATTATTATTATGAAACTGCTCTGCTACTGCTTGGTGGACACTAAGCTGCAACTGTCTTCGAGTTTGTTTACATTTTGACAAACTACTATTATATAGCACTAATTTTGGAACGAATCACATTTT
The DNA here is from genome assembly GCA_020002185.1 of Paraescarpia echinospica. Lineage (NCBI taxonomy): Eukaryota > Metazoa > Annelida > Polychaeta > Sabellida > Siboglinidae > Paraescarpia > Paraescarpia echinospica. The sequence goes on along the minus strand of CM034534.1, from coordinate 26,034,564 downwards.
GAGAATGCATGTCATTGTTTGCGGTGTAACTTTTGTATGCTTCATTTTCTGCAGCTGCAAGTTGCATTCATCTGAAAGATTATTCAATTACCTATCCAATGATAATACATATGTTGTGGTGTTAGAAATATATAGCTTTGGTATATTGTACACGAGGGTTGTGATAGGAAACTATTGGACATTGCGACAGTGCAGAGAGACAGTACGAGATGTGTTATTCAGTATACGAAGTGTGACTTTCAGATACTTCATTTTGTAGTGCTATGGATTATGATGGGCCTTTCCATTAGCTCCCTATATATTTGTAAGTTAGGTGAGTAACACCTTCGAAGTTCTGACAGCAGGACACCGCCTTCGGTGAAGTCGAGACAAAAGTTTTACAAAGCCTAAGGCTTCAATTTCAAACGATCTATCACCGTCCACTCCAGCTGACCCCTTTTTACTTTTTGACCCCTACCATGTTCAATGCTCCATAACTTCGCCAATTTTTGTAGCAGTCATAATCGTAATAACCCTACCCAACCTTTACAAGAGTGTAAGAAAACAATGTTACAATTTAGGAAATAACAAAGGAGGCAAGTTTTCGCCTTGCTGTACCTCTACGTCACATGAGAAGAAGGCTGACACAGCCTGACCCTGTTTTTTTAAAGTATTCAGTTATAACTATCAATACCACATGCCTTTTTGTTTTTGAGTTTTTTGATTTGTGTGAATGGTCTGCTTATGTGTTCGTTTGACTGGGAAATCTTTCTTGGATCAAAAGGTATCTCACTAGCTGCAGTTTCACTTTCAGGTTTTTACCGAGTTTTTCAAAGTTCATATACTTAATCATGTAAATTTTTCCACATTTTTCACTGCTGTTACTTGCTTCATTAAGTATATCCCAGTATTTTGCAGGCTTGCTATGTTTTAGGTTGCGCAAGTTTTAATGTAACTGTTTATGGTAGCATTTTGATATTTGTTTTATAAATCATTTGTACCCACTGGCCACTTCTCTTAACTCTGCATTAGCTTCGTAATTTTTTATTTTTTTACTCTACTTTTGCTACCAAATAATCTGTCCTTTTAGTTTTACACATAAAGACATAATCTGGCATAACTTGCTAAGTCTTTGTAGCAGCACATTTGTACTTCCAGTGTATCATTGCAACATAACATACACACTGTGTGCCACATTTGAATGTCATGCATGTAATATTTCCATGCAATCCATTTGTATATATACTGTAAAACTTCAACAGCCGTTTTCTTCATTTTCACTTTTTGACCCCTACCATGTTCAATGCTCCATAACTTCGCCAATTTTTGAAGCAGTCATAATTTTTGAAACCGTGTAAAGCACCCTACCCAACCTTTACAAGAATGTAAGAAAACAATGTTACAATTTTTCCGACTTATCACTCATTTGGTCAGCCGGGGTCACATATCGACGTATTAGTCCAAAGGTCTTCAGGGCCTCTTGGCCCATTTTTTTTTGAATTTGTAACAAGTGTCAAAGAAAAAGCGAATATGTTTTGATAATGCAAGTTGACGGTTAGTTTACAACTACATGTTGGTGGGATTTTCTATTTAATTTAGATACTCTCTTTCAAACATCTGGTGGTCTCATTGTCTTTGACTCCATTAATAATTACTTACATATTTTGTTTCAGAACACTGTGAGAGAAGTGTCAACAATGAAGTGACGACGCTACAAAGACTCGCGCACATTGACAACAACAAAAACTTTCCAGTTATATGCACCAACGCAACGTAGAACGTCGAGCCAAGTCACAGGATACTGCGCTATATAAGAACTTTCGTTTCACTTTTATTTGTTTGTATGCAATAGTGCTTTGCTGTCACATTTCTAAAAAAAAACCGCCAGAGTTTAATACTATCTCTACGTGCTATTTTGTATTATTAGCCCGCATCATACGATTATGTGACGTCTGATAGTCTTCCTCAATGAGAACAAAAACATACTACATTTCAAGTGTAACCACTGCAAATGTGATGTGTGTGGAAACAGGTTAGAAAGACGAATAGTTTCAATATGTCTGCGAATGTGCAGGTGGGTACCGCTGAGAAACGATTGAAATGTGACATTTGTGGTAAACGGTTTTTAAGCAGTGGTGACTTAGCGCTACATGTACGCAAACACTGTGGTGAGAAACTATTCAAATGTGAAACCTGTGGGGCACAATTCTCGGAAAATTATGATTTGACCAATCACATCCGTATCCATACTGGGGAGAAACCCTACAGATGTCGTACATGTGATGCGCAATTCTCACAAAGTGGTGCTTTGAAGACACATATCCGTGTCCCCACTGGGGAGAAACCCTACAAATGTGATACTTGTGGTGTACGATTCTCACAAATTGGTGCTGTGAAGAGACATATCCGTGTCCACACTGGGGAGAAACCCTACATATGTAATACCTCCGGTGCACGATTCTCACAAAGTTCTCATGTGAAAAAGCATATCCTTATTCATACTGGGGAGAAACCCTACAAATGTGATTCCTGTGGTGCACAGTTCTCAGAAAGTGGTAATTTGAAGAAGCATACCCGTATTCACACTGGGGAGAAACCCTACAAATGTGATTCCTGCGGTGCACAGTTCTCAGAAAGTGGTAATTTGAAGAAGCATACCCGTATCCACACTGGGGAGAAACCCTACAAATGTGATACCTGTGGCGCACAGTTCTCACAAAATGTTCATTTAAAGGAGCATGCCCGTATTCATACTGGGGAGAAGCCCTACAATTGTGATACCTGTGGTGCACGATTCTCACAAAGTTGTAATGTGAAGAAGCATATCCGTATTCATACTGGGGAGAAACCGTACAAATGTGATACCTGTGGTGCACAGTTCTCAGAAAGTTCTCATGTGAAGAAGCATATCCGCATTCATACTGGGGAGAAACCCTACAAATGTGATACTTGTGGTGCACAGTTCTCAGAAAGTTCTCGTGTGAAGAAGCATATCCGTATTCATACTGGGGAGAAACCCTACAAATGTGATACCTGTGGTGCACAGTTCTCAGAAAGTGCTAATTTGAAGAAACATACCCGTATTCACACTGGGGAGAAACCCTACAAATGTGATACCTGTGGTGCACAGTTCTCAGAAAGTACTAATTTGAAGGTGCATGTCCGTATCCACACCGGGGAGAAACCGTACAAATGTGATACATGTGATGCACAATTTTCACAAAGTGGTGCTTTGAAGACACATATCCGTGTCCACACTGGGGAGAAACCCTACAAATGTGATACCTGTGGCGCACAGTTCTCACAAAATGTTCATTTAAAGGAGCATGCCCGTATTCATACTGGGAAGAAACCCTACAAATGTGATACCTGTGGTGCACGATTCTCACAAAGTTGTAATGTGAAGAAGCATATCCGTATTCATACTGGGGAGAAACCGTACAAATGTGATACCTGTGGTGCACAGTTCTCAGAAAGTGCTAATTTGAAGGTTCATGTCCGTATCCACACCGGGGAGAAACCGTACAAATGTGATACCTGTGGCGCACAGTTCTCACGAAATGGTAATTTGAAGGTCCATGTCCGTATCCACATCGGAGAGAAACCCTACAAATGTGATATATGTGGGGCACAGTTTGCATGCATGAATAGTTTGAAATCACATGTCTGTTCTCACAATGATCAGAAACCGATGTGACACATGTGGCTTCCAATTCTCAACAAATGCAAGTAGCAGTTTGAAGTCACACATGTATGCCTACTCACACTGATAAGAAATGATTCATATATATATATATATATATGACATATGCAGGGGCTCAGTTTTTTAAAGAATGATTCACGAAAGAAACTTGTGCATATTCACACTGGCATTACACGTGATGTGACACATGTGAACAACGGAGTTGAAACAGTAGTAGGCCTATGTTTGGTTGTGGATACTTGTGTAAGGTAGCAGTTTGGACACCTACACATGTTCATAATGATGTAACATGCTAATTAAGAGGTGGAATACATCTTAATTTTCATTCTAATGTCGCTACCAGCCACAATATGGCAGCACCATATTCTAAGTAGATGACGGGTATTGTTACATTCTTTATTTTGTGAAACTATATTTTCATGATTTAATTGCTAAGATGTTGATTATAATTATATTTAGGTAATTAATTACTATGAGTAACCAGTTGCTTGAACGGTATGAGATAAACTCCAGAGACACTGGTCACGTGTGTATTGTCACCAAGCATTGGTACAGCAGCTGTGGGCTAGGCTGGCTCAGGTTTCGCACAACAAGGAGGAAACATTTATTTTTGGTGGGTGTCAACTTGTTCAATAATACTTTTAAGGTATTATTTCCCTTTTCTAATTGTACCACATCATGAATTGAAAGATTGTCCATCATTAGACCTAAACTTGCATGGATGTTTTAAAGCAATTATTTAGTTATAAGGGTTTTCACTATATAGAAAATTGCTTTGAGTGGACATCAGGATGCTGTGGTTGACCCACACTGGCTGGTTGTAAACAGTAGTGGTCTTAATGAGTTTTAGAATACTTGCATCCTGTTGGTGATATAACTTGCAGAGTATACATTTTTAATCATTTTTAATCAGGTACTGTGTTTTGTATTATGATGTTTAATCTACGTGCTATTAAGTTAATATACGGCCATATTATGCATTTAGCAACAAAATGTGTTCTATGAAGCTATGCAGTCAGTAACAGAAACTGCCCAGTGGCCACTAATGTCCTCATGATTAATCACCCTACGGGGTTGGCTGGGTAGGGTGTGGAGCATAATTATTCCCTAAAGGCTGACACTTGAAAACAAGTTGGGAGCCACCCTGGATAGTGTAGCTAGATGGTAAACACTGGCCAAGTGTTTGGTTCAGTCATTTAACAAGTCATAGAATAGGTATACTGTGTAGTAAACAGAATATGGTAACACGAAGTAGTATAGGAATATGGAATTGAAATACTTGTTTAAATAGTTATCTGTGTTTTGCTATAAATGACATGTTGCACCATGCCATTGCAGGAGGGAGCCAGGCGTCGAATGAATGATGTGAGATTCATTAATGAGCCTACAGAGCGGTGTTGGGGTGAGCATGGTCATTACAGTCATGGTAGATTATGTAAATATTGCATCTGTTAGATGCATATACTTGTGTTGTTGATTTACATACAATTGTATTCCTAGTATAACTTGTACGACAATTATATATCTTAGATTACTTCACATTATACTGGATTCATTATATTACGCATGCGTGCTGTGTGACATGTGTCCACGCATCATAATCATTAATATATCTACTTACGTATATTTGTATTGTTAGTACTGTATTGACAAACTGTTTACTTTGTTTAGGTTTCTTTTTGTATCCGGAAGTAAGACCACAAATAAAGAACTTGATCGAAACGATTGGAGCCGACTTGTTTGTTGTACAAATTGGAACCGTCACAATTTGGCGCTGCGAGCAGGGTTGTGGCCCTGGAGAAACCCCATCACATGCACGGACGGAGACAGCTGGAGGACGAGACCGAAGGAGAACTACAACTACCATCGATGATCTATAACAGTGTCAACAATGAACAGTTTGAACATTAACGTGGACGAGTCAGATGAACTCACTACCATCTTGTTGAGTTGATGAACAATGTTAAATAAGTTGCACATTGATTTGAATGTCATGATTGTTTTGTGTTAACGTCTACTAATATTTCACCACGTATTCTCTTCTAGCTGTAATCTCACTGTAGCTACCATGGCACAGTTGCGTCGTGCGCGGGATGAGCTGGACACGTTGAAAAAAGAGCTAGAAGATCAGCGTCTTTTGGCCAGGCGTCTGCAACAGGCAGAACATGCAGCGACAGTGGCAGGGGAGAGGGCTGCTAGGGCAGAGGCATCTGCAGGGGCAGTAGACAGAGTAGTGTGTGTCGAGGGAAAAGAAACTTCCTAAGCTACGTGGTCGCCCTCGATATCAGCAGGAGGTAGATGTCACAGACTGGCTGGAGGACATCAGATCAAGCATAAGTGCCAGAAGGATGTCGCCAGATGAACAGGTTGACTTCATAATGCAACATCTGGTTGGTGAAGCGAAGTCTGAGATGCGACTTCGGTTTCGTGGCGAGCGATACGTGACTCGACTACTGGAGGCCACAGAGGAGTCCTATGGTTATGTGGACTCGGCAACAAGTCTGAAGAAGGAATTTTATCGGCGGGACCAGGGAGAGAAAGAGTTTTTCGAAGATTATTCTTTAGCTTTGGTTAAGGTCGACAATCGGATTGTTCAAAGAGACAATCGGGAAGATGAAAGCATCAATAAAGAGTTGAAAGAGCGATTAACAGAAGGCATAGTCGACAAACATTTCAGTCTAGAGCTGCGACGACTGAATATGGACGAACCAGAGCTGACATTCTGGTCATTCAGAGCCAGAGCAATGAAGTGACAACAGCAGGAAAGCAAGGAACGCCACGGTTCATGAGGTGAGTCGCACACCGACAACAAGCACACTCGAGGAGAACATGGGAAAGCAGCAGGCACAGATTAATGCCATTGAGAAGAAACTTGATTTGCTCCTCTGTACACCTAAGAAACACACCAAGCATAACAACAGTGGAAGAAACGAGAACGGTATACGGGTGTGTTATGGCTGTGGATCACCTGATCACATGATCAGGGAGTGTCCAGCCAAGAAGTCGGCAAATCAACAGAGAAGAGGTAGACGACCGCAAATGCAGGAACATCCCTCAAGCAAGACGCAGGTGGGAAACTGATTCCCTCCATCACTGAAAGCCAAGTGGTGGAAGGGGGTGACTTTGGCTTGCTGGATGGCATTGCCTTGGAGGGTCAGAGGTATCAATGGTGACAGAATAATTTTATCGTCGATTCATCGAACCAGTGGGATATCGGCTCATCCAGATAGACACAGTTCTAACTCTCACTGCAGCAAATGGGCTCAGCGTACCATATGTCGGTTACTTTGAGCCAGATCTTGTCGCATTTGACAATATATACAGTGGAGTAGGAATGCTCGTAATGCGAGATTCTCCAAATCCTGCCCAGCGAGCAGCAAAAGAATCAGTTCCTGGCCTTCTAGGATGCAATGTATTGCGGCGAATCTCAAAACGTGTTGAATACAACGGAAACTGAGGAATTTCAGAAACACCCGGATGGACCAGATTGGCTTAGCGAACTGCTTCTGCACGCAACTGAAACCAGGGAAACAACTCAAAAATACCACGTTGGTCTTGCCAAGGTAGCAGGTAAGATGCCTGTGCTTCTACCTGCACGGACAGTGACGTCAGTACCGTGTACTGGTAATAAGAAAATGTCAGGCGAGGTGCTGGTGGAGCGAGTTGGGGTTGAAATACATCTACCTCAAGGGATCAAGGTACATGATACCTTGCCCATTCTTGAGAAGGGAAGAGTTGTTCTGTGCGTCGCCAATGAAACCGAACAGGACATTTGGCTAAACCCACGAACGCGACTCGGACTGATGACCAAAGTTACAGTAGTGGATGGTCAACTGGAGCGCGACTATCAGATCCATCCGGTGGAAGAAGACAAGGTAGTGTTAGGCCCACTACAAGAAGACATCACAACGAAGACTGAAGATCTACCTGAACTTCCATTCTGTTTAGATATAGAGGAGAACAACCTCAGTGAAGAACAGAAGAAGTTGCTACACGCCATGCTACTCAGGCATGTGGGTGCGTTCAGTTTCGGTGATGACGACCTAGGCTACATTGACAATGTGAAACATGGGATACCACTAACTGATGAAACGCCCATAAGGATTCCACATCGTCGAGTGCCGCCTAATCTACAGCAGGAAGTGCGACAACATCTAGAAAATTGGATGCGGCAAGGCATTATCTGAAAGAGCAACAGCCCGTGGGCGTTTCAGGCAGTGCTAGTGAGGAAGAAGACTGGAGAGCTGAGAGTGTGTGTCGACTACCGTCCTTTAAATCTAAGGACTCGGAAAGACGAATACCCCCTGCCAAGAATTGACGAGGCGTTGGAAGCACTCCGAGGAGCCATATATTTCTGCACCTTGGATGCCGCCCAAGGATACATGCAATGTGCCATGGAAGAAAACGACATACCGAAGACCGCTTTTCGCGTAGGAACAGGTGGACTCTTCGAGTTCACGAGAATGCCGTTTGGTCTTTGCAATGCTCCTGCCACGTATAAGCGTCTCATGGAAAGCATGTTAGCTGATTTCAACTACCAGAATCTGCAAATATACCTCGACGACATTTTGCTGTATGCAAAGGGCATTGAGGAGATGATCACCAATCTAGAAGTTGTTTTGACACGCTTAGAAGAGCAAGGTTTGAAGCTCAAGCCATCAAACGAACCTCTTCAAGCGAAAGGTAAACTATCTAGGTCAGATTGTGTCGGAGGATGGTGTGTCATGTGACCATGAAACGACTGAGGCCATAGACAGTTGGCCAATACCAACCTCCGAGACAGAGCTTAGGAGTTTCTTGGGACTTGCTGGGTACTACAGACGTATGGTATCTGGGTTCTCCAAGATTGCAGCTCCGCTTAACGCTTTGCTCGGAGGTACAAAGATGAAGCATCGCAAGAAGAATACCAGACAAAGGAAGACTCTTGACAGTTCTGCATCTATTTTCGTTCCTTTCGCAAACCGATGGTCTGCAGAAATAGCAGCTGAATTTATGGTGCAAACAAAATGGTTTCATTATTGAATGTTTCTCGGCTTCAGTAAGTTTCTGTTATCTAAACGTTTCATTAAAACTAAACTTAAAACTATAGCCAGTTGTACCTAGTAAAAAGGAACATGATGGTTCCATAGTTTTTATATACCAATAAAGGCAATGCTAATCATTCAATATATCATAGGCGTCGCCATCGGCGGCTTCGTGCATGGAGAGGTGTTTTTTTCTTTTAAATCAATCCGTCTGTCATGAGCTGTGGCTATGTTCATTCTCCGTTTATTCCATATATTTTTTTTCTTTTCTTTGCTGAATCTGTGATATAAACAGCAGTTGGTCCACGTTTCATTTTTATAATTTTATTGGTCACGACGCATTCACATGGCAGTGGCTAATTCAGATACACACATATTGATGACGTTTTTCTTGCATCTATTAACTCGGCGTAGCTAATCGAAGTCTAACGGACAGTCCAGAATATTCATGAGCGCGCCTTATACGGATCGTGAAGGTGGGGCCAAAGTGGAAATAGCTAAATTTATGGTGCAAACAAAATGGTTTCATTATTGAATGTTTCTCGGCTTCAGTAAGTTTCTGTTATCTAAACGTTTAATTAAAACTGTACTTAAAATGTATAGCCATATGAACCTAATGAAAAAGGAACATGATAGTACCATAAGTTTGATTTCGTATGGTTTTATATTCCAACAAAAACAATGCCAATCATTCAATGTCATCGGCGGCTTCGTGCATGGAGAGCTGGTGTTTTTTCTTTTAAATCAATCCGTCTGTCATGAGTTGTCGCTATGTTCATTCTCAGTTTATTCCATATATTTTCGTTCTTTTCCTTGCTGAATTTGTGACATGAACAGCAGCTGGTCCACGTTTCCTTTTGATAAATGTATCGGTCACGTCTCGATCGCATGGCGGTGGCTAATCCAGATACACACATGTTGATGACGTTTTTCTTGCATCTATTATGACCAATGCTAAATAGAAATGTAATAAAATGTGAATATAATAAAGCACGACTAAGTGTGATTAATTTGATTTAACAATGAGTATTTTATAATATGCCGTAGGTTTTTAAACTCATTCGACATCGCCGTCTGCGTCAGCCGGTCTAACCGACGTCAGCAGTTGTGGATACGCATGCACCTAGACATCTTATAAATTATTAGTTAACCGGTATAACGCCGACCATGTATAACAAGACACCATAGTTTTGGTTTCGCGCATAAATGTATATTTTTGAAACAAATTGAAAAAAACACGAACATTTACATTGATTAGATAGGCGCTACTCAAGCCACTCGCTTGGAACTTGCGTAGAACAAAGATGGCGATACGCTGTACTTTATTTTGCCGATTTACGCGTTTAACAAATCAGTTTCTCAGTGTGTCTTATAAATGAGCAGATTTCTGTCATTATTAATGTGTACACAAATAGTATGTATTTAAATTTATGGCATTAACAACATAGCCATAGCGCCATGCCACTCTAGTGCGCTCTTTACCGGCGACTTGTAGCTCGCATAAACGATGTTAATGGGAAACAAAATTAATGTTGTTGGGGAGCTATGCATCTAGAAGAGTTTTTTAATCAAAACTAATCATTCGCAACTACGAACAGATTATGCCAGTAGTTTTCAAAAAATTGTAGTGATGCTATCGCGCTCATACCTCTACATCGGGGACTTCGTTGAATACAGCCATTTTCTATGTACACATGTCTTCTTTCTTTATTTAATATTCGTGTCTTTTTATGTGTTATACTAAATCCGTAGTAACACGACATGGTGTCAGAATGTTAAGATGAACACGGTGATGTTGTTGCATAAGTAATGTTGCATTAATCAGCCGCGAGGTACGTTATTTTTGCTTGTTTGACCCAGTCATGGCCCAAACATTCCAAATCGCCCCGCCTGATGCTTTCTGCTTCGTCAAACCTGATGAATGGCCTAAATGGATTCGACGGTTTGAGCGCTTTCGTTCAGCGTCAGCCCTGAACGAGAAAGCCGAGATAGTTCAAGTCAACGCACTTATCTACGCGATAGGTGACGAGGCGGACGATACCATGGCAGGCTTCGGCTTGACAGATGAGCAACGGAATGTGTATGTGGTCGTCAAAAGCAAGTTTGATGCGCACTTCGTAGTTCGACGCAATGCGATTTTCGAGCGGGCTAAGTTCAACCGACGTTCCCAAGAGGAGGGCGAGACGGTTAACAGTTTCATCACTGCGTTGTTCTGCCTGGCGGAGCGTTGCGAGTACGGCGCGCTCAACGATGAAATGATCAGGGATCGTATCGTCGTTGGCATCACTGATGCGGCGTTGTCGTTGAAACTGCATTGTTTTGGAGGCAATGGACACTCGCCTTCGCACGAACGTTTGCTTCAAGTTGGACACTGGGGCTGACGTTACTGTGCCAACGACTACAAGAAAGCAGGTAGTCCGCGACTCGACGGGTCAACTAGAACATTTGTAGGCGCGAACGACGACGACCTACAAACCATGAGCAAGTTCAGTGGCAAGCTGTCACGAAATGGTGTCGTCATTTACGAAGACGTGTATGTCGACAGTGGCCAGACGAGGTCACTGCTCAGTCGGAGAATGTAAGAGTCTCTTGATCTTGTCAGACATGTTGCTGTTGACTCGGTCGAGATTAGGGCTAGACAGCAAGACGACGAGGTGTGTCGCCAGGTGATGCGATATTGCCTAGAGGGTTGGCCGAGCCATCCATCGTTGCCATCGTATTTGCGACCGTATTGGCAAGTCCAGAGTGAACTGACAATTCAACACGGTCTGCTACTGAAAAGAGTACGGTTCGTCATACCGGCGTCGATGCGGTTGACTATGTTAGACATGCTACACGAGGGCCATCAAGGTGTGGTCAACTGTCGCTCGCGGGCCCAGTCATCGGTCTGGTGGCCCGGACTCAGCAGGCAGTTTGAGGAGCTTGTCAAGAACTGTACTACGTGTGCAATGGAGCGTAGCAACACAGTCGAGCCGATTATTGCGTCAGAGCCGAATCTGCGACCTTGGCAGAAAGTCGGCACCGACATGTTTTATTTCAAGAAGGCGACGTATCTACTTGTGGTTGACTATTACTCGAGTTTTGTCGAGATAGAGAGGCTAGACGACACGGGCGCGTCTGATGTGATTCTACACCTGCGGTCAATCTTCGCGCGGCATGGCGTCCCGGGGACGGTTGTTTCTGATAACGGCCCGCAGTATGCGGCACACGGGTTTGCGCGTTTCGGGGAGAGAGCAGGGTTACCAGCAGCCCTCGTTTCCCGCAGAGTAACGGAAAGTCAGAACGCGCGGTTAAGACGGTAAATAACTTACTGCGAAAGTCAACGGATCCGTACGGCGCCTTGTTGGCGTATCGTACGACAGCACGAGAATGCGGCTATTCGCCAGCAGATCTGCTGATGCGTAGGCAGCTACGTACTTCGATCGTAGTGTTAGCGTCGACACTGCAACCTCGCTGGCAAGAAACGAGACAGCTACAGGAACGACGTGTGAGTCTGAAACGACGACAGACCGAGGCGTACGATTGTCATCACCGTACGCGACCTCTGGCTCCCCTACACGTCGGCGATCCAGTGTGGGTGCAGGACACGAGACCTGGGGGTACAGTGGTAGGCCAGGCAGGCTCACCTCGCTCGTACCTGGTTCAGACGCCGACATGGTTCTTGTCTGCGTAGAAATCGGCGGAATCTTGTGACGACGCCAAACGAACAACCCGTTTGTGCCGAGCGAGCGACTACATAGACCGCTGAATCGAGCACGGACGACGAGGAGATGCGGCCACGTTCGTCTTCACACGAGAGACAGCAACGTTCGGCATCGCTGTCGAGACAGGCTTCACCAAGCGTGGTGCGCACTTTTGCGGCTCCACCTGTGACGACCGTGACGCGATCGGGGCAGACATCCGTTCCACCACAGATATTCGATCTGTGAACTTTAGATCAGTCAGGGGTACGTCTCACTAAAGGGCAGAATAATCCCTTGAGACGTGTTTGTGATAGGTGGTTGTCTACCATCTATCATTAGATGGAGTAGAGTTGTCTTCGTATCCTTGAAGGACTCGAAAGGGAGATGTAGTGTTATCGCGCTCCTACCTCTACATCCAGGGACTTCGTTGAATACAGCCATTTTCTGTTTACACATGTCTTCTTTCTTTATCTAGTATTCGTGTCTTTATACGTGTTATACTAAATCAGTAGTAACACCTTCAACCTTGTTGAAGACACATATCTTAAACTGCAATGACAGCATCATTGTGATAGAAAACCTGACGTCACAAATTCCTACTCTTTACAGTTCGCCGGTCAGCTTTTTATACCACTTTCAGTTAAGTCAGTTATTGTTATGTAGGTATATATTGTGACATGTTTATTATATAATATTAACAGACCCAGCAGTGAATGACAATTGTTATCGCCGAATTTGTTTTGTCGCTATAACTTGTAAATATATTACGTCCGTATGGTCCACGGAATGGCATTATAACAGGTGTTCATGCATACAAATGTGTAACAGGCTTCTGAATCACCGAAGGGAATGGGACAAACCATAATAATAATTATTATTATTATAATGTGAGCTGACGTATTCGTAGACATTTCGAATAAAGCGATAATTCTACTCATCACACTGAAATATAAGCTCGGAGCTTAGTGGTCATCTCAGAACATCGACGTCCTACCACAGATGAAATAACATTAATCTGAGTCGATCTCATCCCAGCCCTCCCACCCCACTTAGATTAAAGTTCGTAAACATTGATATGATGACATGAATATACTAAAATATCGGTGGATCTGCGTCATCCATAATCTATAGTCTAAACATAGTATTAACTGATAAACGTTTACTCTTATTTAATGTTTTAGTTTACAATTAGCCTGAGAGGCAGTCAACATCTTTACCCGGATTTGGTGTAAAGCCACCTACCGGCGAACATTTCAAAATCATGTGGAGCGCAGTGGTGCAGTAGCTAGAGATTCGAATTATCGACCGAGAGAACCCTGTTTCGAATCATGTGCTGCGTTGTCGAACTTTGGGCAAGTTTGTTAATTCTACGTTGCTCCAGTTCACTCAGCTGTATGTTGTATGTCGTCGTACAAATAGTCATCGCGCATTAATTGCAGCGTGGCTAGATGTCGAGATGGTGTTCGATGGAACAGGTCTGCCAGGGAGTAAAGTGTAAAGCGCTCTGAGAAGTCCCGAGGACTGGATACTTCGCCATATAAAAACTAACTTTTTTATTCCCCAGGCAGTTATGACGGGCGCAAAAATTGCTGCCAATTCACGGCGTCTGGGTAACATGTGGTCATTTTCTCCGTGCGTACGAACAAAGTGAGGGGGCGCAAAAATCCGTAACGTAAAATATCGATGTCCGACGCCAGACAAAACTGTCTCTGACCCCCTTCCCCAAAACGAAAGTAATTTCGTCTAATATAAATAATTTTTTTAAACCATATATATTCGGTATGAAATTTATACAGTATTATTCTGTTGACAACTGCCATATGCACAGCAATTTTTAGCATGAAATACTCACAAATAACAAAATATACATTTATTGGTGTTTGTATATAATACCATAGAACACGAAGCAGAGCCGGGCTACAACCTAGTCGCTCTTCAATTGACGAGTCAAAAACTCGTTACTTAGCGCCAAATTTGACTTCCGTTGTAGGTATAGGAATACAGTTTTTATGCGCCACGACTTCGGCTCAGGTCAATATTCCTTATGCATAAGTTATGGAGTAAAGCATCATATTAATTTTTCTTGACGCCCCACGTAGAACCGACCATAACGCCGCTATTTGTGACAAAAATCCGATATGGCGGAGCGAAGTTATCGGACCGATTTTTACGCAGTCCAGCGCAACTATTTTTGATATTGTGGATCTTTCACTTCAACTTCAAGTTCACTATATTCACAAATCAGTAGAAATAATGAAATGTCCGTATCTGTTTGTAGCATCAAGAGCCTTAACTAAATTATATCTTTAAAATGCTCTCCATCTGGTTTGGTGATTTCTAGTAACGTCCAGCTGGTCATCGGTGATACCAGATAGTCAACTGTTGTGAGCTCGTAGCGGTCAGTCACTTCTCATTGATACAATAAATGTTTGTATGCAACAACACACCAATCACCCACCATGACTTCGGAATCTAGTCAGACATCATGTTGTGAAGGGAACGGCGTAAGCTGGCTGGCGTTACCTGATTGCGTAACTTAGACGGCTGCCGAGGCTACGTTGATGGGCGTGGAGATCAACAGTTCACCTGACAGCATCCACGTGATGAATGCGACTTCGTATTCCGATGCCAGTCCGATAGACAGGAGCTGAGGCTCCGTCTGAAACATTTACATTTTACACAATTTTACCATAATGTTTTCCATCATTCAAAACGCGTCCCCAAAACATTCATGCTACGGGCCTGCAACAACAGGGTGATGACACCCGTTTGGAAACCCACCAATATAAAAATTCCAGATTCACCCCTTTAGGCTAAAAGCTGTACTTATTTCTGTTCAGCATGTATTAAAACGGACACCGGTTCATGAAACACGACTTCGTTTATTCTCCGTTGTCCAATCTGCGGTGTCCCCTCTCCGATAGTCTCCCCAACATATCTAATGATGCTCACGCCACATCCTCTTTTCTCAGGAGTGCTCGCACACATTAACATTTCAGTGTCCCAATTGGCCAGAGGTTACTAAGCACACAGCCACAGTTCAGGTCGATGTTTGTCATCAATTTCCTACACTCTACACAGCCACATTGTAGTCACTGAGATACGACGGAGGTTTGCTGTGTCTTGCTGGATTTCGTATTGGTCCATGTTCGTCTGTAGGTCGATCCACAGGAACTTCAACATCGTCCGATACTTCAACATCGTCCGGTACCGCTTCAGATTTAGGGGCTACAGGAGTTGGTAGCAAGTGTCTTCGATTTCGTCGCACATTACCCCTTCGTGTACGCACAATGTATGAACGTGTTGTCTGCGGTTGTACTTGAACCGTTCCACGCCTGTCCAAGTCTTTAATCCAGAAATTTTCGCCTAGTCTCAGCGGTCGTAGATTAGCTACCCGAAGACGCTTATCAAATGCTTTCTTTTGCTCCTTGATCCCCTTTTGTTTGGTTTTAATCCTTTGGAAGAACGGCCATTTTGGTTTCAAAGACGATGATATCATTGGCATGGCTGTTCACAGTTTTCGACCCATCATCAGTTCTGGGGGCTATATCCGTTCCGCAAAGGTGTTGATCGATAAGCAAGTAATGTTGTGTACGGGTCATCACTTTTCTTCTACATCTCTTTGATGGTCTTCACAGCTCCCTCTGCCTCTCCATTGGCTTGCGGATACTTCTGACTGATTGTGATGTGTGTGAATCCATACTCTGTGGCGAAAGCACGTAATGTTTCTGCCGAGTACTGTGGCCTATTATCGGTGACGACCTTTTCTGGTATACCATGTCTTACAAACATGCATATCATGTGGTTCACGATCGAAGGTGAGGTAGTGCTGCACAGTTGGCGATTTCCACAAATGCAGATAGGTCTACCACGATGAGATAGTTTAACCCGTTCAGCTCAAATTGGTCTGAGCTCACCTTTTGCCACTGACAGTCTGGTATATTGGATGACATAATTGGTTCTACCCGGTTTAGTCTCTATTCGGCGCACCTTTCACACTTCTCGACCAAGTCTTCAATCGGCTTGCTGTGACCCGGCCGCCACATTGACTGGTTTGCACGTTCTCGGAACTTCTCCTTCGTGGATCTTCGCGAGTACCTCTGGACGCATTGCTGTTAGGATTAGCAAATAGCTACCTTTCAGTAGTAATCCCTCCTGGATAGTAAGGTCTGCGCTGACTGGCAGGTAGACGTTCTAATATGATTCCAATTTTGGTCTGTCAAGCCTCCCATGCACGCAGTCGTACTGAGTCCGTCGACAAGTTGCATCATCAGCTTGTGCTCGCTTGATTTCCTGCAGTCGCTTGTCGGTCATAGGAAATGCATCGATAACTGCGTTGACGTACGTTTGGCACTCATCTTGGAAGCTCTTGTTATATGCCGGTAAGCTTTCCGTCACGGTAGCTCGCGACAACGTGTCTGTAGTAATCAAGTCCTTTCCAGGGACGTGTGAGATGCTGTAGCTGAAGCGAATCAGCCTCATCCGGAATTGCTGTATTCTTGGCGGAAGTTCGTCAAGTGTCTTCTTTCCAAGAAGTGATACGAGAGGCTTGTGATCCGTCCGTATTTGGAATGACGTGCCGACAAGGAAGTCCTTGTACCTCTCGCAAGCACACGTTGTTGCTGATGCTTCTTTCTCAATTTGAACATATCGTTGTTCAACTGCCGACATTGCTTTTGAAGCATACGCGATTGGTCGTAGTTCGCCATCTGGTTGTTTCTGTAGCAGCACTGCTCCAAGGCCGTACGAGGACGCATCTGCTGAAACAATTGTTTCTCTTCGTACATCGTACAGTGTCAGCACTGGAGCTTTCATCTGCGTAAAGGATTTCTGTTGTTCGTGGCCCCACTTCCAGTCGTTCTTCTTCCTCAGAAAATCTCGTATTCGTACTCCAGCTAGGTTTGCTGTGAACTTTCCCACCGCTGACGTCTATTGGCTCTGGCATGTTCTGTATTGCCTTGACCTTCTCGGGATCTGGGTTCACTCCGGATTCGTTTATGATGTGGCCCAAGAACTTCACTTCTGGAACAGAGAACTGACACGTCTTCTCGTTCAAAGTGACCTTGGCACCTTGAAGTCTTCTGAGAACATCCCAGGTGCGTTCATCGTGTTGATGTTGTGTCTCACCAAAGACTAGAATATCTTCCATATGACACAGTACTCCGTCTATGTCTTCCAGAATTGTCGACATCGGTCGCTGGAAGTGTTCTGGTGCGAAAGGCAATCGGTTGAAGCAGAATCTGCCAAATGGTGTCATGAATGTTGTCAGTAAGGCAGACTCTACTGATAACAGGACCTGCCAAAATCGAGAATTTGCGTACAGTTTGGTGAAGATTCTCGCTCCTGCCAACTGTCCTAAAGTATATTCCACCGATGGCATTTCGCGACGTTCGCGAAGTACGCTTCCGTTGAGCTTCGTCACGTCTACGCAGATCCTAACATCACCTTTCTTTTGCACTATGACCATCGATGCACACCAGTCAGTAGGCTGTTCGATTCTCGTTATCACTCTCATTTCCTCCATATTTTTTTTACATCAATGGCAGATGTACTCTTCTTGGTACGGTGGTGGCGAAAGGCTGGGCATCCTTCGAAGAGATCCGGGAACTCGTTCTGGTAGTTATTTGTGCCTTCGACAGATTCAACTCTTTTGATCAGCTGGAGTGCCTCTATTGCTGGGTTGCCCGGCAGTAACTTCTGTATCCCTCTGACAAAGTAAATGTTCTGGGTTACTGCCGCGGTTTTTCCTCGAATGATGGCTGTGAACATGCCTACCACTGTTAGCACGCTTTGATTGCCAACACCAAAGCATTTCTTGCCTGGTACTTTGAGAGGACTGACATCTTCCAGTTCGTTGTACACTTCTTCTGGGATGACATTTTCGTCTGCATCAGTGTCAAAGCGAAACTGAATGTTTGATTTCCCCAATTGTAGTGCTATCAGCCATCGCTCGTTACTTGTTTTGTCTTCCACCGTGCCCATACATGCGTAAACATCACCACTGCTGTAGTTGCGCACTGTTCCTATTTGTTTGTTAGACAGACAAACTGACCCAGCATGTCCCGTTTTTATGCATTTGTGACACTTCACGTCTCCCGCTGGACGGTGCTGTTTTGAGTGTGCTTCCTTGCAACACCGTCTGCATGCCTTCTGAGCGTGATGGGATGGTGATATGTACCCTTTTGGCCTTGCTTGTCGAAAGACAGCTTTTGATTTGCCATGGTTACTATTTTTCGGTCTGGCCTGTACCGCGTCAACATCAGTGTTGCCCTCTGGCGGACCCCTTCGCACTACCGTATGCTGTTTTTGTAAGGTTTCGTTTTGGCGTGCTTGGTCTACAGCCTTTTTCAGAGTCAATGTTGCGTCAAGTTGTAGTTTTACAGACAGTTGTTTGTCTCTTATTTCGACAACTAGTCTGTACCTCACAAGATCATCTCTTAGCTCGCCATAACCACAGTGTTCTGCAAGGTTGTAGAGTGACGTGATGAAGGAATCAATAGATTCACCAGACTCTTGTCTTCGCTGGTTGAACTTTGCCCTTTTGTATATCACGTTTCTGCTACCGACGAAGTAGCTGTCTAGTTTCCCTTCAAACTGAGTGGTGCTAATATATCATCTGGCTCATCGCCCATATTGTAAATCAGATTGTTTACCTGGTCATTTAAATAATAATAATAATACATGTATACTCTATTTATACACTCATATCCAGAGTAGGACTCTGTTCAAGGGTGTAGACAACTAGTAGCTACTAAAATATAGATAAAAGAATTAAACGTATAAAAAGACTAGACCTGCATTAAAATAAAAAATGTACTAAACAAACCTAAGATAAAAGTATCAAGACATACATAAAAATAATAATAAATCAATAAATAAACAAGAAAATATTAAAGAATAAATTATTTAAATAATAGGCTAATTAAGCTAATAAAATTTATAAAAAAGCTAGAACTGCATTAAAATATAATATGAACTAAACAAACCTAAGCTAAAAATTATTGAGACGAATATAACAGATAATAATAATAAATAAATAAGTAGACAATAAAATATTAATGAGTAAATAATTAAAATTATAAGCTATTATAATAATACAAAATAATAGTAATAAATACTACGATGTGGAGAGGGAATGGTATAGACAACTAGACCACAGCATGCAAAGCAAAATACCTTATCAGCTTGTCACACTGAAATAATGTCTGTCTGTCAGTATGTATGTCTGTAAAATGTAAAATAAAGGTATGTTCTTATACAGCGCAGCGCTTTACACTTTACTCCCTTGATAACCTACTCAAACGAACACCATCTCGACTTCTCTGGAAAGAATCCAGCCACGTTGCAATTAATGCGCGAAGACTATTCGTACACAACTATCCACCACTGTCTATAGCCAGGTATTCATTGATACAACTGAGTGAACTGGAGCAATGTAGAATGAACGATCTTGCCCAAGGTTCAACACCGCAGCGCAGAATTCGAACCCGGGATCTCTCGGTCGAGAGTCCGAAGCACTAGCCAATGAACCACTGCGTTCAACGAAACAAGATAACGAACTACCCCTGGTAGCTCAAGGCTGCTCCCGCAATTTATGTAGAAAGAAAGAAGAAAGAAAGAAATAAAGAGTTTATTTGACCCCATGTACATAATATCATTCTTCTTCTACTCGGTTGTATAAACGTAATGTGCATTGATAAACACATTATACACTCATAATACATCATACGAATGCATTATATATAATTTACGATTAATAAGTAAATAGATCATATATTTCCAGATGGGGTCGGTGACTCCTATTAAGACAACATGTTGCTCCCACCCCATTTACATTAATAAGTACATAGATCTTCTTAACAAGACAAATGTGTGACGTGTACATGTGAATATGCATATACCATCACGAATCCACTTTTTATGTACAGATATGTAATGCATGAATTGCTAAAATAATATTCGCAGTTGATTCGATCAAAAATGTGCACATTTGTTTAAATGGTCAAAACAATTGATTTTTTTCGCCACATCTGGTAACCTGCCAAAGTTAATTGCCGAGCCGACATTTAGGGGTCAGGATTGGTCGGTGACACAGTTATTGAGAGAGCGAGCGGAGCAAGGATACGCGACAACACGCTTGTGCGTGCGCTTGCGTGCGTGCCTGTGTACGAATCAGTGCGTTAAGTAAACTCGCATGCCAGTCTGCGCGTGCGCATGCGTGTGCGTGTGTGTATGTGTGTATGTGTGTGTGTGTGTGTGTGTGTGTGTGTGTGTGTGTGTGTGTGTGTGTGTGTGTGTGTGTGTGTGTGTGTGTGTGTGTGTGTGTGTGTGTGTGTGTGTGTGTGTGTGTGTGTGTGTGTGTACGAATCAATCCACTAAATAAAATCGCAAGCCAGTTTAGAATATTTTTTAGTGACCGATATTCCGAGAACTACGCCTGAGTAGATCGGAGCTTAGACACCACGGGGACAGCAATAAATCGCGCAATGATCACTCGGCCAAACGGATCTGTGGTCTTCAGCAATCAACCAGTTCGAATAAATCGGGGACGAGCGACTTGGCGAGGTGAACGGATCACCTACGCAGAACATTTCATATAATAGATAGATATTTGTATTTAAAATGTATTATATATATATATATGTATACATTTATATTATATACATATATAGTTACTTATTTATTTATGTATTTTTATTGATATATTGGTATATTTATATATTCACATATTTATATATTAATTATATATTCATATATATATATATATATATATACATATATATATATATATATATATACATATATATATATATATATTCACCCCCTCCGACATTGCCTGCATATATAGAATACAATATATGTGTATATATATATATATGTATATATATATATATATGTATATATATATATATATATATATATATATATATGCAGGCAATGTCGGAGGGGGTGAACCGGAGACTGAGAAACAGAACAACACTACACTGCTTCGCATCATCACACCACATACGAGCGACCAACGACAGCCACAACCATGTCCAAACCCAGTATTTCCATTGGCGCTGCACCAGACCGGTAATCCTGTTACTGCGCATAATATTCGTTTGTCGAGATGCGAATAACAATCACTACACCGCTAAGTCGCACAGGAAGCCCGGTCAAGCCAGCCAACTATGAGGAAGCGAGCAGGGGAAATTGTGTTCTTCGGCGTATAAGACACGGATTAACACAGGCAGACGACGCTTGCCGAAGTTCATTTCCATGCATCGATAGGCCCTAGTTGTGATAGGGTAGAGAATTGTGAAATAATACACACACACGCACACGCACACGCACACGCACACGCACACGCACACGCACACGCACACGCACACGCACACGCACACGCACACACACACACACACACACACATATATACATGTGTATATATATGTCTACCCTCATGCCATATATATATAGATATATACATATATATATATACATATGTATATACAGTGTATATATATATATGTATATATATATATATATATATATATATATAGAGAGAGAGAGAGAGAATTGTGAAATAATACACGTACACGCACACGCACGCGCACACGCACACACACATATATGCATGTGTATATATATGTCTACCCTCATGCCATATATATATATATATGTATATATATATATATACATACATATATATATATATATATATATATATATGTATATACAGTATATATATATATATATATATATATACATACACACACACACACACACACACACACACACACACACACACACACACACACACACACACACACACACACACACACACACACACACACACACACACATATATATATAAGCATTATTGCGTCAGCGCCTATTCCATGTTGCCAAGTCTATGACGCAGCAGCCGTTTTGTCGAAGTATTTGCCACGCGCACGTGGTTCCTGCGATCGCTAGGTTACGTTTTATGTATTACGCGCACCTTACGTTTTAATAATAATAAACTTCTATAGCATGTTATTATTTAAATTGTCATGTAGTATATATCACTTCATAAAGTTGACTGTATGCATCATATTAAATTCATTAACTTTATTCAGGAATATTACATCCATATAAAAAAATAATTTAGACTAGACCGTGACTAAAAAGTAAATACTGGCAATATAGACATGTCTGTTAATGATGACGCAGAGGTAATGTCTATAATAGATCACTATTCATAACACTGTAATGTCGCATTTCCCGATTTAGTTACACACATCATAAAACTAAACATATTTTACCTGGTCAACCTTTTGTAGGTACTTGAACACAGTAATTCACAATATTCACAATATAACTAGAATAGTGTACTCTTTAAAGCTTCGGTACATCTATCGACTTTTAAAATGAAGGTATAAATTATATTGTGTTGCCTAGCCATATGTCACAAAACTGTACAAGCCCCCCATTAAAATATTGGGGGCTCGCCCACAACCACACCCCAGGTTCACTCGCCTTAGAAATAATATGTTTTGATTTGATAATGTAAATGTAATGACTATTTGTTACAGTTATTAGTATTATTGCATGCAGGAACACACCTTCCCATAACTGCGTGTTCAACGTCATCACCATGTGTAACGTCTGTATTTCTCCAAACATCTCTATCAAGTTAAGTATGAATTATGTATGACCTAAATTATATTTTGGCAATTATATAATAATCAATACCAATAACGTCATTTTTATTAACCTCGTAAACCGGTACTAGTAGTAGTAATAGTATTAGTGGTAGTGGTATTAGTGGTAGTGGTAGAGGTAGTGGTAGTAGTAGTAGTAGTGGTAGTGGTAGTAGTGGTAGTGGTAGTGGTAGTAGTGGTAGTGGTAGTGGTAGTAGTGGTAGTGGTAGTGGTAGTAGTAGTAGTAGTGGTAGTGGTAGTAGTAGTAGTGGTAGTGGTAGTAGTGGTAGTGGTAGTGGTAGTGGTAGTGGTAGTAGTGGTAGTTGTAGTGCTAGTAGTAGCAGTAGTAGTAGTAGTAGTAGTAGTGGTAGTGGTAGTGGTAGTGGGTAGTAGTAGTGGTAGTGGTAGTGGTAGTAGTTGTGGTAATAGTGGTAGTGGTAGTG